>WEKW01002436.1:9863-45612 GCA_013389905.1 Sula dactylatra
CCCCCCCCCCGGTGGCTCTGGAAGAGGCCAGCGCTGCCTGGGATGGTCAGCTGTCTACCAGCTGCTTGAGTGCCCGCTCAATGTTCATCCGGTGCCCGACCCGGGTCACCCCCAACTCCACAAAGTCCTCCTTGGTGAGGGCGGGCAGGTGCGTGCCCTCTATTTCATGGTCCTCAAACTTGTCTCGGTGCTCCACCAAATTGATGCTTTCCAGCCAGTCCCCGACGTCGTACTTGTTCCACAGGTGGAGGGGTTTCTGCATGAAGGGCCGAGGCGGGTGGAGGGTGTGCAGGGGCGGCCCTGGAGAGGGGGACGGGGACGGGGAGCGGCTCCGGGCGCTCACGCTCCTCACCACAAAGCGCACCTCCTTGGGCTCGTGTGGGATGGAGAGGCTGGAAGATTTGAGGATGGTGGGAGGGGTCAGACCGTAGGGCCGGACGGTGCTGAGGGGCTCTGTCCGATCCAGAGCCGGCTTCACGGGGCTGGGGGTACGTCGGGTTACGGGGTAGCGACTGCCAGGTCGGACTGTGTAGGTGGTCCCGGAGCTCCGCTGGGAAATGGTGCTGAGTTCTCCTAAACTACTGAAAAGTCTGCAGAAAGAACGGTACAGCGAGAGAGAGAGGAGAGAGAGCAGAGGGCAGGGGTGAGGCGGAGGTCCCCAGACACAGGAGCACACACACAATATACACGGGGGGGCCGCTGGAGGGCTGGGCCAGCCTGAGACAGGAGGGGGCTCTGCAGCGCTCGGGGGACACGGCTCGGAGCACTTCAGCCACGACTTTCTTGCAAGCCCTGCCAGGACTGTTCCAGAGGAGGTAGAAGAGGTTTGAGCAAGTATCTCCAGTCTCCGGTTCCCGGCCAAACCTACCCTTAGCTGCCACGGCTCTGAAGCCCATCGAGACCTACCAGGGAGGAACGCGGCCCTGCAGCCCGCTGCGTGCGCACAAAGACCTGCTGCAGCTGAAGGCCCTGCACCTTTCCCTGCCTCGGCTGGTCAGCAGAAGCTGCGGCACAGCTGCACCGAAGCGCACCGGCCCCACCTCCCACCGGGGACCCCCCCATCTCCCCTCGCTAACCGCACTACCGTCGGCATGATCTTGGGTCCCGCCGCGGACGCGGAGCGAACCAGCGCTCCCGAGCACATCGGGCAGAGCCCCTTCCTGGGACGAGCGGGAGCCTTTGGGCATCTCCCCGGAGAGCGGTGTGGGCACGGGAGGACCGTCATGCCACCCCAAGGATGGAGACAGCAGGGTCTGGTCGTCACCCGGCGGTGGTCAGCTCGTTCGCGTGGGATGGGGCAGCCCAGAGGTGTCCGGACTCGTCCTCCCCTCGCGCCATGCCGTGTCCGCCTCCCCGTCCTGCAGCCGGCGTTGCGGTGGGCACGGGCCGTGGAGCGGGGCAGGGGGCAGCCCCTCGCGCAGCACTCGGCTCTACCCGCTCGCCACTACGAGAGCCTCTGGTGGGGGAGAAACCCCGCCGCAAGCACGCCTTCCTCCTGCCCTCGCCTCTCGCCTTTATCGCCTCCGCGGCATAAACAAGTACTCTGGGTATGCAAAAAGAAACGGACCTAAAACCCGACAGGGCAAGATCACGGACGATGAGTCCTTTGAGCGCTCTGCCTGGGAGGCCTCGGGAAGGCACGCTGCTGGGCCCGTCTCCGTTCGTGCCCTGCTTTGGGGCCTCCTTCCACAAGCACCCACTGCTGACTGCGGCTGGGGGGGGCTCTGACCAGGAGGGACCTGGGGCTCCTGCATGGTCTCGCTGTCCTGGCAATGAAAGCGAACGCAGCACCCTGAACCCACCCCAGGGCTTTGGTCGCTGCTCTGCGGGAGCCTCTGACTGAGGCTGGCGCGGTCTCCGCTCCGAGGGGGGCTCTCAACAGGGCCCCGTGTCCCGTGACACCTTGGGGGCCTGGATGCTCCTGCCGCAGGAGTGCGGCAGCCCTGACCGAGCGTGAGCGGGGAGGAAGGCTCTGCTGCTTCGGGGCTGCGCAGCCCTGGCTCGAGGCATGGCCTTACCGGGCGGGGTTGGTTCTCTCTTCGCTAAACAGTCCCTGAGGACTCATTTGGGTCAAGCAATGTCAGCTTGCTCGTCCTCCGAACTGACCGATAAAATGCAACAGAACTGCAGCTCCCTGGCGCCTGGGTGCGACGTCGGTTGACAAACCAGCAGTCCTCTGGGCCGTCTGCACGGTGCCCCGCGTGCAGCCAGCGCACTACGGCACCTCTGCTTCCCTGCCGCCCTCCAAGCTCTGCCCTCCCGCCTCAGGTCCCTCCTGGAACAGACGGACACTCTGGAAACCTGTTGCTGGCAACAGGAGTCCAGGGGCTGCAGTTATGGCGTACACCCGCTGTCACTAATGCACGCACCACACAAAATCCACGCTTTGGGAGGTTAATAAGCACTAATGATTTCTTAGAGAGATGGCTCCGAGAAGATTAGCTGAACACAGATAGGAAGGTCTGTTCGTAGCCTGTGGGCTTAGGCACATTTCCTCTTATTATTTTCCTGCCACCTTGGCCCAGAAAGCAAGAGGGTCACGAAGAAGCGTGACGATGCATCACATTTGGGAGGCTCCGTCAGTACAGAAGAGGAAGAGCTGAATGACCTCGAGGGCTGCGGTACACGGAACAGAACGAAAAGCGACAGTACAAAATACGGCGCCCCGCTCAGAGGGCTGGCAAAGGACCTCTGCTCTCTGCTGGAAGCGATGAAGGGAGAGGAAGTTCTGGGTCTACTGAGAGACCCCAGGAGGGTGCGACTGAGAGGCACCAACGTAGCATGGCCATGGAAAGGCAAAAGAAACGCTGCAAAATCTACGGTGTGTATTTCTCACGGGGATAAGGATGCATTCGTGTCGCCACAGGAGACACCACTACACTCATCTGAAATTCTGAGCGCGGTTCTGGTCACTCATGTTCCAGAAAGGTAAATGCGAACAGGAATGGCTGCAGACACAGCGGGCGGTGTGCCAAAGGCTTGTTTAACCTGCCCGAGGTGGGACAGAGGGGGAAGTTGCTGTCAGAGTCTGTGAAAGGAGAAGAGAAACTTAAGCTGGAGGTTACCGAGACCTGCAGCAGCCCTGCGCGAGCGCACTCCTCACCGAAGTGGTGGCTGCCCGATGGCTGTCCGGCAGCACAGGCCTTGCCAAGAGTGGAGATGCAGGTCCCACAGAGACCCACACCGTGTGGCAGGCTGTGCTGCAAGGCCTCCCTGGCTCTCAGAACAGTTTCTTTTTGGCTTCGTGGCTTACAGGGCCTGGGAAACTGGCTATTCCTGCTCTCGGGGAACGGGATTGCTGGAGCCGCATGTGAGACGTCAGCTGTGTGCCCAGGCTTCCACGGCTGGCATGTCCTTGCAATGACGAGACAGCGGTGCCATGGCAGACCTTTCGGGGCACGGCTGGTCAGCAGATGTAATCTGTAGGTCTGTTCTCCTCTGCAGAGCGCCGGCTTGGTCAGTGCAATGCACTGTTGGCAAGATACTGTTGGCTTTCAACACCGTCAGCAGCGCTGTTCTGCCAACTGCGCGTTACGTTGCAGGCAGCCCACCAGTCTCTGATGTCCTGTCCAGCTTCGTTATGGGCCATCAGTCCAATTATTTGGCCACAGGCACGTCGTTCTGCTTGGAAGCCAGGTAAGTTTTTCTGGATGTGACAGTTCACAAGCGGCACCTCAGCACAGTATCCCTTCCAGGGACTCGTACCTCATGCACAGCATCATCTGATCAGAGGGATTTTTCCCTGGATCTGTGCTCTTCTTCACTGCCGGTTCGTGTTGGCATTATCATGCATTTTGCCAGAGGAGTTACACACTGACAGATGTGTAGCAGTGAGCTGCAGCCAGGCTGAGGCCAAGTGCTGCTAGTTTTAAGACGCTGCTACTGAGGACTTTAGCTTTGCCAGGCTTCACGAGCACTACAGCACTGACCACGTCTCCTTTAGGCAACATCAAGTCAATGCAACCGGGGAGCTTACCAAGAAAAATCACTTTGCATTTCTGGTTGCTCCGGCCGGGTGCTGGATGGAACACCAGCAGCCAGAGGTGGTGGGATTGCCGGTGGCCACAGGCGTCTCTGTGAGCTGGGATGTGGCAGCTCTAATCGCTGTTACAAGGCTGCCTTCAAGCTTGTCTTCTCTGAACACGTGAAATCCAGGTTCCGGCAGCTCTCGGCCCCCGTCCCGCAGAGCTCAGCGGTGGCGGTCTGTCAGCACCAGCAGTAGCAATAGATCGGTTGCCTCGATTGCTTCTTCAGAGTAGCCAGAAAAACTGGTCTTTTGAGATGCAGAAGACAAGGCCTGACTCGTGCACCGCAGCACATGCGTGGATCTGACTGGAATCAGCAAAGAGGGCGAACAGGCCTCACGGGAAGCAGTCTCACAAGAAAAAAACCCACCAGCTTGTTGAAAAAAGAGGTTCCAACCAAAGAAAGAAGGAGTATACATTTGTAGGACAGCTAATTAAGCCTTCTGAGAATACTTTTCCTGAAGAAGATATTAAAAAGCAGATTCCTTGAATGAGTGAGTCACTAATGGCTGAGGATTCTTCCTTTGAACTTTGTATCTCGGTCCAAATTTCTTCAAGAGTAACCAAGGCGAGGACGGATTCAGCAGCAGAGGCAACGCACTTCTAATCACTCCACAGAGAAATGCTTCGCTTTTGCTCAGCAAGTCTTTTGTGTGGCTGCTCTTGGCTTCCAGGTGTTTTCGTACCGGCCTTCAAAAACATCGCCATTGCTTTTCCTTAGAACTGCATGAAGGACTCGCCTCCTGTGACGAACAACCTGCGCTAACCGACGAGTGAGACACAAGACTGCTCTGATGATCCACGAAGGAAGTCTCTCCGGACAGCCCCCAAAACAAAACACAGAAGCACTTGCGCTGCACAGCCGCCAAGCAGGACGTGAACCCACTGGCACGAGCTGGACGCTCTCACAGGCCGCTTCGCAGGTGTCCGGGGAAAGCAGCACTTCCCACGCCGCGCCTGCGCCCCAGCTCTTGCCGACGGACTCCGTCCAGGTGAGTTTCCTCGCGGCGGATGGCTGGTGAAGGGCTACGGGCACGCTTCAAAAGCTGGAAGGAAATATGCTTCTTCACAGAACCTTGAGGAAGTCCCACTGCCCAGAGGGCCGGGCAAAGCCTCGTCACGAAGGAGCCAGGAAAGCCCTTCTCCCCCCGGAGCTGGCTGCTCTGCCCAGGCAGCGAAGCCCCGGGACGAGAGGCAGCTCCGCAGCCACCCCGCTCCAACAGCACGCACGGCACCAGCGGCAGACAGGGCCGCAGCGCTGGGAGATCGATGAGCTGTTCTCAGGGACCATTTGCCAACCCGCTGCTCTTCCTTAACTACTGGATTTGGGCAAGAAATCTGGTCCTGACTCTCAGCAAAAGAATCCAGAGAGAGGATAAGCTTGTCCCCATAAAGAAAGCCCACAGGGAAAAGGGTGCCCAACAGTGTGTGAGGCTTATCTGAAGAACTATTGAGAGCAAGGCTTTTTACTGAAGGCGATCTAATTTCCCGCTGTCGTTTTTCTTAGGACTCTACTACTGCAGCCGGCGCTTTCATTAGGGAAGATAAATCCAGCACTTCTGAATTCTTCTCTTTCACAGTACGCAAACGAAGGGATGCTGAGAAGGAGCACCTGCAAAACTGATACAGACGAGTGGGTTGACTGTACCCAATGTACCGGCCCTCCTGAAGGCAATGCAGTAACTCCACCAGCACCTGGAGGGCCTGATGATGCTGAAGAAGCACCTGAAGAGTTCCTCTTCAGATGAACACAAGGATGAGCAAACCAGGAGAGAACCGTTAAATTTTGTAACTCTAAGGGATGCTACATTCTGTATGAAGTCTCCTGAGCAGAAATAAATGCAGAAGCTATGGGCAGTGCTTATGCGCGAAATCCTACAAACTGGGCAGCTTGGTCCTACGGGTCATGGTCTGCAAAGGTCGCTTACCTCAGGCACAGCTCTTCTGTTCTTGGCACATGTCGGACTTACAGTGCACAGACAGCTCAGCAGTGTTGAACGTGCGCTACCGGTCTAACGTTTCCCGAAAGAGCTTTCACAGGGGTCAGAGACTTTACGAAGGGGCACAGCAACTGCATTGTGCGAGAGCAATAAAGCTGATGTTTTCTGCAAGCAACCGATGTACTACACAAGCACAGTATAATCAGCTTGTACTTCCACGCGTGAAACAGCTCTGCCGCAACGGCGGTGCAGTTCAGACTAGCGTGCCACCTGCCTGGGAATCTCCGGTAAACGTCTCGGATCTTCAGATTCTGCCCCAATGACATTTCCATTGGAAAGGTACGCATTTTGGGGAGAACTCAGAAGTAGGGGATGTCTATAACCCTCTTCTGAGAAGGATGGCTGCTTCGGGCTGGACTGCAGGTCTGTTCCCTTCAGGAAGGTGGCGAGTAAGAACACCAAAAGAGATCCAAATCGCTAACCTGTTAGCTTGGTGTTTGGGAAAACAGTCCGCATGGCACCATGCTGGAAAGCCTTCCAGACACCCTGCGGTGTGGTGGGTAAGGCAAGCCGTGAGGCACGCAGGCAGAAGGAGGCTAACAGGGGGATCTGCAGGGGCTTCGCCTCACGCTGGCTCTCCAGCAAAGCCACCGGACCTCGCCTGTGCTGAGGCTCAGCTCCCTCGGCCATCGACAAGGAGGAAGCTCAGCATCCAGAAGCCAACCCTTCTTCTTTTCCTTCCTATTGAGTTGTTATGGCAACCAAGATGCTTAGTCTAAGCCTGATATTTGGCAAGTGACAGCCCGCTCTTGATGCCTGTCTTGGCTTGCAGCCACTGTCCGGGTGCTCAGCAAAGCAGTCGCCGTAACACCACAGCAGCTCCTGTCTTCAAGGAGGAGGACCCAGGGAACAACCAGCCTCACATCAGCCCCTGGGAAGATAATGGAGCAAATCATCCTGGAAACCATTTCCAAACATACTGCGGACAAGAAAGCGATTGGGAGTAAACACCATAGTGTTACGAAGGGGAAGTCATGCCTGACCAACCTGGCAGCCTTCTACAACCAACTGGCTAGGCTGGTGGGTGAGGGGTGAGCAATGGCTTTTGTTTGTCTTGACTTAGCAAGGCTTTCAAAAGTGTCTCCCATAACATCCTCACTGACAAACTGGTAAAGTACGCACAGGCCAAGTGGAAGGTGAGGTTGATTCGGAACTGGCTGAACTGCTGGGCTCTAAGGGCTGTGGTCAGCAGCATGAAGTCCAGCTGGAGGCTGGTGGCTTGCGGTGTACACAACTCCCCGGGCTGGTATTGGGGCCAATACCTCTTAATGTCTTCATTAATTACCTGGACGATGGGGCAGAGAGTATCCTCAGCAAGCGTGCAGATGACATGGAGGAGTGGCTGACCACCAAACGGCTGTGCTGCCCCTCAGAGCGTCCCCAACGGACTGGAGGAACCGGCCAAGAGCATCGCATTAAGTTCAACAAAGGGAAATGCAAAGTCCTGAGAAGGTGGGAACAACCCCACCCACCAGTATATGCTGGGGGCTGACCAGCTGGAAAGCAGCTTTGCAGAGAAGGAGCTGGGGGTCCAAGACACCAAGCTGAACATGAGCCAGCAACGTGTCCCCGCAGTAAAAAAGGCTGTCAGTGTCCCTGCGTTAGGGACAGCGCTGCCAGAAGGTCGAGGGAGGTGATCCTTCCTCTCTGCCCCGCACCGATGGAGCGCGCCTGGAGTACTGTGTCCAGTACTGGGCTCCCCAGTACAAGAGAAACAGGGACTTACTGGAGAGAGTCCAGTGAAGGGTCACAAAGATGATTAAGGTATTGGAGCATCTGACACAGGAGCAGAGACTGAGAGAGCTGGGACTGTTCCCCCTGGAGAAGAGAAGATTCAAGGGCACCTCATCAGTGTGTATAAATACCTGACGGGGGGGTACAGAAGATGAAGCCAGACTCTTCTCAGTGGTGCCCGTGACAGGACAAGAGGCAACGGGCACAGACTGGAACACAGGAAACTCCATCTGAAGGTACAAAATCCCTTGTTCACTGTGAGGGTGACCGAGCACTGGCACAGGTTGCCTCAGAGAGGTGGTAGAGTCCCCATCCTTGGAGACATTAAAAACCTGACTGGGCAATGTCCTGGGCACGCTGGTCTAGGTAGCCCTGCTTGAGTAGGGGGGAGGACCAGATGCTCTCCAGAGGTCCCTTCCCACCTCAACGATTCTGTGAGTCTGAGAATTCAGACTGTGGGGGACCAGCACAGACCTGCGATAGCCGAGACAAGAAAGCAAAGATTTGTGTAAGCCCATTATGACGGGTCATTCCTTTTTGCTGGAGCTGCCCAGTGGTGGAGCTTTATGCAGAGAATGCTTGAGCTGATAGACCTTCCTCCAGACCTTTCAGCCAGTGTCCTCAGCCTTCTCTGGTGCACGTGCAGCAAGCAAACAGCAACACACTCCTGCAGCACCATCAATGCCCGACTTTCCCCGCCAGCCCCCACCATTTCAGTATCAACTTTCACTCCTCACTGCCTATGGTGCGAGAACACTGGAGGCACCAGGAAAATCACCAGCATCAGATGGCCACAATTCACGGGACTGTGCTCTTTGGCTGCAGAATTTAGCTTCTGCCCTCAGCTGCCCATCTCTTTACATTTGTTAACACTGGACTTCCTCTGCTATCGCGCAGGTCACTCGTTTAGCTTGGCTAATTTTCCTCTAGCTCCTCACTGTCCTCTCCAATGTCACGCGAAACTTCATGTTTTCTGCAAACCATGAATTCTCATCAATCATGGTGGTTTTCACACAATTAATAAATCTTTTACATGAAATGGGACCCTACTACAACATACCTGACTGTCTGCTATTAACCTTTTTCCACAATGAAAACCGACAAGCTACTTCTGCTCTTCACTGCTGGGATTTTTTTCTCTGTAAAACATGCCCAGACCAAAAATCTTCTTGCTCTGCAAGAATTCCTCAGTATTACTGATCCCTCTCCTATGCCTCTGATGCCCAGCTCCTGAAGCACAGTCTGGAACAAGGACCGCTGACTCTGCTCCCGAGACGGGGCAGCTGGCAGGAGAGCACAAGCTTGCCTGCCCAGGAGTGGCCTTCCTGAGGAGTGGAACAAACACGGCTCCCTCGAGCCAAGCGCCTTCAGAGTCAGAGCACGCTGTGTGCGGCTCAAGTCCCATCGTGGTGTCTAACCACTGATAACAAACCACGAACAAGCCACTTGTAATTTTCTGTCTGGCAAGGGGAATGCAAAGGAACCCAAAGCATCCCTCATGCATCGCTGGCGGTGCTCAGCCACCGTGCAGGGGGCACACCAAGACTTCAGTCCCCAGATGAGTGCAGATCTGCCAGCACTGACAAAGGGGAAGATAACAGTGAAACCGTCTACAGAGGACAAACCTCCCTGCCTGGAGGCGTGTGTACCCCAACACACTTCTGCACAGGGGACTAGTTAGAGCCAGGGTCTCCAGCACCCATGTCACACCATGCTACAATGCAAACCTTTTCTTTTTGCAGAAAAAGGAGGGGAGAGATTTTAGTTTCTACATCTAAGAAATGAAGTTCTAGATTTCATCAGTCTGCTTGGGATCTGATTTCCTCCTGCTTACTTCAAGAGCAGACAAGGGAAGAAGTCCTAGACCTAGCACAGACTCAGCATCTTCCTTGACACCGGGGATGAGAAAGAGATGGGAAATCTGACTGCTACAGCTTAAACAGTGAACACGTAGCAACCAATGGTGTGAATCAGGCCAGCTCTATGCTGCTATTCGGATGTTCAGCAAGAGACCCTCATTTAACAATGCAAGTTTTTAACAAACCCTAATGCCAGACCAGGAAAGTCTGCAGATCACACTTGGGACCTCAGGACAGTCGTGCAGAGATGTGGCCAGAAGCTCCATGAGCTCACGAGCTACAGTACAGCTACAGACAGCTACTTTTAAAAAAAAAACGGAATAACATACGAAGTCACTTAAGCCGTGACTTCCTACATGCCATAACACGGGGTGGTAACTCCTAAACTGCTGCTGGGCTGAGCTGCTATGGCTGGACTGCACAGGCGGTGCCAGGCAGGCTTTCTGGCTGGGGTGGGTGCTGGAAGCCGCCTATGTGTGTTACAGTCAGCTGCCAGGAGAGCCACGACCCACCACAGCAGATCCCGGCACACAGGTCGAACCCTGGTCGGACCGGCACAGCCGGCCTGGCACTTTGCAGGCGACGCTTAGGAAGGGACTTGTCCGTGGTCAGGGAACACCATCACGCACAGCAAACATGAGCTATGAAGCACTCCACGCAGTCTAGCAGGGACAGGAAAATGAACGAATCTGTGGAAGCCAAAGGCAAGCAGACATGAATGGAAACTAAGGCCCATGTGTCAGGCTGGAAGATGATGCGGACCCGACTGAAGCAACAGGGGAAGACCCGTCTGTTCCAGCTCTGGACGCCTTCAAAGCACAGCAGTCAGCTCTGGGAACACTTCTGGGAAACGCCTGAAGAGACAACCAGTGGGGCCTGACGCTCTTCTCACCTGAGGAGCATCTCAGACCGACCTGGAGGAAGCTGTGCTCGGTTTAACGCGTGATTTTCTGGATTCTTGTCTAATGACTTTAAGCAGAGTATGAAAATCCACTCCAGAAAGCCGTGGCAATCGTCACCATTTTACGTCACTATGGGAGGACAAAGCTGAAGATCTAAGCAATGGGATGGTATCACTGATGAAACCATTGCTCCTGCTAGTATTCGTTTTCCACCTCGTAACAACTAACAGTTTTTCTCTTCTTCACGCTATATAAATTCCTCCGCGTGGGAATCGGGCCCACCCCTGCAGGTGTGCCACTGATGGAAAAGGAGCCAAGAACTTGTGACTTTTCCTTGAGCTGACGTGGGGAAGCAGTGTTGGGGGGATGCCAAGATGGGGAACCCTGGCTGGTGCCTGGATAATGGAAGGAAGAAGCTGCTGCTCTGAGGTTTTGGGTTTGTTGCAGTGCAAGGTGCAACCGAAGACCAAGTCCTGAACTGGCACGATGCTGAAAGGACGACATTCACCTACGGACTGTCCACTGCCCCAGGACCTTCTATGAATGCAGTACCTTTCTTGTGGAGGGTCCCTGCCATGGAACCATCCTGCCTGCCATGGTCAGATGAGAGCAAATTGCACTTTTGCTGGGTTTGGTTTTTTTTTCTCTCCCAAACTGTGTGTAAGACATTATCCCAATAAAAGACAGAGGATGGATTTGGGAAAAAGCCAGCCAGCCATGAAAACCCTGGAGGTATACTTCCTTTTGTGGCTTCTCAATGTAATGCCTCCTCCTGTTTCAAAGCTGCCTTTTTTTTCTTTCACTTCATAATTTCCCTCTTCTCTCTTGATCACACTTCTGCAGCCAGAACAGCAGCCATTCTTGCCGTTGACTGTTAGAGCATTTTCCCCTGACCTCAGGAGACTAACTGACCTTCCTAGCTCACTGCACTGTCCTACTAACTTCAGCAGGACCTGTCTTTGGGGTCAGCACAGCCTGTCCTATCTTCTCCTGAGCTCCTGGCTGCAGTCACAGGCGTCTGACCTGGAGCAGAGTCCCTCTGTGCTCAGCAGCCTCTGCACAGAAGGTGACGAGATGGTGAAAGCTGCTGGCAGAGCTGTGGTATTTGATGCCCAGTTGTCATTTAATGGGCCTCTGGTAGCACCTAAAGGCTCAGAAGTGAGGTCCTAGTCCAAAAAGTGCCCAGGAAACAACTCAGGACTCTTCCCATTTCTTGTTCCTTGCTGGTCTCAGATGAGTTGGGAGAGGGCATGTTCGTGTTTGTTTTTCCGTTCCCAATTTCCAGCACTGAGCTCTGAGATCCAAGACAGAGCATCCCTTCTCCCATCATCCCCGATGGTGGGCACCGCGCAGGGCACGTGAAGCCCTGGGGACACCACTGCATGCCCTGCACTGGAGCGTGTGTGGGAGAGCGGGGGAACACGGCTTCACGCAGCTTGCATGGTGCTTACTGCGAGTGCTTCGGGCAGGAACAGAACAGTGTGTGTTGCTTGAGAAGCCCTGGGCTTGCCTCTTGCTGCGCTGGAGCCCCGGGACAGTCCCCTGAGCCTTGGGCAGGGCAGAGGCACCATGGCTGACCGCACACGGAGGGTTCAGTGGAGCCGTTTCACTGCTTTCCTTCAGGTCCAGCTCACCAACAACTAAAACCTGAGCCTGGGTTACAGGCTCCGCTGTCTGCCCAGTACCAGCACTGGGCTGGGCGTGGGGCTGAGCACCCCCTCGCTGTGGCCCATGCAGGGCAGCGCTGCCCGAGTCCCGGAGCCTGAGCTCGGCCATGTGTGGAGGAAAGCAGGTCTGAAGTTTTACATTTTAGGTGACAAATTTTGTTGCAGGGGAAGATGACCCCAGTCTGCAGTGAATGCCTGACCCTTTGTGCAGCTAATGAGGGGGGACACTGGCCCATCAGTGTTTTAACTGTGATGACACAGAAGGTTAATCTACAGGGTCAGAAGACAGCTAACTGCATACACAGAGCTAACCCCATGCCTCCAGCCAGCAGCAAGCACTCGTGCATCTGAACTGATGGTGCCTTAGATCTGTTGGAGAATTGAGCCTCCTTGTTCAACACCCTGAGCTTACAGAACCCCTCCTTTCCAGGGAATTAAACGCAAAAACCTGTGCTAAGAAAATGTTAAAGGTGCTCAGGTAAGCAGGCACCTGTAAAAGCCAGCATGGATTGCATATCCAGGTTCATCACTGATCCTTTTGGACCAAGACAGCAGTTCTAACCCGAACCTCTTCAGGCAACAAATGGGAGCAACGCCGCTCGCGACGGGCCCGGGCAGAGGCAGTGCCTGCTGTTCCCCTCTCCTGCTCACGTTTACGGCCCGCTCGCACGCTGAGCACAGCTCCTGGCAAGGGCTCCCTCCACCGCAGGGCAGCGCAGCCGGGTGCGGGGAGCGGTGGGGAGTGGGGGCGCACGCAGCCCGCTGCAGCACCCTGAGCACGGGCACGGGCTGCAGCCGGCAGGAAGGCACCAGCCAAGGCTCTCATGCATTCACACTCGCCCCACTGAGTCTGCAGCCTCGGGCCCCTCGTCAGGGCTGTGCTCGGGGCTCGCGGGGCCGGCCAGGGCGGCCGCAGCGCACGCTCGGAGTCGGGCAGGGATGCTGGGTGTGGGCAAAACAATGTCCAGAGCTTTCACACAAACAGGGCTGTGCAACAGAGAGGAAACATCAGCTGACAATCACGGTCTGTCAGACGGTGCTGGACGGGAGCAGGCACTGCCATTGTCTGAAACACCGGCTCAGCGGAACGGGGACGAGCCGGCTCCCATTCAGCACAGCCAACCATCATCCCAAACACTTTCTGACCAGCTGGTGCTGCCACTGGGGCTGCTGGGCAGCGTCCTAATGACGTGGGGGCAGAGGACAGACTGAGCAGACTAAATTTGCCCTGTCCTGCGCCAGGCAGCACAAAGCCGGGATGAGCCAAGTGCCTGCAGTGCTAACACGGGAGGCAGATCTCCCCCGGGTGCAACCCCGAACACTCAGACGCTCTGCGACACCAGCAACAGGACTGAATGCATGAAGACATGGGCATATGCAATGACATGAGGACCCTCCCACTGCTGATCACACGCAAACGAAGGAAGATTTGCTGTGCAGAACCTGAGGCATGGATCTCTCTGCCCAGCTCTAGCCAGAGCAGTGCTCCGTCTCCGGCCAGACCTAGGGGCTCTACAACCTTTTGCTCCACCAGAAGGACCGAAGTCAGCCAGATGGCTTCTGAGTCTCCCACACCTCTGCTTAAACCAGCCGTGTTACAGCCTGGGACCGGCGCAGAGCTGATCCCTTGGGAAGGCATCTGCGGGGCTGTCTGGAAAGCGGTAGGGCAGCCACCGCCAGCCCAGCGGTGGTGCAGGGCCTCTGGCAAGAGGAGTTTCCTAGCGCTGCCGTTCTGCTCTCCCGGGACTGGCCCTGTCCAGCTGGGCGCCGGGAGGGGACGCAGACTCAGAAATTCAGCACTTGGCAGAAAATGACAAGTAAAATCAAACATGAGACTGCCCAGAGCTCTGCGTAGGCTCTGGGGTTGCGTTCACACGTGGAAGCAACACAGATGTAGGCAGCTAGTTTCATACACACTATGGGTAAAAAAAACCAGGACAGACAGACAAACACAGAAGAAGCACAACCAAGACCACACCGCTGGCCATGCACACTGGGGAAATTCACCTGGTAGGCACCCGGATCAGGGGCACGTGCCACAGCTCAAACCCTCCAGCGCCCACCCAGGCCTGCAGGTCACCTTCTGGTGAGGGAGAGGGGTCCTGTCACCCAGCCCAAGTGACCTCGTGCAGACAGGAATGGCCTCTCCCAGGGTCTCCACTGCCCGGTCCGGCCCGTTGAATGCACACAGCTCACCGGCCATGGGCTTGCAAAGGGATTCCAGCAGCTCTGGTAGCAACTGCGACCTGCTGCGGACACGGCCAAGGAGCTCTGCCAGCAAGGACTCCCCCAGCGGCAGTCGTTAAGCAGTTTGGGAGAAGGGGGGGGGTCAGTTTTCTGTACCCTGATTTCCCTACAGCTGTCTTAGGTAAACACCTATCCTTAAGTCTGTGCCAACAGTGACTTCCCTGGGTCACCGTAAGTCACCTGCTGTGGGTCACCAGGCTGGAGCTCCTGCGGCGCTGGGGTGCCTGCTGGGAGGCAGCACTGACCTGCTGGTCTCTCCCAGGCCCCCCTCCCCGCGGGTCAGCCGAACCCCAGCCTGGGACGGCTGTAGGATCTCAGGGTAGCAAGCGGGCAAGATGCTGCCTCCTCTGTCTCGTGGGAGTTTTACTCCAGAAGGTGACCTAGGGACCCGCCACGACTGGGAAGTCGTGACCCTGCAGGGAAGGGGGAGCCTTGTGCATCAGTTGCGCGGGGGGAGCCGCTGGGGCTCAGAAGGGGGGTGATGCCTCCTGGGGCGGCAGCCAGCTCAGCCCAGCCCTTGCTGGGGTCCCTCCCCACGGGGTGGGTTGCGCCAAGGGGGCCCTGCCCCTGCACAGCCCTTGCTGGATGTCCCCTGGGCAGCCGTGACGCGGGCGCACGGTCTCGTCCGGGCCACGGTACGAATCCCGTGGAAGCCCGAGGGAATTTCCTCAGTCGTCACCTACGAGCAGCAGCACAGACATCACAGCACAGGGACACGGACATGCTACCGGGGCACACCAGGGCAGGAGGGGGACACTCACGTGCCACAGCAAGCACCGCTGCCCGCTCTCGGCCAGCCGGGACGGCAGGAGAGCGGGGAGCGGGACCAGCACGGGCGCGGGGAGACGAGGTGAGTTTGCTATGGGATGAGAACATGCTCACTTACACAACTCGCCCACCCTCCGGAGGCCAGAGGCGGTTCTAGACAGAGCAGCGCAGACATGCAGATGGAGAGCAGGAAGAGAGGCAATGAGAGAGAATGTTAGCTCCGGTCCGGGGCAGCAACAAGACGGAGAAGAGCGAACGGACTTCATCACGCGGCCCNCGGTGCCCCGCGCCGGGGAAGCGCCAGGAGCGCCGGGCAGAAAGGCTTCGCCATCTGGGACGGGGCATTCCTGGGGGCAAGGAGGGGACCCGGGAAACGGCCGACACGGGGCTTTTGGGGCCAGTGAAGGTCGGGACGTTCCGCAGCGGCTGAGGGTACGTCCGTGTGTTTACTACAGTAAATGGGACATTCGTAATTGCGTGAATTCGACAGCCAAAGCCTGAAGGATTCGACAGTGCTATTTGTAACAGCTGGGAAGAGAGGGAGGAGGAGGGGAAGAGACAGGGAAGGGCCAGGACAGAGATTGGGGAAGGGCAGAAGAGGGAGGGGAAGGAAACAACATATGCATGAGAAAAAATGCCCCACAGCAAGAACAAGAAAGAGCGGCAAAACCAGTTCAACATCTTTTCTGACTTCACCCAGTAGCTGTGTTGTTTTTGCCTTCACGGTTGTGAGAATAACAGCTGCAGCTAAAGGTCAATGGAACGTTACTGGGGCCTTGCAAGTGAGTTAGCGTTTCCCAGAGGGGATAATCACCGTCCTCTGGTACGGAAGTTTGCTCGAATCCCTTGCTGAGGTCTGTGCTGTGCCAAAGGACCTTCCCTGGGCTGGCAGGGGAAAATTCAACATTTGCTGTCCAGTGAGCAGGAGGGACATGTCGCAGCTCCTCGCAGGGGCAAGAGAGATCTTGTACCCGCTGCCTGGGTGCTGGGCTTTCTAAACCTTCTTCTTGTGCACTGCAAAATCCCTGAACTGCAGCTATCGGGAGGCCTTGTCTCACCTGGGTGACGTGGCCCCCTCCGAGCAGTGACTCCTCGCCTACCTGGTCTGCAGTGCTGTATCGGGCTGTCAGCAATGGTTCGGTTTGGCACAGCGGCTACAAACGTCAGATGATCACTGCTTTCATTCAGACTTTTATTGCTTTTCTGCAGGTGAAGTGGCTGCACACAGAATGGGAAGAAATGGCCAGGAGCCGTGCAGAGAGCACGGCTGCCTCAGTCGGGAGCTGTACTGCTCCCGGCAGAGTTTGCTCGGCCAAACAGCAGACTGCAGGTGGAAAGCCCTGTTGGGTGGCTGCTGCAGGTCACTAATAGCAGGGTCAAGCAAAGACTGTGCTGTTTCAGCTAGAGGATCTAGCCCAGTGCTGTGCAGCTCGCAGTGGAGGCACCTGGGCAGCTCCAGGGCGGGCTGGCCAGCCGAGGGACGCGTGGTTATCCCCTGGGGAATGCCAGGCACCTCCAGGGCCAGTGTCCTGGCTGTGTCATGATGACAAACCTGCTACGCTCGAGGAGTGATGTAGAAGAGCAAGAGGACTCCTAAACACACTTTGAAGGCTCTCCCTCTCACGCTTCTTCGCACAAGAGGGTTTCGGCCTCCAGCTATGGTTTTTCTGGGGCAGTTTTGCACATGGTGCTGTAACTGCACAGTCTTTCAGCCATGAGCTCTTGCCCGCCTGCGCTCCGTGGAACAGGGAGAATCGGGAGCAAACCCAGGTGTCAGTAAACATTTACAACAGTGAGGTTCTGGCAGGATCAGGGCGTTACGGATGTAAGAGCTGCTTATGCCTTAACTACACATTACATCTCTTGTTGCAGCAACCCTCCTCTGATCTCTACTTGGTAGGAAAAGGAAATTTAGGGCTAGTATCCATAGAGAGTTCGTCTCCTCATATGCTGCCTCTGGGACTCTCCAAGCCAATCTCTTCCTAAGCTCTCACTGGAGAGTGTGTGCAACCACGGCAGATTGCCTGCAGAACTGCTCCGAGGTAGCTGGCAGGCCTCTTTCCATGCGGTTGCCTTGCCTCCTGGTTGTTGACAAAAGAACTGAAATTTGACTGGGACCCTTCCTATCTCTCCATACAAGAGGAAAAGCCCTTCTTTCGTGACTTCTACTCCGCTAAAGCCCTGAAAGGAACAGCCCTTACAGCTCTTCTCCTGTGCTTGGGTGATAAAACAACCACATGGCGAGAGCTTCCTGGAGCTAGACTCAGCAACGAGTGAACCCTTCAGGCTTTAACTCTCCCCTCTTTTGGGCCACTTTGGCACTCACGCAGTCTTGTGGGACCCAGAGCTCTTCTCACCGAGGTCTAGACAACCCCTCACTGCTCTTCCCAAGTCTCGCTTTGGACCGGCATGAGGCAGAGTCACAGTTTGCTCTTCTACTCACTCGGAGGGATGAGTGGATGAGCTGTGATTAGTAGATGTTAGTGACCAGATGAGGTGAAGCCAGCTGTGCTTGCTGTGACATGGACACATGCTGAGACTTGCTACCCACAATGCCCCTGTCTCCTTGTAGGCAATGCACATCAGCGTCAAAACCAGACCCCCCGGCCACCAGTGGCAGGAAGCATCGAGCTGGCATCCCATCGGTGCGTCACCTCGGATCGAGGGGAGCGGTTCCCTGTGGTGGTGCGCTCTCAGTTACTACATTTTCACAGCACCCTCTAGAAACTCTTGCCGTGTTTTCCAAACACCCAACCTCCATCAGCTTATCTCTAAACAGCCTGTGCTTTCCCACTGCCTTGCTGCCTGCAGAGCTGTGTCTGTGTGGAAAAGCCGCAGAGGTGGACCGGGCTCAGGAGTGCCCCATCCTCAGCCTGACATCCTGCGGTGAACGCTGGGAAAATGCCATGGCAACCAGGAGGGAAGAGCATCCTCCAGCACACCGCTCTGAGCTGCCAGCAGAACACGTGGCGAGCCCCCCTGCCGCCTGGGAGCCCGCGCCGCAGTGCCAGCGGCCCCGCTGCAGTACGCCTCCACGAGCAGAAGCCTCCTCCCACGGGACGGGGAGTCCGTGGAGCGAACGATGCATTTTTACAGTTACCTACAGAGATGCATTAAGCATCTTTAAGTCCAGCTGCCGCAGGAAAGCAGATGGAGACCTGCCACGCCTCCGTCACAGGACTGCAGGTTTGCCTTCCTCTTCGGTGGCTGCACCTGACACGTGAGGAAAGGTGGGGTGCTTGGGGGAGCTCGGGGGCTTGCAGGACAGCGTGCTGCTGCGAGCACCGGCTGCGACTCGTGTCTCATAGACGCTGCAGGCTTTGTGGCTGTTAGCAGCCGGCACCCTGCCCGGGACTCTGCTGCTCAGCTGGAAGGCCACCTCCTCTCCAAACCTCAACGCAGAACAAGGAACCTCCCATGTGCACCAAACTCCCTCTAGGGAAGGCGCCGAGAAGCGCGGATCTCAGCTGGCCTCATCAATGCCAATCTCCAGCTTTTCATCAGCTCTCCACCGACAATTCCCTTGACTGTGGAAAGAAAGCTCAGCTCTGCTTTGTGCATGAGTTTAGACACCATGAAGAGACAAAAAGCCTACAAGGAAACAGGGGGTTGTATCTGCAGCGGCTGAAAGCTTGCACCAGAAATGTTACACCATTTAACTGAAACAGAATTAATTGATGAGTTTATATAGAAAGAGGTAGCTTTACCCTAGGAGCTAAATGCCTAAGGGGCTTATTTTTCTTCTCTCTCTCTTTCAGATCTGTAGAAATACAAAGCAGTTGTGGGTTTCCAGAACAGCACCTGAAAAACTCAGTTTTGCATCTAAAATTCTGCTTCACATGATACATTTGGCATGTTTGGCTGTTGCTTAAAGATAAACAAACAAGCAAACAAACAAAACCCTTTGCAAAGCACCCTCTAACCCAGGTTCTTGGCTGCATTAGCTGGAGCCCCAAACCGGAACCGTGTTGACACTTCAGATGCTTCTGGCTTGAGTCAACATGAGCTCACATTTAGCTTTAAGGGCTGGCCGATCAGCATCACACCAACCCCATCAGCAGAGGTGGGAGGTTGAGATCTGAGTGTGACTATGTGCAATGAGGAATGACACGAGCCTGACGAGGCTGGATGGCCATGGCCAGTCACAGGACAAGGGGACACTGCACAAGAATGCCATCTCAACACAGGGTTTAACGTTGCACATTTAACGCGTGAGTCACCCTGAAGCGCATGAGTTCAGCCTCTGGTACTAATGCAGTTCTTCAGCTGGCACGTGCATCGCTAGCTATGACTCACTGGATCACTAATCAGAAACGTACACCTCTCATTAGTTAGCGTCAGCTTTATTGTGGTAATGGATGTCACACAATGAATCCATTTCAGCGTTCAGTGGCAGCTCTGAGCTGCGGGGTCCTCGCACTGCTCCTGCTCAGTGGAACGACTGCTCGGCATCTGCTGCTGCATGAGCTCTGTCCGGGGGTGGCTGGGAAATTCAAGGCAGAGAGACGCCAAGACGTCTGGTCACTCTCCTGCAGCTCAGCTTAGCAAAGGCTACCGCGTGTTGGGACACCGGATCTTCAAGGATCCCATTCATGTTAAACATGAAGATAGCTGCTGCTGGCCTCATGTCAGCCTTCAGGGACATACTATGTCAAAGTAACGGTCAGGGTAGCTCCCGGCGGAGCAAAGTTCATGTGTCCCGACTCAAGGGTCATCGCTTATTCCCATGGGACAGTACGAATGGAAGTTGTCACTCTGCTCTGCTGTCACTGTCACCGCCGAACTACGGCGTCTCGGTGAGGACCGTGCAGAAGGCTGTATCTCAGCAAGCGGGCACACGACCGCTTCGGGAGCAGAACCTTCCTCTGACAGCACGCAGTGCATGGGCACAGCAGAGCTGCCCTGGCCACGCTCAGCCCTGGCCGGTCACACAGGGCCCCAGGAGCGGGGCGGAGGGAGTAGATAGCATCTCTATCGATTGCCTTAACTCTGACCTTATGTTCTCATTCTCAGTATTTCTTGGCCTCTTTCTCAGTCCCTCTTGTCAAATGTCCTCCTGTGGAAGACTGTCTTGGAAGGAGACACAGCCAGAGTTAGAGTTATGGAGAAAGCAGTTTGTGTCTTCTGTTCCTGGGGTCCCCAGCCAGGACCCTCACAGACCTCTGCAAGAGAAATGCACCAGGGCCTGCTCTACAGCCACCACGTGCAAAGAGAAGTTACCTGCTCTTAGACGTAACTACTGTAAATTCAGAATTTAACGTGCTTCGAAAGAAACTCCAGCAATGAAACCTGCCAGAGCAGGCAAGCCGGAGGGGCACTGGCAGCTCGTGGGTGGCTCCTGCAAGGGCACCTCATCGTCCCCGAGTCCTGGGAACCCCAGGACACCTCTGGCTCTAGGTAAGAGCTTCACTTTGGCTCGTGACCCTTTCTGGAGCAGAGCTAAGTGTAAGAATGGCAGAAAAAGCTGCAGCGCAAGTCAGGCCACCGCCCTTTAATCCTCCAAATGCCCGGTGGAGGGGCTCAAATGGGCTCTGGCTGCAGCATCACCTGGGCTTTCAGGAAGCCTGGCCAAAGGGGTGCAGCACCCTTCAGCCCCTGAGGGGATGCTCCAGGGCCATCCCTGCTGGCAGCGGCAATCGCGCCACCGCCACCGTGCTCCCACCTGGCTCCTCCTTAGCAGCACTGCTGCGTTTAGGGGTGGCTGTTGTGGGAGGTTTAGGTAACACTGCCGTTCTCAGGACAGGCCCAGGGACTGGAAAACGTGTCCCGAAATGGGTCATCTAAGCTTACCTAACTGCTCTTTACATTATTTTCTGAATTTACAGCAATTTCATAAAAGAGAGGAATTTTCACAATGAAGGAGAGTGGCTGATGGCATTAAATATTCTATTTACAGCCAACTTGCTGGGAAATATTTCAAGTCTTTGACATCAACTGGGTGCATAAAAATTTCAAAGATGAAAGGCCATGACTTTCAGAAAAAGGAAGAAGAACATTTAACTCTGCAGGACAGCTGAAAGTGCCAAACACTTGGTGGCAGGGTGGGTAAGGAGAGGAGGATGGACTGCACTCGCCCGGTGCAGGACGGGCTCTCTGCAGAAGGTGACATGCAGCAGCACCACGGGGTGGGGTGGGAGCTCAGGCAGGGTCTGCTGCTCCTGGGAGAGACGGGGGCGAGGGAAGCACACTGCCTACTGGAAGCACAGGAATCGAAAGGAAGCAGTTGTGGAGGACAGGAGGGGTTAAAGAGAGGCAGAGGAAGGACGGGGCTAAGCCCTAGACATGGGGGGTACTTGCGCATCTCTGCTGGGAAGCTGCATGAGGAACAGCAGGTCAGCCGCACGCGGTGATCTGGCTGGACACGGGAGGCCAGGGAAGGAAAGAGGACGGGCAGCAGGGTGGCTGCGTTCCGACACCACGTGGAGTCACAGGTGCTTTCCGCTGCTGGCTCTGGGACACCAAAGGGGGCTGCCGGCGGAGGAGCCAGCAGCCCCTCCATCGGCCCTGGGTGAGGGAGGGCCACCTGGGCCCCAGATCCGGTCTCAGCAAAGGGCCAATGCCTGGCGTGGGTGAGCTGTTTGAGATGCCATACCTGGCTGCCACTAAAAGCCGGTAACATCCAAGTTCACTAGCATCCCTGAAGATAGGCACAGTCGGCACTTTTCAGGAATATGAGGAATGGCGTGCCTGATTTCAGAAGGGTCCCCAAATGCCATTAAACTCAGTGCATTCAGCACAGGACCCCGTGGTTCCTGACTGAGCAGTGCAGGGAGAAGGGACCACGTGCGAGACACCGGTCTCCAGGGAATGGCCGTAATGTGCATTCGGGGCCGAATCCAGAGAGACAGAACAGCGTAGCAGGGCAAGATCCAGACATCTTTTCCCACACTGCGGCCGTAACTACAAGTTTGGTACCTACCGCGAGGTGGATCGCCAGTGCAGCCAGGCTGGCCCTGCCAACACAGGCGCAGCCACATGAACGCTCCCCTGGGGCTATGGCAGGATCGGACACTTTGTCCCCCATGCTACAGCTTAAAACGTCACCGGCTGTACTAGCACCACGTGGACTTGTAACCCATCACTGTGATGATCTGGTTAGAAAAACCTTTCCAAAAGAAGGGCTCCCCTTAGCTCAGAGCTCCCTGCTGAACTGGCACCTCGCTGACCCCCAGCAACCACCCACCGGTGACACCGGTGGGACCTGCTTACTGTGGCTTTGCTACTGTGGGAGGTGCTCTGTGGCTGCATCCTGAAAGGCAGAGTGAGACCGGAGATTTTGGGTCACTTGCTGCTGTAACTTCAAATTTCAAAGCCTTGTAAGTGTTCGCTCTCAATTCTTGGGCTCTGATTTAGAACTTTTTGGTTTAGTTTACAGTTAGGTGGGGATGTTGGGGGGAAAGCGTGGGGCAAAGGGGCCACTGCTGCCACGGGGCAGCAGGTCAGAACGAACGCCGGGTGCCGGCAGGTCGGTGGGTGGCCTGGCATGGAGGACACGTCGGGCAGGAGAGCAGCGCGGGGCAGCGCGAGGGACGCGGAGAGGTCCGTGCTGCTCGGGGAGCGTGACGGTCACAGCTCCAGCATGGGACAGAGAACCAGTGTCTCCTGAGTGCCGTGAGGGACGAGGGAATCCAAGCATCACTTTGTAAGAGAAAGAGGCTCCTGCATGTCCTGGGGTCCCTCTGCTGTGACCTTTCAGATCTCCTGGGCCGGCCGGGCTCTGCACAGGTCTGTGCGTGGAGGAGGAGAATAAGGGGTGAGAAGATCTACCACGCTTAGGCGCTGCGTAGATACCTGTGAGCCAGCGGCCAGCCCACCGGCCCGCTGGCACGGAGACGTGTGTGACCCAGCGCTCACTCAGCAGCATACGGCCGCTGCAAGCGCCCATGGGAGGGATGCCCAGCTGCAACCCCCAGAACCATGCGTAACACCCCAAAACATCTCCCTGCAGGTCACCAGGGCTGGCTCGTTTCAGAAACGGCACCGAGCTCTGCCTCAGAGAACAAAGGTCGGGGTGGTGCTGCTGTGTCCTTTCTAAGGGCTGTCACAGATCACCCTTGTGACGGCTCCTGCTCAGCAGTGACTGACCAGAGCTCTAATACGTAGTCTGACAACATTTGGAGATCCTTTGAAATGAAAAGCACTAGAGAAACACACATTGTTATTAGTTGTTCAGGAGCAAACATTTAGAAGTGAAACCCATGACTAAATACAGCAGCTTAACAATAGCATCGAGACAGAGGAGGAACATGAAACAACAGAAAGGCAATTTAAAGGGAAAAAGCAACAGTGCGAGCTTGCTACGTGTGCGGTGCGTAGAGAGGAGCCATGAACAAATCACACCAACTTCTGGAAAGCATGTCTCAGCGCTGTGTCTCCCCGTGCAGCTGAGAAGTCCTGACATGTCTGAAAGGCCCCTCAAAACACGCCCGGGATTACTTGGCACAGTTACACTCTGCTTGTGCACCTCCCTGTCCCCTGGGTGCCTAAGCCCTGCACCTGCCCCATCCCCTGGCCAGCGACCAGCATCTTACCGTGCCGCGACCACAGGTGACTTCTTCCCGGGATCTAACGTGGACCCGGCTGGTTCCTCCCCCAGTGATCGTGTATCCTTATTCAGTTGCTGTAGTCGGGAACTTAGCTCACTGATCACAGTTGGCTTGTCATCATCAGCCCCATGGATTGGCCTGCTCTCCATGGGGTCCCCCCATAGCTTGGACCTTCTCTGAAAGAGGTAGCGTGGCCGGCCAATGCTGGCTGATGCCAGAGTGGCCGCATGTTGCTGGGAGATGAGCTCGCTGTCCGAAGACTGCTTCAAAAGTGGGTCCCTGAAAGTAACTGGCCCCTTGCTGAGCTGGGACTTGAGTTTTGGCTTTGGAGGCACTGGTGGCTTCTCGAGTATAAAAGTTTGTCCATCCGCAAAGGAAGTGTATGTGTCAGTAGGCTCCCCGCTTTCTGAGGACAACGTAGACATGCTAGAGACCGTAGAGATGGTGCTTGTGGTCTCCAGGTGATGGTCACTTGAACTTCTGGTGTCCACCTCTTCCACTCCCGAGTCTGCAGCAGACTCTGGGGCTACGGGGGCATCAGAGGGCTTCCCTGAGGGTGTTCCGCCAGTGGTAGAAGGTGCTACTGCTGCCGCTGGTATGGATGGCGTGCTAGGCGTAGCCAGGTGGCTGACTGGTGTGCCAGGGGTGGTGACCAGTACCCCGTTTGCAAACTCATCTGGTGGAGGCACCAGCCCTATCTTGGCCAGCTCCTCCCTGGTCTCTTCGTCACTTGAAGACAACTGAGCTGGTGGGAGGGTAACCGTGTAGGGCTCCACTTCTTCCTCCGAACTCCCTTGTCCCAACGTCTTGTCAGAGGCTGGACTGACTGGAGGCTTTCCCACGGGACTGGGCTGGGTTTCTGCTTTGGGGGACTCTGCTGGCTCTGTGCATGCTTCAGGGACAGCTGGTTTCTCCTCTTTTATCTCAAGTCCTATCTCGTCTTGGCCGTTACTTGTGGCGTGAACCATGATGAGGCCAGCAGTCTTCTGCTGTGATGTATCCACTATGCTAATAATCATGGACTTCTTGTCTTCTTGTTTCTTCTCCTCCTTCCCAGGTGTTTCTGCTCTTGCCTCAGTTTCTTTTCTCAGTGTGGACGGAGTCCCCCACTGGCTCTTAGTAGGGGCCAAAGTCCCAGAGTCTGTTCCGACGGCCCCTTTGCCTCCAGGTGAGTACACAGGGGACACCAAGCTCTCCAACTCCCCCCTCTCTGGTTCTTTGGTTTGGATGTCCACAAACAGGGGTGCTGCTCTGTCTGAGTCTGGGCTGTGGATCGGGGTGGGCGACCGGGATGGGACTTGAGTTGAGAGGGCCCGTTCCCTTGCGGCCAGCGCAAGCGCCAGTGGTGAGTTTGGATCCAAGGGCTTTCCTGTTAGGGGGTGGATGAACGTTGAGGATGAGCTGCTAATTAATGGCTTTAAAGCTGAGACAGGGGAAGGCAGTAGTACATCTCGGCTTCCTAACAGCCGCTCATCAATAGACCTGGACTGCTGCAAGGATGGCATGTCGCTGCTGGGGGGGCTTCCTTCAATGGCCCCAACCGAGAGGAAGACAGTGGATTTCCGCCTCTCATCCAGACGACGGTCTCTGTCCTTCATGACTCCAGCGATGGCAGTGGCAAAGGGGATGCTTGTGGCTTCAACCTGAGCAATGCCAGTGTGGTGCTGATATTCCACTCCACTCAGGCGATGGCTCCTGCGGGTGGGAGAAGGCTCCCTTGTAAAGCCTCCGGTGATGGACAGTGCTGCTCTCTCCTGCGCATCCTCCACTTGTAACTGCTTAACAAGAGGACTCTTCTTCCTCTGTGGCTTGGTGGGAGCAAACAGGCTGACATTGAACTGACCCATGTTGGCATAAGGGTTGTCAATCACTCTCCCCTTCCTCTTCAGCTTCTCTGGAGGGGTTGCAGATGGGCCAGGCCGGGGGATCTCTGTTGGCTCCACGGGAAGATGGGAGGAATCCTGTAGGATTATCATGGATCGGGCCCTCTTCTGCCTTTCAGGGTAAGGAATGGAAGTCCTCGCCTGATCATACATCTCAGCTGCGCTAATGACCTGCGGGAGTCCGTGGAGTTTAGCCTCCAGGCTTGGCTTAAAGCTTGATCTTATGGTATCATAAGCTCTTCCTGGGGGTGGAGGTGGCGAGAAGGATGGAGGGGGGCCTGTGTCAAAGTAATATGGAGAAGGAGGTGGGGGTGGGGCTGTTTGAGGTGGCGGTGGAATCCCATGTCCTTCCCTGACAGTGTCTTGCATCGACGTGCTCCGGGGAAACTTTCCATCCAGCAAAGAAGCAGCAAGTTTCTCGTCTTCACCTGGAAAGCAAGAAGAACAGTGAAGTCAGAGAGGACGTCTCTAGAGAACCCAGAGCGTGACAGTCGCCGCAAATTGGATGTATGACATCTCTTTCTTCCCCCCACCCCTTCCTTTCTGAGGTGACTTTCCACCTCACCTTTGATTTGCTTGGTGCAAGCGTTTGCAGTTTCGCCCTTTGCTCTTGTTCGCTTGGCACAGAAGGGCAGCCACAGACTCTCACAATGTCTTACGTTGCTTTAAATCCATCAGACAGTTGTGCCCAACACTTTCCAACCAGGCTGAACACTCTCCAGCCCAACCCAACAGTGACAGAATCGAACGCTTGCTTGATCAAACCTCCCGACACCCAACTGCCAACGTGTGAGACAGCTGAGTGCAACCAGGTTGTGCAACTCGCAGCAAACAGTGCCATCTCCATGTGCAGGTTCTCGCACTCTCCCGCTCGCTGTTCTCGTGTCACACTCCCCCCCTCTCCCCCGAAGGGTTACATATGCTTCAACGTGCTAGACTGAATTCAGAAGCAGGGTCTAGGAGAAACTTAAGTTATCTATTTCAAGAATTGGAAGTACCCAAGGAAGCCAGATTCTGTCATTCTTACTATTAACTTACTACCTGGGTGCACAGCAAGAGCTTTTTCAGGTACTTGTAATACTCAGTGAAAGAGTATGAGAATCTTGCTAAGCAAAGTAATAGGAGGAAAGATCCATGAACACAGCAAGTACGGCGCAAGTACTTGCACGGATGCTAGTTAACCAGCCCTCCGCATGAGCCTGCCTCTCTTCACCAAGTCCTGCTTTGCTATGCTCATCCCTTACTTGCCATACCTCCTTCTTTTCAGTCACAGTTCAGCTGTTTTCAAGGCTTCAAATTGCTCTTGAGAGAATGCTCAAGATGGCAGAAAGCCACGTCTTGGCACAGCAGCACGGTGACCACCTGCTTTTTTGGCTCTAATGCTTTTTCTGTAATGTCCACCAGCACTGAAAGGGCTTTGGCAACCATGTCTTGTATCACATTAGCAATTTCAGCAAATGCCTGCAGATGCAGAGTCCGCGGGGGGAAAAAGGGCCAGTGAGCATTGAACTTCACATCTCATCACATTGATCAGTCTATCACCGTGTTCAAAGCCACGCTATTTTTGCTGAACACAATTTGGGGATTTATAATACCAAGGTCGCATAACGAACTGGAAGCATGAAACAAGTTCAGAGAGAGACTGGACAAAGCCATGGAGGATGCACTTTTTGTGGGCAATTATGTGCACAGAAACATCTGAACTGAAGCCAGGAGCTGCCTGGGTGAGTATTCAGGAGAAATAGCATATCCTTGCCCTGTTTTCACTCCTCCCTGGGCACCTTCTTGAGAGCAATGCTTAAGACAGGATCCTGCACTAGATGGAGCCATGGTTTGATTCAGTATAGACATTGTCAAGCTCTTAACGGCATGAAGATCCAAAAAAAAGTCATGCCTTTATGCTTATTTCTACTTCCCACCTGGGAATGGCCAAGAGTTGTAACAAGGAAATTTATGCAGCGCTGAGCTCTGTTACCATGCCCAGACTGTTACAGAACATGGTCTAGTGCCATTAGAGCTTGTCTCAGGGATGTGCTGACCGTCCTGTAGACAGGTACTACTGTGTCGAGTACGCAGCCATTTCAGGAAATAAAACTGGAAAGCTGGTTCATCTTTCTCAAATCTCCTAATCTGCAAAGAGCAGACCGGCCAAGCGGCTGCCAGGCCAGAGGAGACACCGACTGCCAACAGGCACCGGCTGTCGACCGTGACCACTTGTAGGTGTGGTAGCCCCTGTCCTACCTGTGAGCTCACAGTCCCTGCTGTGAAGATCTTTTAATACGGTAAAAGCAAAGTATTTCGAGTGAAGGAAGGGTGAAGGGGACAGTTAGACGATCTAAACGTATTCATGCCGTGGGTATTAGTTTTTGTTTTATTTTACATACCTGCTTCTACAATTACTCATTTTATTCTCTCTGTTTCCCACTTGTTATTTTTCTCTGCCTAAGCATCTCTCCTCCATTTTTTTTTCTTAAATGAGGAGGGGGGCACTGTGGAAAATGATATCTGGAGCACTACCAAGTTCAATGACCAGCTAGACATCTCGGAAGGACCTAGACAGGCTAGGAGGAACGGGCCAGCAGGAGCTCCGCTCCATGAATTTCAACAAGGACAGATGCAAAGTCCCACACCTGAGAAGGAAGAGCCCCATGCAGCTGGACAGGCTGGCTGGGAAGCAACTCTGTGGAAAAGAACTTGGGGGGCTTGGGATGCAGTGAGGGGAACATGGGCTGGCCCTGTGCCTCGGCAGCAAAGGCCAACAGTGGCCTGGGCTGCGTGAACGGGAACAAAGGCAACAGACCGAGCAAAGAGGTTATCCCTCTCACGAGACAACACCTGCAATACTGCATCCAGTTTTGGGTCCCCGATACAAGAAATACATCGACGACCTGAAGGGAGTTCAGTGGAGAGCCACCAAGAGGGTCAGGGCTGGAGCTCCTGCTCTGTCTGCAGAGGCTGGGAGAGCTGGGCTTGTTCAGCCTGCAGAAGGAATGGCTTTGGGGGGACCCAACAGCAGCCTTCTGGTACCTACGGGGAGGTTATCAAGAAGACAAACCCAGCCTTTTCACAGTGGTACACAGTGGGAGGACAAGAGGCAACAGGCAAAACTGAAATAAGAGGGTCTGGCTGCATAAAAGGAGAAATTTTATGATGAGGACAGTCAAGCAGCGGGACAGGCTGCCCAGAAAGGGTGTGCAGTCTCCGTCCTTGGAGGTTTCTGAGACCAGGCAGGATACAACCCTGAGCAACATGATCTGCTCTCATAGGTGACCCTGCTTTGAGCTGGAGGTTGGACTGGAGACCTCCTCCTTCCAACCTGAATTATCCTTTGATCCTCCGACAGAGGAGTGGCTTCATTCCAGTTCTGGTTCCCAAGCTGACCAGCTCTACAGCCCTGGTCCTTGGAATAGCAGGATTCCCTGTGAAAACGAACATCTTCTATTGCTCCTCAGCAAGAAAATCAACACTCAGGAGAGACCACTGATGGGAGAGGTGGGAGGAAAGCAAATTCTTGGCAGGCGCTTTCTTCACTACCTGCAACTCACCATTCTGACACAGCTCTGCTCACTGTATCTGCGTGCTCGCCATCCAAGTTCTGCATAAACAACTACATCCACTTACTCATCTGCCTCTCCTCCTCTCCGTGCAGCGTGCTCACTCCCTACATTCTGTTGACGACACTGCCTCGGTACTCGGCTTCTCCATCTCTCCTCCAGTCCTGCAGATCAAAGGCGCATCCAGCCCAGTGTGCTGCCTGGCAGCGGCCAATAATCACTGCCTGAGGAAGCATATAAGAACACAGCAAGCGCAGCCTGCTTCGCCCCTCCCAAATACTCTGTCAGCTGCCAGCAATTTGCTGATCAAGAGCTGGCTGAGTCAGACTGCCTTTGCGTTTAACCCTTGGAGGACTTTCTTCTTCCAGACGCTTGGCAGTGCTCTCTGAGCTCCTGCAACTTTCTCGCACTCCCAATATCCGGCAGCAGCGAGCTCTGCGGCTTACCAGCACTGTGCGCAGAATTACCTCCCCTCCTTTCTTTTGAAACCCCACCTATCAGTTGAATTTGATGCCCATCTAGTCTGCAAAGACCTTTTACAAGGCTTTCTTTGTATTGTGTTGCTGTGTTATTACATTCTCTTATTTAACTCTTTCACTACCCTTTCCTACTGTGATATTTTGTAAAATACGATCTTCATGACAGAAACTCCTCCCTGATGTTTCAGTGTGATCACACGGGCAAAATGAAACTTCTCCATTAACATGGAGGAGCATCTGTTTGTATTTAAGCATGAGACTGACGATTGCTGAGTTTTATTTACTGTCTATGCAGGATATAGTTCTGCTCAGGGAGACTCCGAAGTTGAACAAAAGCAACCAGTAATCCCTTGGGAGCAGGCTTGAAACCCGATGTCTTGATTAAGTCCTGAATTTATGAACTGCGTTCTATCCCTGCAGAGGTAATGAGCATACAGCCATACAGAAATCCCCTGGTGAAAGCAGTGCCGAGGAAACGGGTCCCCCTAAAAGGTGAGGGACCAGCTACGAGGCCGGTGAAACCATCCTGGCAGTTTTTAACTTGAAATGGAGAGAGAATCTATTTGAGCTTATCTAAAATACTAGCAGCTGAAAGCATGGCTCTCTTTTATCCAACTCCACGCTTAATGGCTGAAACGTTGACAATTAATTACTTGTCGTAAATATGTTCATTTTCACTTTTATCTTAACAGTCGTCTGTTGCCAAATGCTGCGTCAGGCAACGGGCAGACCTCGGCCCGGGGCTAAGCTTCGGCTGGAGAAGGAGCCCGAGCAACTCCTGCAGCGTTTGGAGCCCTTCTACCCAACTCGGAGGTACCCAAGAAAGGGCAGAGCGTCTCGGCACCAACGTGCGCACCCACAGAACGGGCCATCAGCCGACCCAAAAACGTCTCCAGTGACAAGCCTCAGCCGGACTCTAACACAGCACGACACCGAGGGAAGGCAGCTCTGTAAATTTGTAGCACCTGAACTAGATTGTCCTTTCAGTCTATCGGATCTCAGCGTAGCAGTTGCCGACTCGCCGTTTACTATTCCCCCGTGCCGCAGGGTCACGCGCGGCGTCTGTGCTCTGTCCCGGCTCACTCTGCTGCCAGCGCCTGACCGCTCCTGCCTCCTCCAGACCTCATCCCTCTACCACACACCGACGCGCTGCCAGATGAACGCGAAGCCTAGCGAGCTATTCCAGGCTCTCCAGAGGGGTGGTGGAGGTGGGGCTGACCTCTGAGAAAAAAGAGCATTTGTCTGTCGCAGATGGCACGACCCTTTGTGCGCTGCCCGTGACCTCCCTCTGTGCCTGGTCCGTCTTCCACGTGCATGACCGGAAGATTAAATTTCAATGACAAATAAACAAACCTGTCCCTTTGCTAACTGCCGCCGAGATTCTGTCTCTCAGTTCTCTTCAAACAGCATACGCTGTGTCTTCGTTGGGGGGGCATATACGCTTCCTACAAAGAGACATCACCAGGACAACTACGGAGGTCGGCGCAGGCAGGAACAAAGAGCTTAAGTCGAAACGGAGCCTCCAGCCACCAGCAAGGACCAGCAAAGAACCCTGTCGCCAAGCTCCCTGAGTAACGGGTCTGAAATGAGACTCGCGCTCCCGGGTACGTGTCCGAAGCGCCGCTTGGCAATGCCACAAGCCTCATGGCAACCCCTCTCTGCAATTCACAGCATGCTCAATGCATTATTAATCTCTGAGGAAAACACAAAAACTCTCCATAATGCTTTCGGGCCTGTTGCCATAACAGCCTAAATCCCTGTGAGAATCTAACTCTGTGCATTAATTTGGGCTGGCTAACGAGGCGGCTCTCTCCAGAGCACACCCCACCATTCCCAACCTTGCTTTCCCTGTGCAGGGATGGCAGAGCAGCTCCCAAAGCCACCCCTGAACCAGAGCAGAAAGGTGCCAAGTGCTCCGGCTTCGCTCCTGTCCAGAAGTGGAAAGCAGGCGAGCATCACCGTCCTCGGGTGCACGGGGCTGGCATCAGCTCCGGGCAGGAACAGAACTGACAGGAGGAAAGCCCGCTGCCCTTCAGAGAGCAGCGGAATAACAGTACTGCGCCGCCTGCTACGGCACGAAGCCTAAATCGCAGCTAGGGTGAACCTGAGAACCTGTTCAGAAGCGGGGAAAGCACTGGGAGTTCACCCAGGCCCTGTACAGGGCAGGACGGTCCTGGAACGGGATCGGGGAGGGCTACGGGCTGGCAGAGCTGCCCCCACCCTGCCAGGCCTTCGCGCAGGCAAGCGAGGATGCACGCTCGCCCCCGAGCTGGCAGAGCAGGGGGAGCCCGGCATCCTCGATGTCACCCCTTATCCCTCAGCAGTGGCAACACTTAGTGAGGTGCCTCTGCCACCTACAGCCAGCGCCTGCGGCCCCCCGGGTTTCCAACTGACACGGGGGACACGCTACTTCTATCCATGCAGAACCACCGTCTACATCATCTTGAATTTGCTCAGGGGAGAGACTTAGCGAGTACCATGACGGTTCTGCAGACTTTCAAGTGTTTTTAACTTCTGATGCTGGAGCAGATGGCGTGGTAGCTATCTTGGAAGCCTGACAGAGATTTTCTTTTCTATCAGCCTCCCCACTGCAGTGCATTTCTTTTCTTCACATTTTTGTTGAAATATTTCCTCCGTTCTGCTTTCTTTGTAGCCAGTCGAGGGTTAACTACCTTTGTCTCAAGAAATTTTTAGATGCAAACATGAAATGCTTTGATCTTTTGTCACAAGTCCCTGGGAATCTAAACTAGCTGTGTACTATGCAAATAATTCAGAGCGTTTCTTCACCAAAAAACCTACCCAACCAACCTGCTTATTTTTCATCTAGTTCCTTGCTTTTAGTAGTGATTTTTATCATGAAGTCAACTGACTGTACAGCGTATGAGCCTGTCATTGTGGGTGTGAAATGACAGCTCAAGAAGGACTTCTAAAACAAGCCAATTGCAACCCAATTTCTACTGTTTGGCTGTTTTCTATTTTAGCTTATCTGGAATTCCATAAAAATTAGCTGGTTTCTAGGAGGCACTGCTTTTGGTGTGTATTGTGGCAGGCAAATTGGAAACAAGAAGTTGCCGTCCCTTCCTCAACAGGAATTGTTCCCTTTTGGTGCAGACAGACGTATGCCATTCTTGGATCGAGCATAATTAAGAGCTACATGTGATTTTTTCCCTGTATTTATTGTCGGGTCGTGTTTGGACGCTGTGCTCGCGACAGCTGCAGCCATTCCTGCTCAGAAACAGGGCATCTCCAGGTCTGCTTTCATCTTCCCTGATGCAGATTCAATCTCGCGATTCTAATCCCCTTGTTGCACAGCGTGTGTAGCTGTAACGGCTGGGAACCCTGCGCAAGGATCAGGCTCGCAGTGCTGTAGGTGCTGAACAACAAAGACGTACGTGGGACATCACGCTCTGTGCTCATGAGCATACAAACCCTAGCACAACCCAACAAACCTTACAGCTGTATAAACCCTATGAACTTCAAACCCCTCTTCTCGCAGTCCTCTGCGCGCAGAGATCCTCCCAGCATACCTGCACAACGAGCGTCACACAGCGAGCTGTAGCTTTAGGGGGACTTCCTGAGTCGTTGACTCTGCTTTCACAAGCAAAAAGGAGCTCCTTATTTCATATTTAATGAATATTTTTCCCATTTATGATCTATTACTGGGTTTTATACAATAGATCCCCTTTAACATGATTTCCAGCCGTTTGTGGCTTGATTGAACCTTGAACAACTTCTGCTTAGACGCATTTTCACGAACATTCTCACACATAAACGAAACATCTAGGGTATAGTTTGCGAAATAAAGACGCACTTTAGACACCGCTGGCCGCTGCACGCTTGCCTGCCAGGTGGCCGTACCCCTCAGCAGTCACTACATACCCCTTACAGTCAATGGGCACTCGTGCGGGATTCACCTCTAAGATCACAACATCAGATAAATCATGTTAAAAGTGCCTATTTCCCTCTGGTCACTCTAGAGGGGTCCTGGGCACCTCACCTGGATGGAGATTTCTGCACCGTTCACACGTAAGGCTGGATGAGATGAATCCCATCCTGCATGTGCTACTGATCATTTTTACCTTCATGAGAAAACTAACGGGTTACTTCTACTCTAGCAAGTCCGTGGGTCGGTGCGGTGGCGATCCCAGGCACTGAGGCAGTCAGCTCTGCCGCCTTTCTACTATGTACATGAACAGTATTGCAATGTATGAGCAACTAATTAATGCCTACATTAGCTTCCAACACTGCATCTCCTCAGCTGCAGGCCCAGGTTCCAGTTCAGCCCTTCCGAGTTCGGGAGCTTTCTGCCCGTAGACTTCATGGCAGGCCAGCAGCGTTACCAACACGGTGTATAAGCACACACCAGGGCAGTCCGTTAAACACCCACTCTTTTTTTTTTTAAGATTATCTCACCTAGTTTGTTTTTCAGATTAATCGTACACACACTTGATTATCTCCAGCTATCTGCTACTCGCAGACCGATCTCACGTGGGACTACAGGTACCAGCTGCTCTCAGACAAACAAGAATGAGGCACGTATGCACAGCAGCTCTGTGGCTCTGTACATTAAAAAAGTGTACTTTGAATACTAACCCTTGCATTTTTCAACTAGTTTTTACATTCTTGCTGGGATTGTGCAGCTCTCAGCTGTAGCTTGGAGCAGAATTTACTTTCTGTTCACTTACTTTGTGTGTTAAACACACAATCTGTTTTGGCATCACCGTTACTATCAAATGATGCCTTGGGGTTACTTAAAATCAGCGCTTGCCACACAGCACACCACCCTTCTCTCTGCCCGCTTTCCTCCTGCCCCTCAGCTTGTCTCCGTAAGTGGTAACACCCTCTCCCCAGCTGTGACCTGCACAGCCCTCAGACCTTGCTAACGCTGCGGCTTGGTGTCACCACCCGGGTGAAACCCACCGATACACAAAACCAAGAGAAGAAAATGACGCCCCCATACTGGCATCGTGTCACCAGCCCTTGTTCACTCTGCCTCGTCCTCCCATCTCCCTCCGCCAGCATACTTTCGGTTTTAGCTGCACTGCAAACCTTTTGGGACAGCGGCTAAAGATCCCAACATGGCCCATAGACGAGTGCCTGTTCCAGGCCCTGTCCTGTTCTTCCTTAGGAAAAACTTCAGTTACCTGTTCCATCCTCTCGGATCGTTACAGCTCATAGCTTTACTCTCAACCATCCACGTGTTCAGCACACTGCACACCCAGACCAGCCGCTGCACGGTCCAGCAGAGAATCACCCACCAACCCTCATTTGCCAGCACGGAGAGTGAGAGAAACTCCCCTATCCCTGGCAGTGCCGTAAAGAGACTGAGAGAGCAAGGGACCTCTGGAGGTTTCCAGTCCAACCTGCTCAGAGCAGGACCACTGTCAGCATTAGAACCGGCTTCTCAGGACACATGCAACCTTCAAAGTAGAAATCACGTTAAACACCCACTCTTCAAAGATCTTTAGTTACGAGCCAGGAGGGAGGGCTGAGTCTTTCCTCCTGGTTCCCATGCAGGCATGAACGCTCCACGGGGACAATCTTTCCTCTTTAGGAAGGGATTTCCCCCCAGTTTGCCTTACCTACAGATTTTGTCCGTGGAATTCCTTTGCGCAGTGAAACATGGGGCTTCTCAGCTCCCGCAAGGACCCCCGAGTGTGCTGCCATACCCTGGCGTTCGAAGAGTGACTGGAAGAGAAAAAAGGAAATTTCCATTCTGGATATCAGCGAGACTCAGCTGGAAGGACACAACGCTTCATCTCAGTCCACCTGACCCATCTGACCGCGGGTGAAGGTGGAGCTCTGCCCCCGTGCCGGTCTGCACGCCAGACCCTGTCCCTGCCGCCCTGTCCCTGCCGCCGGGGCTGCCCCAGCTCCAGGAGGGGAGGCTTCCCTGGGGACAAGGCCAGACCCCTTCCCCGCCTCTACCTTCAACAGTCCATCTTCCCTGCTGTCCCATTCAGCGTGTCTCCAAAACCTGTGCTATTGCCCTTTGAAGGGTTCACCCTCCCTCCCTCTCTCCCCCCGCCTGCTCCCCCCTGCCTGCTCCCCCCTGCCTGATCCCTCCTGCCTGATCCCTCCTGCC
>WEKW01002438.1:0-40816 GCA_013389905.1 Sula dactylatra
TGGAGTACTGTGTCCAGTTCTGGGCTCCCCAATTCCAGAAAGAGAGGGAATTACTGGAGAGAGCCCAGCAGAGAGCTACCAAGATGATCAGGGGACAGGAGCATCTATTTTATGAGGAAAGGCTGAGAGACCTGGATGTGTTCAGCCTGGAGAAGAGAAGACCGAGGGGGGATCTTATCCATGCTATAAATACCTAAAGGGTGGGTGTCAGGAGGATGGGGCCAGACTCTTTTCAGCGGTGCCCAGTGACAGGACAAGGGGCAATGGGCACAAACTGGAACACAGGAAGTTCCACCTGAATATGAGGAAAAACGTCTTTACTGTGAGGGTGCCAGAGCAGTGGAACAGGCTGCCCAGAGAGGTTGTGGAGTCTCCTTCCCTGAAGACATTCAAAACCCACCTGGACGCGGTCCTGTGCACCCTGCTGTAGGTGTACCTGCTCAAGCAGGGGGTTTGGACAAGATGATCTCCAGAGGTCCCTTCCAACGCCTACCATTCTGTGAATAACTTTCCCATCCATCCAGGCAGCTTCTTCTCTGACTGTAATTATGGAAATTACTAAGGGCTTCCAGAGGACAGAGCTGCTCAGCACTTACCAATATCCATTTTTTAAACACTGTAACTGCCTTTGAGCTAAAGAAAATAAATATATCATTGAAATGACATCTTCAAACACTTTCTTTTATGATACTACATATCCAAGAAGAAGCTGCTGTACGTCAAACCTGTCAGAGATTTACATAGGAGATTTTGCAAATTAAGAGTGAGAATCTATATAAATATCTACATTTATGCCTCTGGTTTTGAATATATATAATATTTATATGTATTTATCTATAGTACCACCATAGTAGACTTTTTTTCTCCAGACCCAACACCATCATTGCTATGAAATTCAGTCTTCTGTATGAGGGGAAGCTATTTCAGATCCCCAAAAGCAGTTTGCTCCACATTTCATCCATGCAGTGTGCAATGAACAGTAGTTTGTTAGCACAGAACAGAATATATTCTCTCTGGAACAGTTCCACACTTGTAAAATACCTGTTTTCCTCTCAAACACCATTAATTTTAGTAATACAAAAGCATAGTTACACATGCATCCTACTATTTCACTTTAATGACCCGCAAAGGAAGCAATAACTTTAAATACTAAAAGCTAGGAGTAAAATTTCTTACGTGAGAATTTGGGTCCCAAACTGTAAAGTGGCAAGGAGGATATGATATGCACGCCTGCTGAAGGACTCTATATTTCATTCATACCACTGTGTGTAAATACACAAACATGCATGACTGCAATTACATATACATTTAGTACTATATCCAATGACAACTATCTTAAAAAGATTTTGCAAATTCAAGTGAATAACTGCCAGATTTAGAATTTCCTACAAGACAGTTTATCGTAGGAGTAAGTCTAGGCTATGGAGTGGATGAACCTGTTTCTGCTAGGTGATGTCTTTCATAGCGTTAAAACCAGGAGGATGCTGATAGGTCTCAGAATGGTCTCATATCTACAGCAGTTCAGAAAGTCTGTCCCTGATTTCCAGCAAGTACCAAGCTAGCCACTTTCACTACACTCTTCGAAACTGGGTCAGTGGGTGATAGCTCTTTATCCTCCAGGTTCCCTGTTTTCTGGTCTTCAGAAGTGCTGAGCCCTCACGCCTGCCAGCTCCACACAAGCTCTCCTCTAAAAATATGACTACTGTGTGGCGTTCAGAGTGGCCTGATCTGTCTTAATATTTCGGCTTTCTCTCTGCGAACTGTGTGCAAAATGGGGTGGATGACCCATGGAGTGGAACCCCATGCATTGGACAAAGCATTTGATTTGCTGGGAGGTCTCACAGCAAAGACAGCAAAGAAATCATTAGGAAGTACCGTTCTTGGCTTCATTTCCACATATTAACACTGTGACGATTTCACACACCTCCACCCTCTCCCAGATTCTTCCATCTCTTCCTCTAATTAGTCCTTACTTTCCGGTCAGAGTCTGTCTCTTGCTCTTATCACCAGGGGTCCCTGCCCTGTCTTTTGGTATTCTCAGGTCCTCTATCCCCAACTCTTTCATCTCCATTGTTCTTCTGTGTTTTTATTTTTTTATTTCTCAAAATCTCCTATGCCTGAGGTCCTCTGACCTCCTCTGATAATCCTCACCTCTGTCCATGTCCTTGACAGCATGGAGAAGGAGTTCCATCATGTCAGGAGGTCCCCAACAACTGGAAAAACCAATTGCAAGGAGAGTACTGCCCAGACTCCGAAGCCCAGGCCAGCTGTGGATTCAGTTGTTGTGTTGAAGAGCAGATATGCAATGTGACTGCTACAGAAGCACCAAGGGATGCTGGAACACTTGGATTGCACAGAGGCATAACTCTGGAGTTGCAAACTGGTTATTTCTCAGATAGGTATATTTTAGCCAAGCTGGACAGATTTTTAACAGCTACACCAGGATTATATGAGCTTACTACCAAAATTCAAGTTCCTACTCCAAATCACTTAGGCACTAGAAATTCTTAGAATGATTATCCTTTTCTAGGTGGCAAAACAAGGCTTGTTTTAGTCCAATCTCAATTTCAGAAACAGATGGGCCATTGAGCTAAATTCCTATCATCCCACTGTAGGAAGAAGGTAATTTGAGGCAGAGAGCTGCCATGGAAGACTTCAGCTGAAACACATGCAGTGCACATACAGTGGAAAGATGCACTTACAGGTCAAACATGCTTGTAACAAGTGTCTGTCACAGTGTGTAAGAGACTGGACTGTGGAGGTTTTGTCTCAGAAATTGCTTGTGCAAGAAACACACCTGTGGATTGCTTCTCTACCTGAAAAGTTGTAACTTTTCGCTAAGCAACTGCAAGGCCACCAAAATCAGGAGTGAAAAATTGTAACTCTTTACCGAGCAGCTGCAAGGCCACCAAAATCAGGAATGTGGAGGCACACCGTCGCCCTGAAGGCAACCACTGTTGTCAGAAACTGCAGCTCTTGAGCAGAGATAAAAGGACTGTTAAGACAGACGGTGCACACCTGAAGTTGACATGCACTATGGGTCTGGGGCCAGCATGAGTCACGGTCAGCACAGTCACTGAACAGGACCTCTGGATACAACTCTTGGCACCTGCACCTCAGCTAAATCCTATTGGATCCAAGTTAATTCCCTTCAGTGCATTGCAAGTACCTCTGCTTCATAGTGGCAATATCATCACTCTCTCCTGTCCTTTTGGTACCACTAAATGATCCAAGTTTTTCCACTGTCCAGAAATACCTATTTTTTTTTCCTTCCTCTATACCCCAACACTCTGAATAATCAAGTGTAGATTCTAAATCAAAGCAAATAGTTAAAATGTCGTGCAATACCATCTAAGAAATCCACTTTATGTTTAAGATCTTGTTCTGATCATGTACAGTCATTGGGGGTTTTTCCCATTCTTCACATCACTTTGCCTCCAGTTCTTCGACCACATAAAATGACAGTTGTATTTTTCCTCATCTCATAACTCTGTCATTCTTTTTTCCTTTATTAGGTGGATTCTAAAAATTCTTAGAGTTCATCCTAACTTATTACACCATTCTTCATATCACATCAGCAAAGTTCATTTCTTCCTGACATAAGGAAAAGCAATTCCCTGCAGATTTAGTGAGACTATGGTATCCATTAGTGCCAAGTCTGGATAAATGCAGCTGTTGATAAAAAAAGATAGATGAAGACTACAAAAAGAAAACAATGTGAAGCATACTGCAAGCAGAGATAGTAACAATTAGTAAGTGATAAGTGATATGGACTGTCATGACTAAAGAGTGAGTATTTGGTTCAATCCTCTTATCTATGATAAACAGTCCAACTGTAGAGCAGTTCAGCTTCTAAATAGACTATATTGGCAAGGAGGTTTAATAGAATCTACAAGACTGGAAATGACTGGCAGCCACAGCTTCCTTTTCAAAATCCAGAGCAAATGAAATGTTACTTGAAGAAAGTGAAAGAAACGTTCCCTGAAGTACGTGAAGCTCCATATTATGAAAAGCTTTATCCTATCTATCACATATTCCTGGTACAAACTTTGAGAAATGGGTACCACCAATGGAAGGAGATGAAAATTAAGCCTTTTTGAGAACTAGTGGAAGACTTTTGTACACTTGGTGAAAGAAATACCTATAGATATAAATAAAACTAGTGGGGAAAGGGAGAGAAATCAGGAAGCATAAGCTTAAATGTTTTGTTTGCATTAGGCAGAGAAAGATGGAGATTACTACAGTAAGACGCTCAGGAAAGTCACAAGTTAGTTATTGTAGATTGTGGATTAAAAGAAGGAAAAGGGAAGGTAGTATAGCATGGTCAAGGTCAGCTTTTCCTGCAAGAACGCCGCTAAAAGTTCACTTAAAAATGAATGCATTCATCTTCTTTCTCTTTTGACAGGAGATGAGGAAATTTAAGATGAAGAACTGAGGATGGCAACAGCTGCTAATTATTTTGTGCAAGATGCTGAGAGAGCTTCTGAACTTAGAAAAGCATAAAAGATGGAAAGAAAATAAGATGTACCGTTAGTATCCATTCTTATTACCTTCAAGGCAACCACCCTGACATGTAAGAAATCTCTGATATTACTCGGATAATATACTAAGTGTTTCTTGAGCAACTTGGCAAAGCAAACAATTCTAAAAACAAGTTTTTTCTCTTCGCAATGTGTTACGGCTCTAGACAAATCTCAAATACAAGTTGCAGAGTGCACAGCCTACTTAACTTCTTTGAAAGGACTTTTTGCTCCTTTCCTTCTTTCCCTTTTAGCATATAAATCAGCCAGGCTGAACTAACAAATAAGAAGCATTTGTCTTACACTTCTATTTATGTTACCCCCACCTCTCTGATTCCTGAATCCTAAAAGCAGGCAGGTAGGTAATTTTCTTGTCCAGTTCTTCACAAGTGGGCCTACACACATCATACAGAGGACTCAGATGTGTTATATCCAGCATCAGTGACAAACAGGAAGACTAGTACCCAAACTACCTCTTTCACCCCACCTGGTGTTCTTGGATGCGGAAGCTTCCCTGAACCGAGGCGCCTCCTTGGCCGCAGACCCCGCCATGCCCGGGGGTTTTGCCTCTCCCGCCCCACCCCTCCCCTCCCCTCCCGAGGGCTGTACGTGCCTGGGGCAGGGCAAAGCACAGAGGGCGTGAAAGGCCGGCCGCCACCGTGACAAAAGCCCCCTTCTCGGGGTGTGGGGGTATGTGGATGGGTGGGTACCTGCCCCAACAGTTGACAGTTCTTGCAGGTTAGTCTTCATTAATTTGTTTTCCCAGTTTTTTTCTTGCTGTTGAATCTGGGAGTATTTCCTAGTCCTGTTTTAGATACTACTCCAAGGGTGAAGTTTAAAAGTTACCCCTAGATCCAGTTGTTCAAAATACACACATGTATACTTGTTGCTACCAAAATGGACCTTTGCATATGCAAGATATATGTACTTGATCGTACAGAAATACTGGTGGGAATAAATTTAATAATTAATTTGTTACTGTGATTTCTGCACCAGACCTTGAGAATTTCTTATAGTGTTGTTTAGTGACCTCCGAGGATGCTGTAAGGTAGTGAGCATACTGTAGGATAAAAATGATATAACTGGGGCCATATGAAAGACGGATATTAATGCACAAAAGATAGACTTTCTATCAATATTTTCCTTAGAGTTAATTGTGAGGTTTTGTTCAGTTTTGGTTTTCATAATAGTGAGGTCTTTGACTTTTGAGTGAATGTTTTTTAATTGAAAAACATAGTGCTTTTCCAGTGTTCAGATGGTTCTTTCAAGAAACATCTCGATTCTATTTGAAGGATTGCTATTCTGTAGTGATTAGGTGTCTCTATAAATTGTAAAAAAATGATTACAGTGCCATACAGTGCTGGACTGCTTTATGTCTGAAATGTGCAAATATTTCTGTCATCCTGACGTTGTAATAAAATTGTCTTTCAAGTCTTTTGACTACTCATCTGCCTCACTGAAAACATTTGAAACCATAGGCCATTTTCAAACAGTTTGACAGACAGGTGGCAGCTCTAAGAGTAAACTTCATGAAGAACTGGTAGCTGGGTGTGGATCAAAGAAACAAAATAGTGCCTGATGACGTGACAGTGACCCTGTTCCCTCTGACCGGGCCAGCAGTATGTTGGGGCTGTCCCATTAATATTAGGGATATGTAGGGAACAGCAGATAGATGTTTGAAGATAAAGTTGGAAATTAAAATACTGTGAGGTTGAGGGAGAAACATTGCCCATTTAGAATATAAATACGTTTATACGCGTATTGCTGTGCTATAGACATGGCTTCTTTCATTTTTGGTTAGCATTCCTTCGTCAGCCAGGGTTGACTGTAGTCAGGGAGAGTTCCCAGACTGATGACACCATGTGGGGAAAGAAGGATGCATTTATACAGAAAACAAGAGAGGAAAGAAAATAGAGGATTGCTTAGATTATTCTAAGCCCTAGTGTATGTGAGCTCCAATTTCCCAGATAATCACGTTAAGAAGTAGTGTTTATATCATAATTACAGGCTGAAAGTTTCCCAATCCTTCTTACATGTATTTGTGTCTGGACTCATTATTACTCTGAGATCTTACAGTCTCTCAGAGTCTTCAGCGCCACCATAACAGCAGAACAACGGAGTCCTGGGGTGCATCAAGCACTGCATTGCAGCCGATCAAGGGAGAGGATTGTCCCCCTCTACTCTGCGCTGGTGCGGCCTCACCTCGAGTGCTGTGTGCAGTTTTGGGCGCCACAGGACATTAAGGGTATAAAGCTACTAGAGAGTGTCCAGAGGAGGGCCATGAAGTTGGTGAAGGGTTTAGAGGAGAAACCATATGAGGAGCAGCTAAAGTCACTTGGTTTGTTCAGCCTGGAGGAGAGGAGACTGAGGGGAGACCTCAAGGTGTCTACAGCTTCTTCACAAGGGGAGGAGGAGGGGCAGGCGCTGATCTCTTCTCTCTGGTGACCGGTGGGTGACAGGACGCAAAGGAATGGCAGGAAGATGTGCCAGGGGAGGTTTAGGTTGGATATTAGGCAAAGGTTCTTCCCCCAGAGGGTGGTGGAGCACTGGAACAGGCTCCCCAGGGAGGCAGTCACGGCACCAAGCCTGATGATATTCAAGAAGCACTTGGACAACGCCCTCAGAGATATGGTGTGAATTTTGGGGTTGTGCTGTGCAGGGACAGGAGTTGGACTTGATGATCCTTGTGGGTCCCTTCCAACTCAGGACATTCTATGATTCTATGATTCTATGAGTTCAGGACCCTGAGGGGAGGAAATAGGGCAGAAAACAAGCTTACAGTGGTGGTCTTCAGGAGACTAGACTATGGTTTCTTCAAAGATCTTTTTGGAAGAGTCTCATGTAATAAAGCCCTGGAGGGAAAAGTGGCAAAAGAAAGCTGGTTAATATTCAAGGATCACCTCCTCCAATAACAAGAGCAATCCATTCCAATGACTAGGAAGTCAGGCACAAATGCCAGGAGACCTGTGTGGACGAACAAGTTTCTCCTGGCTGAACTTAAACACAAAAAGGAAGCATACAAAGGGTAAAAGCAGAGTAAACTGGAAGGAATACAGAGACACTATCCAAGCACGCAGAGATGCGGTTAGGAAAGCCATACCCTGAATCTGGAGAGGGATGTAGAGGACAACAAGAAGGGCTTCTATAAGCACATAGGTGACAAAAGGAAGGCTAGGAAAAATGTGGGCCCGCTGCTAAATGAGGCCCATGAGTGTACCCTTAGCAAATTTGCCGATTACCCAAAACTGGGAGGAGTGGCTGATACACCAGAGGGTTACGAAGCCACCTAGAGGGACCTCAACAGGCTGCAGAAAAAGGGCTGACAGGAACCTCATGAAGTTCAGTGAGGAGACGTGCAATGTCCTGCACTGGGAGAGGAAAAACCTCACACACCGATATATGCTGAGGGCCACCTAGCTGGAAAGCAGCCTTGCTGAACATATTCTGGGGGTCCTGATGGACACCAAGTTGACCATGAGCGAGCAATGTGCCCTTTCCACAAAGGCAGCTACTGGTATCCTGGGCTGCATTAAGCAAAGTATTGCCAGCAGATTGAGGGAGGTGATCCTTCCCCTCTATTCATCACTGGTGATGCCACACCTGGAGTACTGTGTCTAGTTCTCGGCTCCCAACTACAAGAGAGACATGGACATACTGGAGATAATCCAGCGAAGGGCTACTAAGATGATTAAGGGATTGGAGCATCTCTCCATTGTGGAAAGGCCAAGAGAGCTGGGACTGTTCAGCCTGGAGAAATGAAGATTCAGGGGGGATCACATCAATGTATATAAATACCTGAAGGAAGCATGCAAAGAGGACAGAGCCAGGCTCTCCTCAGAGGTGCTCAGTGACAGGACAAGAGACTATGGGCATGACCTGAAACACAGGAGGTTCCCTCTGAATGTCGGGAAACATTTTTTCACTGTGAGGGTGACCAAGAGCTGTCACAGGTTTCCCAGGGAGGCTGTGGAGTCTCCCTGGAGACATTTAAAAAGCAATCTGGACATGGTCATAAGCAACTGGGTCTCGGTGACCCTGGCTGATCAGGGATATCGGACTAGATGACCTCCAGAGGTCCCTTCCAACCTCAGTCATTCTGTGATTCTGTGAACTCAACTTTTATGCAGTAGCAGAACACTTAACAAGAGAAGTGAGAACATATGATCAGTTTGTCATATCTGAGGGAAAAAAGAAAGTAAGATTCCCCTCAGTATGATTAAAGGAAGTGTTTTGCTGTATGCATGGAATGGTGTTTCTGTAGAATTCTAGCTCTCAATATTTGTGCTGCAGGCTGCTACTGTTGTTTAAGTGGGTGAAATAAAATGGAAAAATATTAATAACAGGAATGAAATCCATTAATGCCTCTGCAGTCCAATTACTATTGTGAGTGCTCATTTGATTGCTTTGGAGGTAAATGATTTTAATATTTTAAAAAAGAAGCTTTTATTAAATGAGCAAGCTCAGCAACTTCAGGAAAAAGACACAAACGCTTCAGGATTAATTACTGCTAACCCTTGACATGGAAATAAAGATAGAATGAATCTCTCTGACAAGCTATTGTAAGCCAGGAGAGGAAAATGACATTACGTGATGAATCAGAAAGCATCATGCTGTAGAAATTAATCAGATTTCAATAAAGCTGAGAGAATGAAGCAAGTTTTAAAATGAAGACAGCATGACAGCCTAGTGGCATATTCTTCATGCCTCCCTCTTCACTCAATGCTTGAGATATGCTATCTATGGTTCTGCCCTATTCTATCTACATTTGTTGAGTGATCCTGTGATCTAGCAGGAAAATGTTTCATCAACATGTAGTTTGATGTTAATGAAACAAGCAAATGTCAGGTATTAGGGATATAGGCTCAGAAATCTAACTGCAGGTTCACCGAGTGGAGGTAAGGATCCTTTAGTATTAATTTGTGGTCAGTAAGGTGGGAGGCAGTACAGAGCCCTCCTGACATGAAATCAGCTCTCTTTCATTAGCCTCCACCTGAGTCTTGCTCTAGGCATTTGGGGTCATTTAGAACAAAGCCCAGGTAAGAAGAAGAGATACGTTTTGTAATTGAGAACAGTATCTTTGTATCCCTTTAGCCTCAATGGATGCATTTTCTGTAGATAGATACAGGTGTAGATAGATACAGGAGACAACGAAAAAATGTCACTCTTAGCCCAGAAATATGTTCCCATTACAAAAGAACTGGGTACTTTGTATTAAGTGGCCTGATGCAAGTGATTGCACTGAATTTTTGAATGGGAAATAAAACATATTGGTCCTTGTCATTGAGAAGTTTATACGACATAGTGGTGACAATTCCCTTCAGCTATTAAATGCATTAACCAATAATATTTATAGCAATGTATTCTTAAAAATCTATTGGTTTTAAATGATTGTGTTTCAAGCAGGAAATATCGCTTGAGCTCAGCAGCTGTATAACTTGGTTTAAATAATTTGGCAGCTTTCCTCGAGCAAAAACTTATGGTCTTTGAAGAGTCACCAAATAAAGAATGAGGCTGTCCTGGTGGGTATTCTGAGGATCCAACATACTCCTCTGTGCATCAGTTTGCGTGTTTCACTCAAGATTATGCTGCAAATGCTCTGGAAAAAAGCCAGTCAGGCTGTGGCAAAAGTCACAACTTCTCATCTGAACTTTTCAGTATTTGACTGTTCTTGGTATTTTACATTGCAATTTGTGATGCTAGCTGAGGAACTTAACTTCAAGAAGATATTCAGCAATTGGGAAAGATAGACCCTACTGAGCATAACGGGGGCTTGCTTCAAAGGATAGTTTCTGATTTTCTGTGGAGAAATTTTGACCCCGATGGGATTTTTAAGATGGGAAAAAGTCTAGTTCCCATATTTTTCTTTTGTTTATAATTTGCAGGTGTGTTGGGTTTTGGTTTTTCTTTTTCCACAGATCTGCCCTTGGTTATAGGATTTACAGTGTTAATTCCTTTTTTAGCCATGGCACATATTTGAGAAAAAAGCCCGACATTAATTTTAAAATGTTCAGTGACGGACAACAGAGAACAGATAATGGACAACAGAGAACAGATAACAGAGAATAGATTGCTCTCCTTGTTAATTATACTCTGGAAAAACTGAAATAAAAATCCTGAACTTGTCAAGCATCCAGCCACACGGCTTTTGCCGGTGCTTGGCTGCAGAGCTTCACACTGTCGCATTTATGCTCCCTTTGCTGGGATTTAGGCTGATCATACCGTTTCTCAATATGCTCTGCTTGTTCACTTAAAGTGGTTTTGAGTCTTTCTCTAAGAGGCAGGTTTCCTTAACCTGTAAGCATTCTTGTCTCTCTTCAGAGCCACTTCCAGTTAATCAACATGATTTTGCAGTAGCAATTAATTTTTTTTTGGAGGCAATAAAGGGATCAGAAGCTTTCTGTCCCTACTCAGTATTTCCCCTGTGTGTATCAAATAACACATTTTGCTTTTTTAGCAACAATATCATACTGGGAGTTTGTGTTTAGATAATCAACAGTCATGGCCTCAAAACAGCTTTTCTGATTCATTGCTTCTATTTGATTAATTGCTGCTAACATAAAGTCCTTCATTTAGGTACAAATTTCCTTCTTTATTCCTATACATACATAACATTCCATGTAGGCTTTTTAGAAAAAAGATCTTTTTGCTTGCTTGCATCCAGTTTCTCACCTGGTTCTGTCCTCTGTCTGTACAACTAACTCATGTACTCTCTCTGTACATGTAATCAGTACTCTTCAATTTTTACCTCCTACAACTTGTATATCATTAGCAAACAACTTCTGTAATGATTTTCTATATTATTCTCAGTTATGAATTGTAATGTCAAATTGCAGAGGGTCAATATGTAGAATACAGAATCCTCTAGGTCACATCACTTAAACAGATTGTCCACTCACTTAACTAGGTTAGCTATTCTAATTTTTTACCTCCTTTATATATCAGCATATTCCTTCCAGGCCTCTTGATCTTCTCTGATGATCAAGGTATGCTGAAAATCAGCAACAGTAGGTCAGAGAACCTGTCAGCAGCTTTAAGCTCTTAGATGCAAGGTACTTGACTTGTTAACTGAAGAAAGCCTCCTTTAAGTAGTCATGTAGAATTAGGAACTGCTGGAATAGAAGTATTTCAATGTCATTTTATGCTATGACTGGATCACGGAAGACTCATTTCATGTACACCTCCACCCTGTCTTTAATGTAATTGTCAATTCTGCCACTTCCATCTAGTAATGCACCAAGAATTCCTCCGTTTTTCTGAATATACTTAGACAAACCTGTTTCTTAAGTAGCATGGTGTATTTGTCATTTGCAGGCTATTTGTGAAGTTAGTGAAATGATTCTATCATCTAGTCCTCTATAATCATTCACATTTTAATCTTTGAGCAGACTCTGCTGACTTTTATGGCTCCTAGCTGTTCCCTGCTTCGTGTGTCTTGCCCTTTTAAAGCCTGAAACATTTAAATACACGTTCACATATACAGCTCATATGTACTACTTTGGACTTCATTCTGTTTGCAACAATAAATCAGAGCAAGTTGTTAAAATGTGGAAATATATGATTTGTGGAGCCAGATTAAATCAGTATGTCACATTAGTTAATCCCGTGCATCTGATGGTTTTTCAAAGTAAAGATAACCACTGACTGCCTCCTCCATGAATCACTTAAGCGTGGACTCATCTGGGTACTGACACAGCTTTAAAATTTCAAGCGAGTGAAGCTAATGGGACAACTGACATTTTAAAACGTACTTGAAACATCTCACTGAACAAGGGCTTGGGCCAGCTGTACAGTGACACGGCAAGGAAGCGTACTTCCTGACCAACGCTGAAACAGAGCTTGCCAAAACTGAAGAAAAAACACAGGGAAGATGGGAACATGTCATGTCTGGCAGGAATAATTGGGACTTCTCTCACACAAAAAAAAGGGATGATGACAGGGAGCAAAGTTACTGGTAATATACAGAGCTTCACTGGATGACGATGGTGTATGATTGTCTTATTTGCACCATGAGTTGATATCAGGATTTTTGTTTTTAATATCTTTCACCAAAAGGAATCAATCTACAAGAAGGTGAAAAGAGAAAATGTCAAACTGATATCCTGCCTTGGGTGGCAAAACTTCCTGATGCATTTCCAGGAATCTGACTTTTCTCCAGACCTTTAAACACATTTGAACAGCTTTATTTGACTCCTACAATTACTTTCTACAGCCTTCGTATTTAGAGTGAAAATTATTTTTGAGGTTGGTTTTTGTTAGCTATGTAACTAGAAGTTGTGCTGAAAGTGTTTGAGGAAAGTTGCATCCTTTATATTGTGACAAATCCTATTTCAATTAATTCTAAGTGCATTTCGCTTATCTGCTAGAATTATCATCTCAGACTTCACAGTCTGTTCAACACTAATTGGAGCCACTCTGACGCTGTTTCCTGATGTCATTTCATGTCTGCTTACCTCCAGAAAAGGATGTTTCATTTGAAGTGTAAATGTTGACCTGAGATAGGCCTGGGTAAAGCTTCTTTTCATTTGGAACTGCTGATTTGTTGAACTCAATTTCCTGTAGGAAAAGTTTAGTTTCAACGACAATTTGTTTAATGTTTAACTACATGAAAAGACCATGCAGATAACTTTGAACTGAAGTTTTGGTTTAAACATTCTAATTTATCTTTACTGTTTATTTTTGCAAAATAGAAACACATCAAAACAATTAAGAGATAGTTCATCACTAGTATTTCTGCTCAGATTTTGGTTTCCCATTCCAAATCAGTATGGGAATATTTTCACATTCCTTTGGGACAGAAAAACATTTTTTTCTCCCCCCATTCTAGTCTCATGCAATCACTGAAGATTGGAGAGATTGTTTGATGAAGATATTAAAAGGAATGAGTTTATACTGTTGACTTCACAAAAATAAAGTGGAGATATAAAAACTATTTGTAGGAAGGATAAAATGAGAAATAAATGACTGAGAGTTCTTGGAGGACATAGCATTAATAAACTAAAAAATTAGTTTGATCGTCATGCTAGTGTTCCTTATGGGGAGATTTATTAACTTTTTAAATTGTTTCACGTGAAGTCTCTTGCCTGTCAGAGGTTGTAGACAGCCAACAGGAATGATGCAATAGGACTTTCACATTCCCGAATGTGTTTATGACATTTTCCTAGCTCTCATTCAGCTGCTTTCGTCTTTCAGGGCACTCTTGAAATGCAGCTGCCCTTTCACAGCTGCTAGGACATTCTTTTCAAATTTAACATGTTTCATTTCATACTTATGGATTGGTGTGTTATGCATTGCCTTGCTGACATAGCTGCACCCCAGTATACTTGGAAAGTCTTTCCAGAAACTTTATGAATTGCTGGTTCTGACATATCTGTGATGGTTAAGAAATTCTAGTAATGAAATGAACAGAGATGATAGATTGTTGGCACTTCCAGCTAAAACTGCTTTATTTTGGAAAATGCACTTAATTGGCCTGAAACTGTTAGCAGAAAGGTGAAGACTAGTTCACTTGAAAAGACCTCTCCAGCTGGAATGGCTGAGGAGTCACAACTGCTGTCGAGGATATGGAAAACAGAAGTCCTCTGCTATCTGAACTGGGAAGAGGGAGACTGAGCTGCAGTCTTTTACAGCTCCAGGGAATGCTCTGGCTTCCTGAATCGTGCTTCTTCATTTCAGGTTTCTGAAAAAGATGGGATATATGCATAGGCAGTTATTTAAAATAAAAAAATACGTATCACTGACTCTCTTCTCAAGCGAACATGGAGATCAGACCTCAAATATGTATGCAGTGTCAGCTGAAGTCATAATTTTCAACAGCACTGCCTGAGAGTACCAAGGTATCAGATGTTCTGGCAAATGCAGCACAGAAAAGTGAAAATGAATGTGAAAAGTAAGCTGGTGACCTCTGAGGGTTGAGGGAAAGATCTGACTGTTCTAAGAAAGAAAACCTGCCAAAATGACTGAGAAGATCAAAAGCAATGAAAGCAATGAATCCTGGGAGGAACAACGGAAATTATTAGTCAAACTGTCTTATAAAGTCTTTACAACAAAACTTTTTAGCTGAGGTCTGTAGTTTCGTCATCTGAAGGCAAGTTCTTGTGTCTGATCTCAAACTCAAGTGAGCCACTTTGAGCTCATTTGAGCTTTGAATTAGGCATCTGTTCATAACAATTTTAGCAGAAAATAATGCCAGTTGTGTTTCTTAGGTTGTTAAGATACAGATAGTAAAATAAACACTGCCAGCAGCATCTGATTTACAGTAACTTCATGGCATGTGTCTTTAACAAATGACCTGTCCAGGCTTCTTCAGCATGTTTTGATAAAGGCCAAAAGCTAGAACAATGTCATGACATGACAAGCATAGGAACTCCTCTGTCATTGTCCAAGACTCAGTTTTAAAGGGAAAACACATAATAAATGGTAATTTTGGATTCTTAGACAAAATCTGGACTGGAAGAGCAGAAAGTCCTGTCAGTATTCATGCTGGGGATTATTTTGGAGTGGTCCACAAGACCTAACACTCCCTCCACAACCCTCCAAAAAAAACCTTCTAAAAAAGGCAACATTAAGTGTCTTTCACATGGACCTGCTTCCAACCCAGGCCATCTTATGAGGAAAAATGAAGTGGCAAGTGATAAAAACAATTTCCCCTCAAGATGACTCAGCTGATATACTGGGAGAAAACTCACTCTTCTTGCAGTTTGTTCTCAGGGGTGGTGGTGTTTTGCTAGCAGCTTCTCTGTGACCCCTCAGAGAAATTTTGCAAACAACCATTTCCAACAAGTGTATTTCTGAGGTTGTATTCTTGTGTTTTGTGCTGGACTAATTGCTCCTTATTTAAAAAATGTGCATGAGCTCCAGAACAGAAATATTCTAAATACTATCCTGGAAATATACATTTTCAAGTTAGGATTTTTCCCTTATGCTGATTTTTTTTGCCATTACTGAAATGCTCCAGATTTTCATCAGTTTACTCCTAACCTGCATTGTGATGAAGGGAAGAAGAATCAGCTACAGAAGGGTTTTGCAGTGATCATGTCAGCCTTGCTATGGCTGTTACCAGACAAATCACAATAAAAGACATTTTGTTCCTATAATGTACTTTATAAAACATACACAAAATAGAAATTTAAAATGCATAAGGATGAAATAAGCACTATGTTAAAAATGTGTTTTAGTTATTTTATCATACCTATTAATGGTATAAAAAATATTTTCTTCCTGTACCTCAAAGGCTTGTTTTGAATACACTCTGGTATGTGCGCACCCCACTTCACAGATCACTGGTCTGAGCCCCAGGTTGCGTGAGTGTCCTTTGTTCAATTTTCCTCCTCCCAGAAGAAATAAAGGACATTTTTCTCCTCTTGTTTCATTAATTTACTAAGCTCTGAATTCATGATCTATTTTCTGGTGCTGAAAGTTTGCAAAATTTCTTGATTTTACCAATAAATAATAGTAACTGAATAGATAATTAAAAGTGGAATGAAATGTTGCTATTAACTTGAAATGGAAATACTATAAGCTGTGAGAAAACTATCAGGACCCTGAGGACTCTAATGTGTCCTAAGGCCCTGCCCAGCCTTATCTGGGACACCCACCCCACCCTCTCCCCATGGGCCCAGAAAGCTCATTTCAGCTCACATATGGCCCCTTGGACCTTAGTGAAGCTCTTTGTTAAGTCACTTTTTCTTGTGGAAAAGGTGAAAGTACTTTCTTGCTTAATCTATGATTTATGTCATCCCTCCCAACCTTCCCCCAGAGTAGTCCTTTTTCTAGAAAAAATCAAGTCTTTCATCTCTTGAAGAATTATAATGTGGGACAGCAGGCATTTTATACTATATTCTTTCATAGTTATAAACTGAGACCTGTACAACAGATCCAGCAGCATCTCCAGTACTTGCCTATTTTCACCCTTGAGCATCCAATAAACTGAACAGTAAGATGAGATCTATATAACACCAAGGAAAAGGTGTTGTGGAACATTATGTAAAAATGTTATGCAATTTCCTAAAATCTTCCTTGGCTTCTCGAATGACTGGGAAACAAGACAAAGAAGCAGTTACTTATTTTCCCTCCATTGTCCTGTTTTGATTTTCTCAGGTGGGCCAGGTGGCCACCAGAAGCTTCTGTGCAAGGGATTTTTCTGTCCATCCTATCCCAGCTGATAAGGAATCCCAAAGCTACTTGGATTGCAAGGCATCTAACCAACTCCAATGGTAAACTAAATAAATATTATGCAATAGATGGGGAGAGTGGAAACTCCTTTATGGAACCCCTTAGGGAGCCCTCAGTATTTGTGCTGTTGGCTCTATACAACTCAGTCTTCAGAGAGCAATTATCATCACTGCAAAATAGTTTATAAAGCACTAACATGGACTTTTCCTGGGGGAAGTTTCTGCCTCTCAGAAAGAGCTTTGAGTCTCATCTGAGCCTTTGCAAGCTGTTCCTTAGTTACCTAAACAGAAAACAATGGAAAACAGATGAATAGGCCCTCAAATACCTTCACACCATGTTAGGGACAAGAGATTGCATTGGGAACTCGACATTGGTCAGATGGACTAATGCCTTTGGAGTGCAACTCAGGAGAGTAGTGTCAGCAGCTACGAAGGGCTAGCTAACTCATGTTGTTTAGAATCTGTCCCCCATAGGGGAAAGAACACTCTGCCCACCTCTCTGGGCTTCCTAATGCTAGAGTGCTTCAGCAGTTGGCAGAAATAAGTTGTCTTGCTAAGTTTCTGCCAAATCCCAGGCAGAGCTGTCTTTGTATCTTTTTTAAAAATACCCTTTAGGGTTGAGTTTTGAAAGGGTGTTGGGTGCTTGATCCATTTAAATACTTCTCAAAATCTTATTAGACTCTTGCTGGGCACCCCTAACTATTTAAATGGTTTTTGAAAATCTGCCCATAAATAGTTTAGAAGCTTGCAAGAACTTTGAAACTAGAAGTGATGCAGTAGCCCAAATTTTTGGTGGAATTTAGGTGTTTAGCCAAGTTTTCAAAATCATACGTATGCCTGGGTAGGCTCTGGAAATATAAATCTAGGTTGCTGAATTATATATGGTAATAGAACCATAGTCTTCAGGGTATTGTCTGTTACTTTACGTCCTTCCCAAAACTGATAAAATCCTGGCTAATGTAACTCTAGGTGTTCTCATCCATATGAGTGTCCAGATCTTAATTTTTAATTATGAATAAGTAATTTTGGGTAATATTTGTACAGAAACACAACTTAAAAAGCTTTATGCATATCTTGTTTAGAATGTATAGAATGTTTTATGACAACATAATGTTTTTACCAAAATACATAACATTATGTGTTACATACAATACAGTATGTAAATATACATAAATTATATAGAATAACTGATAAAATATAATACAAAATAACTTTAAAATAATTATATATCAGAGCTTTCATAGCAACTTTGTCTTTGAGAATTTTTTCCTTCACTAGATGGCCAATGGACTAATAATACTAACTAGTGACTTAATTACTGAATAAGGTAGGAACAATGGCATGAACAAAGTATGGAAATTGGACAAATAAAGATATAAATATGCACACAAACATTTTGGTACATGAAGCTTTGATCAAGTTGGTCATAACATCCAATGAACCTTATCTTGAGATGAACAGATGACATTGTACATGGAATAGTTATTGAAGACATGAAGGATTATATCCCATTGTCTATATTTGTTTTATTTTCGTGTTTTCAGTTTTGAGCCTAGTGGGATGTTTACATGACTTGCTCATCTCTACGGTATGTATTTTGTAATCTGTGATTACAAAATAAATAAAGTACAAATAAGTCATTTTTGTATCTGGAAAGGGATAAGACTCTTTGAACACATAGGAACGAGTGATGAACCCCTCCTTTTTTCCAAAATATCTCCCTAGAACCTGCCAGTGGTGCTTTTACCACACACATTCAAAAAACAGCTACTGATTTCTATTTTTCTGTTTAGCTAATAATTTATTTGGAACAGGGCACTGAAGTCAGTTTCCAGATGTTTTCTCCAAGTTAATATTTCAAAGTAGCTAAAGATTTGGATATTAACATAAGGCTTTGAATGTTCCCAGCATCCCTTTGATGTCTGTCATATGCTGGGCCCTAAATTTGCACTGGTTGTATGGCTTTGAGTATGTATTCCCAGAGTGTGTAGATCACTTACAGAACAGCACCGATTGACTCTCCTGTCTCCTGGAGGTCTTGGTGGGTCTGACTAGGCGTGAATGTGGCCAGTGCTCAGCACTGATAGATCCTGCACGGCACATTGCAGCCCTGCTGCCATCTCATCTGTCTGAGTAGTGGTATTTTGGCTTTGTCTCTTGAGTTTCAGTTTTTGATTGATAGGGGTCTACAAGAAGAATTTTGGCATTCTGTACCTTTCTGTATCTCAGATGCTAGACTGGATGTGGAGCTCAGGCCCTAGGCAGGCTGCTGTCATGCTTGCCTTGAAGGTCCTTCTGCTATCCATTGGGGTTGACTTCTCTTGCCCTTTCTGTTATGAGCGTCCTCCACTTTACAGTGGTTCTGCATCACTGTGTGGACAGGCCAGAGGGTGGATTGACAGAAACTTTGTGAAATTCAGCAGAGACAGATGAAAAGTCCTACACCTGGCATGCACAAATCCCTTTCAATGCCACATGCTGGAGACTGCCTGCTTGGGGAGCAACTGTGTGGAAAAGGTCCTGAAGGGTCTCCAGGATGGAAGGGGCTGGAGGACTTTCCCTGTGAGAAGGGGTTGAGGGACAAGGACTGGTTCAGCCTGGAGAAGACGCGGCTTCAGGGGATATGACAGCAGCCCCCCCAAGGCCTATGAGGATGTCATGGAGTAGATCGGACCAGGCTCTTCACAGTGGTGCATGGCAGGAGAATGCAAGCCAACAGGCATGAGTTGAAAGAAGCGAGCTTCAGAGTGGATATGAGGAAATGCTTTTCCCTACAAGGAGAAGCAGGCAGTAGAGCAGGTTGCTCAGAGAGGCTGCATGGTCTCTGTCCTTGGAGGTTTTCCTGATGTGACTGGACAGAGCCCAGAGCAATGCAAGACATGAGCCTGTTGTGAGCAGGAGGATGGATGTGAGACCGTTCCAACCCAAAATGCTCTGTGATCATACGAACACCTATTGCCACCTTGTATGGGACAGTGGACCCCGTAATCAGTGTTAGTGAGAAAGCTTGGGAATTATGGCAACTTCAAAAAGGGGAAAGGAAAGACTAAATATTGGTGTGTTGAAAGGGGGCGATAGGGTTGGGGAATGAACAAACAAACAAACAATGAAGAAGGATAGGGACACAAAGACAAAGAGAAAGTAAAAGGAGATGATAACAGGTGGGATGGGGAAATGAGTGAAGCGGAGTAAGGTGGGAAGCAAATCAGTTCAGGGAGAGAGAATTCTGCAGCTAGTGGGAACAGGAAGAGCCTAGGCATTATGAAACACTCCATATTTCAGAAATGAGAGCTTCATTATCACTTTGTCTTTTCCCAAACATGTATGGTAAAAGTGCCCTATCCGTGTCACTTGCAAGAACCAGAGTCTAAGTTTAATTCCTAATTTTGTCTATCCCCATGGAAGAAATGGCACTATTGCTTTCAGATTTTTAACTCAGGGCTATGGGAACCTCCATCTCAACTATTAGTAATGGGTGGCAATATCTCTGGCTCAGAAAGCCTGGTACAGTAACCAGCTTTGTTGTTATCACAGGGTTGCATTGTCTGGAAAAAGGACAAGAATGTGTACCACATGTTATCTCTGAAAGCACAAAGTCTGGGAATGTGAAAAACAGTTTCTTTTTTTTTTTTAATCTTTAAACATTAGGAAAAAGTGTGCTATATATTTTAAATATCACTGTTTATAGGAATATATTTACATTAAAACAACGGGACTGGATATTGCTTTGTGAACGCATCTAATCTTAACATCAGCTTCGGGTTATTTGTGTGACTGCATAAGTGAATCTGGCCCACAAACCTTGTGGGAAGCTACCTGTTCAAGCACCAGATTTGGATTCTGTCTCTCCTTCCTGATGGTGTTACCCACATAATCAGTGGATGATTAGTGATGGTGTAAAGTACCACTTAGTTTTGAATAACTGTGAAAAAATCTGGCCTTTACTCAAATAGCAATCCCAAGTCAAAGGTCTAAGCTCAAATAAAAAATAATTGGACTTTAAACTCTCCAACTACTTTGCTTTTGTTTCTCAGGAATGTTATTAAATCACTATTTTCAATGGTCTTGACATCTGCCCTTCATATTATTTCATCATGATATACCATTATTGTTAAGGAAACAACACTGAAAACGAACAATAGATAAGACCTTGTGTAAGAGCTGTTAGCAATGGCCCCTGAAGCAGACAGAAGAAAACACTTAAGGGTGACCAAATGTTTCTTTGAGAATTTTAAAAACATACCCGATCCTTTGATGGCTATTATCGAAGATACCTTTCAGATGTTTAGGAATAATGTCTTTTTGATAAATTCTTTGGTTTCTGTTCTATGGGGAGGAGAGCTACTAAGTTCAAAAAGTCACAAAGGAATTGTTCTTTACTGAGTATTTCTGAGTAGCCTACTTTAACCTTGTTTCAAATGCTGAAATTCCTATCTGTAGGAGAGAAAGGCATCTTCTATCTTGAGAAAGGCATCAACTACACATGTTATTAAACCCATACAATCTTCTATTATCCTGCATAACTTTGAGGATTTGAAAAGGAAATTCAAACATTCTTTGTTTTTAAATTTTGCATAAGGTATATCTCCTAATATTAAGAACGGTTCTAGAAACACAAGGCAAATAATAGTGTAAGTTAAAGCAGTTAGAATCATAGAATGTCCTGAGTTGGAAGGGACCCACAAGGATCATCAAGTCCAACTCCTGTCCCTGCACAGCACAACCCCAAAATTCACACCATATCTCTGAGGGCGTTGTCCAAGTGCTTCTTGAATATCATCAGGCTTGGTGCCGTGACTGCCTCCCTGGGGAGCCTGTTCCAGTGCTCCACCACCCTCTGGGGGAAGAACCTTTGCCTAATATCCAACCTAAACCTCCCCTGGCACATCTTCCTGCCATTCCTTTGCGTCCTGTCACCCACCGGTCACCAGAGAGAAGAGATCAGTGCCTGCCCCTCCTCCTCCCCTTGTGAAGAAGCTGTAGACACCTTGAGGTCTCCCCTCAGTCTCCTCTCCTCCAGGCTGAACAAACCAAGTGACTTTAGCTGCTCCTCATATGGTTTCTCCTCTAAACCCTTCACCAACTTCATGGCCCTCCTCTGGACACTCTCTAGTAGCTTTATACCCTTAATNACCAGAACCCCCAGGTCCCTCCCTGCAGAGCTGCTCTCCAGCCTCTCGTTCCCCAGTCTGTACATACATCCAGGGTTGCCGTGCCCCAGGTGCAAAATCTGGCACTTGCCCTTCTTAAACTTCATACGGTTGGTGATTGCCCAGCTCTCCAGTCTGTCCAGATCTCTCTGCAGGGCCTCTCTGCCCTCGAGAGTGTCAACAGCTCCTCCGAATTTTGTGTCATCAGCAAACTTAATTAGTATTCCTTCCAGTCCTGTATCCAAGTCATTTACAAAGAGATTAAACAGTACTGGCCCCAAGATTGATCCCTGTGGAACCCCACTATTGACTGGCCACCAGCCCGATGTAACAGCATTTACTATAACCCTTGGAGCCCGACCCATCAGCCAATTGCTCACCCATTTTATTACATGTTTATCCAGCTGTATGCTGGACATTTTGTCCAGGAGGATGCTATCTCGTGGTCACTGTCTTTGGCCTTATCATTCCCAACAAAACACTCCTTGTTACTGAGTATGAGGTCCAGCACAGCACCCTCTCCTTGTTGGCTCCTCTTTCATTTTGGTCAGGAACTTGTCATCAGTGCTCTCCAGGACTCTCCTGGATTGCTTATGGCCTTCTGTGTTGTCTCTCCAACAGATACTGGGATGTTTGAAGTCCCCCATGAGAGGGGAACATTGAAGCTGCTTCTAGATGTCTATAGAAGACCTCATCCACTTGTTCCTCCTGGACAGGTAACCCATAGCAGACACCCACTACAATGTCAGCTGTACTAGTCTGCTCTTTCTTCCTTACCTATAAGCTCTCAGCTGGCTCACCATCCATCACCAGGCAGAGGTCCTTGTACTCCAGTTGCTCTATCACACAAAGGGCAACTCCCCCTCCTTGTCTTCTCAGTCTGTCTTTCCTAAGTAGCCTGTATCCTCCCCTATGCAGGCATGGGACTGCCCTGGCAGTAGGAAGCCAGATGTCAGCTGCTCTGTGCTACCCAAGCCAACCATATACAGGATATCTCAGAGGTAATGACAGACCTTTGCAAGGCTGGAGAAAGCTGCAAAGCAGATGTGGGCTCTCAGGCATTGGTGCCATGACCCTCTTCACTGAGGCTGGGTGATTAATTTCAGTAATCAGAGCTACCCAGGGTAGTAATCTCTGACGAAGTAATATGTTGCAATCACCGCCAACACCTAATTTTGTTCCTTCAATAACTCTAGTCATCCTGACCTTTATGGTGGCAACACTCAGCTTTGCCAGCATCAGTCAGAAGCTTTGAGCCAAATCTATGGCTAATTAGGACTTCAAGTCTCTGACCTTATTATTCACCTTGTCATTTATGGGGTTTTTTTCCTAATCCACTGATTGCAAAATTTTTTGCAAGCAAAGTATAAAATAGCTACTGAAGGTGTTCATATAGCTGGTATCATAACTGTCATTGCAGAAGGCCGAAAGCCATCTCTTAAAGCAACTGGAAAAGCAAAACAATGCCATCAAGGGAAGCCTGCACTTGTGAAGGGACTTCTTTGGGGAAAAAAAAGGGTCCCATAGAAGTGGCAGGTAAGGAAACATGAAAAGTGTGTAAATTTTTTTTTCATTGTCACTGCAGAGAAACCACCTTTGTTTGCTAAACAGTGGAATAACCTCTAATGTAATGAAAAAAAATCTGTAATTCTACCTAAAAACATCAATTAACAGTGTCACATATTTGCTAAAATAATTTTACATCTTTCCTCTCTTTCTACATTAACTTGGTTAAAAAAATATTTTTTGAAAACTCCATATTTAGTTATGACTAAAAGCACTGAATGCTGGGAAGTATATTGCACTATGAGTAGCATTGCTGCAGTTGTACATGTTGCAAAGCCTTGCAGACATTGCGCTTCCATTGGAAATGAAGCTTTCCAAGAACCAGGGAGAGATGTGGGCTCCTCTGGGTATGATCAGATATACTTAAGTGGGCAGCAAAACTAAGTTTTGCAGAGTATTAATTAGAAGTCACTGCTGATATGTATGCTGGCTCACTCTTCCAGAACAGAAGTCTCTGGGATTTAAGTATTTATCTATCAACTTTATATTGCTGCTGTCACCAGGGTTGGAGTGCCTTACCATCCAAGTGCCCCCAGCAAGACAAAAGTTTTGTAGAGTATTGAATCCTGTTCCCTCACACTGTTCAGGGAAACTGAGGTCTAAAGAATTAATTTCAAATTGTCCAGGTATCTGTGGTGCAGCAGACATGTTTCTAACATCATAAGAGTGCTGGTTTTGGCTGGGGTACAGTTAATTTCCTTCATAGTAGCTCTTATGGGGCTGTGTTTTGGATTTGTGCTGAAAACAGTGTTGATAACACAGGCATGTTTTAGTTTCTGCTGAGCAGTGCCTACACAGAGTCAAGGCCTTTCCTGCTTCTCACCCCACCCCACCAGCGAGCAGGCTGGGGGTGCACAAGGGATATTCCGTACCATATGGTGTCACGCTCAGCATATAAAGCTGGAGGAAGAAGAAGGAAGGGGGGGGGATGTTCAGAGTTATGGCGTTTTATCTTCCCAAGTAACCGCTATGCGTGATGGAGCCCTGCTTTCCTGGAGATGGCTGAACACCTGCCTGCCCATGGGAAGGAGTGAATGAATTCCTTGCTTTGCTTTGCTTGTGTGCACAGCTTTCGCTTTGCCTATTGAACTGTCTTTATCTCAACCTCGTCTCTGGGGGGCAGTGAGAGGCTGTGTGGTGCTTAGTTGCCGGCTGGGATTAAGCCATGACACTAGGTTAGTGTCACAGCTACTGAATTTTTCCTTCTTCTCCATAGTCACGTGTGCCATTATTCCTCTTCAGATCAGTTCTCCAATTATTGAGCTTTCATTTTCTGCCTGGATGCATGCTCAGCTGGAAACTGCATGACAGAATCTTGCTGGGCCTTTCTGTATGATGAAAGTGGCATCCAAATACACTTAGTAATACCTAAATTGCTTCTTCTCACTTACAATACAAACACCAGTTGCTCACAGCTGAAAGAGTAACAGAGAATAACCGTATTCATGCTCCAAAGACATTGCAAGCAGCTGTAATTTTTTTCCCTCTCATCCCCTCCATGAATACTTTTTTTAGCAAGTGCCTAGAAAGGAAGCGGCTGTCAGAAAAATTGCAGACTCCGCCATCTTTTTATACAGTTGCATAAACATATACAATACTAACAAGCCTATTGACCCGATACCATAAGTTGGCAGATATAAGAACCCTCTACAACTCAATTTGTAGTTTTAGAAAGCAGGCATTCCTTATTGCAGTGCCGAGCGCGCAGGGGATCGCTCCACCTAATGTTGGCGTGAAGTTGCTCTACTACAGGGGTTATATGCAATCAAAAATATACATAGTCATTAGATTTCTAGGAAATTATTACCACATTCATACTAGTCTTGGAACTCATTAATATATGCAAATGTCCTTAACACATGCACATTCATGCTCATCAGTGGTCTTCCAGGGTCCTCTGGTGGTCATCGATAGTCTTCCTCACCGTGTCTGCTGGTTGAAGTCAGTCGCTGGGCATGCTCCGTTCATTTTTGGCTTGGTTACATAATTCTTATTGACACTAAACTAGCTTATTCTAGTACATTTTCCCTATTTATTCTACTCAAGGATACAGTGTCTCCAAACTCCCTTCTATCTACTCACATGTAGCAGGTTCTAAGACTATCTTATTCATAAAGTATTCCAAGTATTTCAAAGCTTAGCTATGTTGCTCCAATTAAAGGAGGCCATATGTTCTTTTTGAAGCTGGTGTCAGGTATCAGACTGCTATTTTTACATGCCAATTGTTAAGAAAGTTTGTAAGTGTCACCTGAAAGCAGTAATTTAAACAAAGATCCTATTTAAAATTTCAGTTGGCTTCTTTTTACACTCCCTCTCATTTAATTTTTTCCTCCTTTATGATTGTTCTGGCCATGCTATACTCTTCTGATGAACCTGATGCTCCAAGCCTGTAGGTTTTGTGAAGTGGTTAGGTACCATGGAGGACTATACTTTTTGGACAGGTAGCAGGTCTGATAACATGCTCACTGGTCTGCAGTCGGACTCACATATAAATGATTCATGTAGATTATTATTTAATTTCTAACCCACCTAATAAGTCAGCCTCTGTGGAGACATATGCAAGCAGTAAGAAAAATCCACCACACCCTTTTTAAGGATCCCTTCTGGGAAACAAAGGTTTTCTTTGCTCAAGACAACTCTTGTAATATGACTAGGTTCACGCAATCCTAGTGGAAATGTGCAGCTAAGAAAACATGCCAGTCTGTTCAGAAAATGTTATCAGACTGAAACCAGCAGAGTTCACCTTGTCTTTGGTCTTTCCTCATTTTGATTTAAGGAGAGAACCACAAGTGTGGTGCTTTAATTCCCAGAAGTTTCGAGGGAGCCAGGCAAATGGAAAGGGAAGTGCACAATAGAGCCTTTTGTTTGCTGTTTAACACTCCCTTTGCCAGGTGCATACCAAGAAGCAATAAGCAAAAACAATGGGCTTTCCACTGCACTTTGTTTTGCCTGTTGCTCTTTTTTGTAAATGTGTATACAAACACTTTTTGTACAGAATGAATAACAATTTTTGGCATATATTCTAATCTTAAAAAGCTATTGCTGTTCTACTCAGTTACCCACAGAAGTAGTTCTCACCCTCCCTTTTGGAAAGATATTACAGAATTATACTATAACATAACACTTATTTCAGGAGTGCTACGCATCTCTGTGAGGTGCCTGGAATCAAACTGCCTACTGCAAAGCACTTTTACCGTACCTTTCTTTCAAAGAGAACAAAACATTGTACAAACATTAGTTCAATCCCATGATTTGGACAGTTACAAACAACATCCAATATTTAAATCCTCCAGAGTTCAATACAGAGCCACTTCCTTCCAAAGCTTGTGACCGTTATTAATGGCTCATCCTCACTTCTTGAGGAAGCAAATAAATTTTTGGTTGGCAACGCCACATGAGTCAGAGATTTTACACTCTCCTATACAGAGTAAATTTATAATGTCAGCTGAGACGTCCTGACACAGGTAATGTTATCTTTCCTACTTTTCAGAACAAGGACCGACAGTTGTGTTGGGACTTAGTTCTTTGCCTTGTACATGGGTCACATGACTTTCTAAATAACATACCTCTCTCTCTCTCTCTGTGGAAAGAGAATCAATTCCCGTGCATGGAAACATGTTCAGTAAATATTGTGATGGACATATTCCTGGAACACAGAAGAAACTAGGAAAACTCATTGCTTCCTGCATAGGCTAGAAGATAGGTACCAAAGAAGCCCATCAGCTGGAGACAAAAGGAAGAATAATATGGGGAGGTGTGGGGGAAACACAAAGGGAGGAACTGGCATTTATTTAAGAAGGGACATAGAGAAAGCGATCTGACATCCTGGGAAAGAAGGGAAGAGCAAGCTCAACAGCAATGCTCCCTCATATCTTGCTTTTCCAAACCACACAGTTTTGCTTAGCATAGCTTTTGTTTTTCCCTTCTTTCCTATCTGCTCCTTGCAGTTTGATCCCCAGTGTTTCCCATGTATCTTTTCACGCTAGCCCTCTTTCCCATTGCTTACCTGCCTCATTCCATTTGTTTCCCACAAACACTCATCCCTGCAGATTTCTCAACAGCATTGCAGAACTGCATGACTGTGAGATGCCCTGGTTTTGGGTGGTCTCACATCCTCTGGAGCAGACTGCCTGCAGGCAAGAGTAACCCTGCATGAGCCTTATGCAGTGACTGGCTGCTTCTCTGCCTTGGCTCTCCAAAGTCATTCTCACAGGTTCACTTGGGAAGCATTTCTTAACTCATGGTTAATTCTTCAGTTCCTTCCTTCCTTCAGAGAATTTTTCTTGTCATTTTAACACCATAAAATACCTTAAGACCTTTAAGTAATGGATGTATTGGTGCTGCCAGTATTGCCTTATTGTACATGCTAGCTGAAAAGAAGGACACATACAGGCACACATCTTAGCTCGGGTGCTGATCAGCTCTTATTACACATAAACCTCAGTGAGGCTGGTCCAGCCATACTGACCCCACAGGGAGAGCCAGTGACTTTAGGACCCTGGGTGTTCATGGCCTAGTTTAAGGTCTTCATAATATGGAAATAAGACAGAGGAGGCTTAATATGCAATGTAAGTGTATCCTTAAGTCTTGCAACAGTTACTCTACCTCCTTTTCCACTAAGCATTTCTCACCTCCATTTGCATTGTATCAAAGTCTGACTGCCTGATTGTTCATCCACTCCAATATAATGAACATTTTTACTTCTGTATTAAAAAGGTTTTATCACTTTTCCTTGAAAGCATCTCACCTAAAGGGGTTTCACCAACTTTAAAAAGAGGCTTTTTTAAAGAAAGATGCACATTTGACACAGACATTCCGTGCTTTAGAAAAGCATTTGCAGTATTGCTGACCAGTTTTTAAAATGTCACATGCAAAACCTAGGAAGATGTGATTTAAAAATAAAAGTAATCTGCCATTCTTGTAATCTGTCATTCTCATTTGCCTGCTTCTGAGCTCATAGGGTGGACTAAGACTGAACAGGAGGGTGGACTAAGACCAAACAGGGAAGCCTTTTCTTTGGAGCAGCAGCAGAAAGGATTAGAGTCTCTTTATTTCTAGGGACTATTAGGTTCTCATATGTTCATATAAGATCATTAATTTATAATAATATTAATATTATAATATAATAAGAACATTAATTTAGCTATATGAAAAAATAAGAAGAACTGGGAACTCTGCCCTTTCCTCGTACCGTATGTGTTCTTCCTCTCTCCTACTTGTATGTGAAGTATCAAATAAACCAAGAGGTGACTTTCCTTGTTCTAGGGAAAACATCTTATCTATATTTAGCCACCTTGAATGCACAAGGAGTCCCATTCCCACACAAAGACTGCAGAGTTATATTGTCCCTTTTCCCTCTAGCTCTCCTCTGACAAAGCAATATCAGAGGCATCTTAAAATTTAAAAAAAAGTTTGCCTTTTTAAAAAAAAAAGGCAAACTTCTCATACTTAGGTGTTTCTTTCCAAGCTGATTCCCAATACCTTTCTACTCTTTTCTTCCTTTTATCCCTGTCTGCCCTGCACTACTTGGGATGGCTTTCTTTCTTCCCAGTTTCACGAATATTTTGTTTCCACACAGGGCACACAGACCTTCACCATCCGTAGAAGGAGAGAAAGGGAATATTTTCAGAAGGAACTTCTTGTGGGTCACTTGAGACTCAGGACTGCAAACCTTTCCGTGTGCAAAGAGCTTTTCATATACTGCTGACATCTCAGGCAGTTGATGACATTTTTGCTAAAACTCTTGTCTACTTGACTAATCTCTTCACACTAATGAAACAAGCCAGGTAAAAACAAGATCTGATCAAGCTTTACACTCAGGCTGGAGGAAAGCATACAGCTCTGGCTCTTGAAGGATGAATTACACATGTCTTTTTGAAGAATTATTTTGTTTTCGTGTAGTGAAACTCTGATCCAATCCCAAGGAATGGGGAGCAGTTCAGAGCCCATGACGTCAGGGAGCAATGGAGAGATAAATAGAAAGAGCAAATGGGCAGGCCTAAACCAGTTGTTTTATATGTGTATTGCTGTTATAATTAAATACCTCTGTGAAGGATGGAGTTATGTTCTAAAGTAGAGTGAGTTTATGATTTTACAAAAACATAAGTCTATTCACTCTTCCTGGAATAAGTCATCACACTTGGTTTTGGCAAATAGCATCTGGGTGTAAAGAATAGAACTTTGGGAGGGAAAAAAATGGTGGAAAAGTTGGAGGTTTATGCCTTGCAAGAGAACCATGAGCAAAGAAGAAGGAGCTGAGATTGACCTGTGTTCATTTCTCAGCTTTATACTTCTAAATGTAACAAAGCACAGAGTTGAGATAATATGATTTGTTAGCTCAGCTGAAGTTACTGGAAGCAGCAAGGACAATGAGGAATGAATTGCAACCAACAGAAAGTAGTTCAATCCAACAGCTAAACACAACTTAAACCAGACTCTGCTACCCAGCAAGACCAACAGTCTGAAACAGCAACTGATCTGCCGGAGAGAGTAAGGAATCAGATGGAAAGTAGTGGTACTGTTAATTGTTACGCTTCAGGAATAGTAGTTTATCTGCCTTAGAGTTTTCTTCTCTTCTGTAAAAACATTCCTTGTTAGCCACTTTATTCATATATTAAAGTTCTAAAAATTATCTTATGGACCCCCAGAAAGATTACTAAAATTTCCCCAAGTTTCTGGGTGGCACCTGTTTTCTCTCATAACCCTTTTAGTTTTGAATGCAACTCTTGCTGCTGCCCAACAAATCATGATCTTACACAGATAACTGTAGGAGATTAAACTTGACTAAATATCATGGTCTTCAGCCCTTGGAAGCCATCAGGACAGCAACATTTTGATATAAGCCTCAGCTCCATGAGTTCACAGAAGGAAAGAAACAGAAATTAAGTAAGAGAGAATGGGAANAAAAAAACAAGCCAGTATGAAACTCTGATGGCAACGTTAATGTTGCCCAGTCAGGCCCATGGTACTTTGAATTTAATAACATAGGTTACAGTGGTAAACACAGAATTTCTGACAGAAAATTATGCCAGAGATTGATAGGTAGATTTTGCTGAAGTGTATACTTTTGTGACTTCTACATGTGCTCAATAGATGTCTTCCTACATAAGGTCACACATTCAGCCTTAGCAGAGCATAACTAAACACAGCGTGAGAAAACATGCAACACAGAGAGCTGGGCTTGCTTACTGGACATCTAGGCTGTGCAGAGCCACCTTAACCAAAGGAACCTTTGTCTATGTGCTTTTCTTAAAGCAAAAAAAAATACTTCTATACCAGAAGAAAATAAATGTGAAGAAAGAACTAGATATGCTTTGAAATTCATACAGGGCCTTGAAATCCAAGAAATTCTGAGAAGTGCAAGGCCTAAGTGAAGAATTACAGTAGGTAATTCAATAATATGCAGAAATCTATGTACAGCTAATAAGTGTCTGTAGTGATCTACATGAAAACATGGATCAGCTGCATCTTATTCACTGCTTTATGAGATATGTTTTTTGCTATTAAATAGAGGTTTTCGAAGTAGAATAAAAAAATCAGAGCATGAACATAGTATCAGAATAATCATTCAGGGCACTCAGTCCTTTAATGGCCATGCTTTGTGCTGGTCCAGCTATAACAAACAAGCCAGAAAAAGGAAATCTGTAATGTGGAAATTTTCAGTTAAAAATTACAATAGGGATACCTACCTACCCAAATATTGATTGTTATATGTGAAAAGCTCAATTCACAAATTCTCGTTGTAGTTTAAATTAACCCCATATTTTTCACATATGAATGCCAGAACTTCTTGTTTTCAGCTAACTCTTTTACAGTTATAAAAAATAGTACCACAAATGTGCTAATATGAACTTTTAAAAAGTGTAAGTCCTGAACCTATATTATATTGTCCTGAATGCCCTTAAGTATGTGTGTACCTTTCTGAAGTTCTGGCATGACATAACAGTCCAACAGATCATCGTTCATATGAGCTAATTTCAAACAGAAAATTCTGCTTAGGAATTCATTTTCATTCTGAACTTGAGCAAAGAAAATATTTGAAGAAAAGTTTCAAGAAAAAAGTTCTTGAGATTGATTGAAATACTTGCTTTGTTCCATTCCCATTTTTCCTTATTTGACATGATGTTGTAATCTGTAATAAAAGTATGAACGGGGAGTCATTTCAGTACAAAAAGAAAGAAAATCTTCTGATACAGTTTAAAGCTGGTTTTTTTTTTCCTTAAATATAATGTTGTCATGCGGATATGGAAAACTTATTTCAGAGGAACAGCAGAATACTTCTGGGCAGAAAAATAGTCCATCAGAAAAGTTTTGATCACTGCAGAGCTCCACCAAACTAGCTCACCCCTTGTCAGAGTCTATGGGAACGGAGAGTTGGGTACCATATTGTCTGGCTCTTTTGGAACATGAGATAGAACCACCCATACTTTCACTAAAAATTAAAAACTGGTAATGAGCAGAAGAGCAATACATTTCTCCAAGAGAAACTGACTGCACAGAACTGAGATAATTTCTCAAAGCAAAATAAACAGGAAACAAATAATTGAATACAAGAAAGGTGCCCATACCATGGAAGCATAATTAAGGATGAAAGAAAGAACTGATTCAAAGAAAGAACAAATATGCAAATGTTTGTTACTCAGAAAAGCATGTCCATCTGCAAAAATTCTTAGCAAATTACACCCCTGATCTTTCAGACATGTATTGCGTGCTTTTATTTTTACAGTCATGCAGATTTTCAAGGAAGAAATTCAAATGTATGGATTTAATTACTTATTTAATTGCTTAGAGGCCTATAGCCTAAGTTTGGGATTTTTCGTGAACCTAAGCGATTCATTAGTCAAATCCAATCTATGACTTTGGGTTCTTTTAAAAAATGGCCTAAATATATACTTCAGTTACAACTCAAGAGAGTCTGAGAAGTGTGAGAGGTTGTGAGGCTGACACACTTTGTTGAAAGTCCAAAATCAGACAGCTAAAAATCAGAGAGCTCCAGAAATGTCCTTGTGGGAGAACCAGAGTCTTCCTGTGAGAGTCTTTCATTTGAGAAAGAAACCAAGAAATGTAAAAGAGGTGGAGGTTTGAAATGATTCAGAAATGACACCTGATTTGTTGTCATGCTTTTTTCCAAAAGCATCAAGTATTTGGTCATTTCATTCTTGTCATCTATCTTCTCATCCATATGTATCTCATCCGTGTGCAGGACGCTATTCTATCTATATAGGTACCGAAGTCATTTAAAACATTTTCTTGTTGCAATCAAATACAAAAATCAGAGGACTTGCCTGATCTGATTTCCCAGTCTGCTAAATACCTACTCAGCTGCCTCGTGTGGCTTTTCTTTAAGATTTTTACCAAAAAAAGTTAAAGTAGTCCTTAGTTGCTTTCATTTCATACCATGTATCTTTCCTGGCCCCAAACTCTTGTCTCAAGCAGTATTATTGCTGCAATGGATTTTTACTCTAGACCCAGAGGGCATAATAAGTCTCAGCTTAAATTTAAACAGGCTCCTGTATGTCCAACTACCTGCAGCTGCCTATATCTATTTGAAGCGATATTTAGATCTGCCAGAAAAGCAATATTACTAATGAGCCCCCACTGGATTTTTCCTCTATCATCTGCACTGTTGTTGCAAAACAAAATTACTTTTACAAAGCATATCATCTGGCAACCACACCAATTATTTTATTACTGTAATATTGAACATTTTAATACATTCAGACTTAGCTGGTGAAAATGTGATACAGCATACAGCACCTGGAAGAGAAATAGGGATGTTACCAGGAGGCGGTAACTTCTTAATGCCTCCAGCTAGGTCTGCCAAGGGTACCCTGCCAGCACCGCAGGGCACTAAGACAACACCTATACTAGTGAGTTGTTTGGAGCTGCACATAAAAGGCGTGTCTGATTAGGCAAGCTTTTAGCTGCTCATACCAGAAGTGAGAAGTGACACGGAAATATTACTTTAATTTATTTCTGGCCTGGGTTGAAGCCAGCCTTGAAGAACTGCTCAGGCAAATGAGACTTTGACTGCATCTGCCCAGCTCTAACTAGATGAATCCAGTAGCAGCTAGAAAACAGAAGCAATAGATGAACTTTGCAGTCAGCAACAGTTACATAACATTCCTGATACATTTGAAGTTGGAGACCAGAAGATGATAGAAACCTCTGGTGACACTGCTGCTTGGCCTTGTATATGGAGAAAACCAAAGGCATTGTCCTGGACCTATGTAGTTAGTGAGGCAATTTGCACTTTGTGTCAACAGCCCAGTATAGAAGGTAATAAATAGTGGAGACAGTAGCCCCGTAGGGAGGGGTGGGAGGAAGAGGAGAAACACGTGCACAGGTATCTGTCATCATGTGAAAGGCTGAGTTCAAAGCGCAAATGCTATGCACAGGGGCCAACCTGTCAGCCAGGACTTTGCCACATCAAGTCATTAGAGTAAGTATCCTGTCCCCCAGGGTCCATGCTGCCAGGCTGAACTAGACCAGAGGGATTGGGGTCCCGATTTCTGCAACTGAGAGTGTTATAGGACAGAAACCACTGTTTGCCTGCAATACCCATCCCACTTAACAAACAAACTTTGAATTTTATCTTACTCAGAGTTGGTTTTGTTCTTGAGTCTACTCCACCTAAATTCCCTTTAGCAACTTCTCTAGGGAAGAAAGTATAATTTTTTTTTCAGACTATGAGAAATAATAAGCTTAATGGTTAAGTCTGAAGGGCACTGACTAACATCCTTCGACAAAGGAAAACCTTTAATCTTAGCACGCTTGTTAGGTGAAGGAGGTATTGATATTTCTGATAGAGCTAGTTAGAAAATGTTTTTCCTGGATAAATTTCAGTACACCCTTCCATTTGCTTTTCTTCCAAAATACCTTCAGAATGGGCTGGGAGGAGGAGTGGTGGGGAGAGTTCAGCAATTAGTTTTCTGCTTAGATACATTCACTTTCCTACCTTTCTAAAGGAAAAGAGGCTAGACAATTCTCCCACCTGTCCCACTAGCTAGTGGTGCCCAACCATTGCCACCCAGGTGTAATGGTGCACACAGTTCATCCCGGAGGTTAAGGTCTGAGATAACTCACATGTGCTAGGCTATCGCTGTTGCCATACAGACTGGATCATTACTGAGGCCCTGCAGCTTATCGACAAAAATTTATCCTACTAGTCAGGGAACCAAGTTCCCTAGGGAACTCAGGAACCATAGATCAGTTTATAACAGCCTATCTGTTGCTTACGCCAGTTTTAGATCTCTTTGTTCAAGTCAATATGTTCCAGTGTTTTATTTCACATAGTTCAGTTGATCTTGTCACACACCCACCCACCTCCCCNAAACACAATATTGCCATTGTTGTGTGTTAGTATTCTTCCTGGAGTGTAAAACCCAAGGGAGTGAATTCCCCTATTCCAGGGGAACCTGGAATAGCAGCAGAAATTGCAACTTTTTTCTCTCACTTCTTTCACAAGGCTGCCTGTACTATGGTAACTTCTGGAAAGGATCTTTTCTACTTTTTTTAGCACCTTTCCCTTTGGTGTTGCAGTAATAATGGTGAAGCCTTTTCTGTCACTGTTGAGTACCCTCCCCTACGACGAGGGACATAATATGATCTGACACAGTCCTTTACGACCTCAGAAGATAGATCTTGTATTTACAATCAGCCTTGTAGCTTTCATCTTCTTACTCCTGTATCCACAGAAATCAAAGATGAACAAGTAGCTCATGTGTCTGACATTGAAAAACCAAATGCTGCAGTAGCCTTGTTCCCTGTTGTGACTGGTCCACACATGATGGTAACATTCAACTTGTGTTGTCAAATCCAAGAGGAGGCTTTCTTAGCTTAAAGTGTTGGCTTATCTGTTTGTAGTCTTTGCTTTGGCTTTGCTGATGACTCAGACGGTATTCCTTTAGTGGTAAAATCTGCACGCAATTTAAAGGGATACATGCAGTGATCACTCGTCAGAAATTAAGCTATATAATTTGCTCACTTGCAGATCAAAAAATTTGTAAGTGACTTTATTTTTAGATAAGATTGCATTTGAAGAAGGCAGAGTTTCATTATTAAGAACCTGAAAAGGTCATACTACTAAATCTGTAGAAACAGTAGAAACAGCAGTCAAATAATTTCATCAACTGACAATAGCAATAGACCATTTAACTCCAATTCAGTTCTCTTCACCAAATTCTGCAACAATTAAAAAGAGAAAAAAAAATCACCAAGTTAATTAGCTTGTTTTTAAGGCTCATGTTAGATCTTTCATTTCCAGGTAATTGAATTGAATTGTTTCAGAAAACCATTTTTCAGCCTGATAATGATTGTTTTCTAAACTGGATCACTAACACAATGATTAGCCAAGTAACTTCTATGTAAAAACACAGCAAGTTCACTCTTTCCAATAAGAACATTCACTGAGATGACCTTTATATGTTTTGAAATGGCTCTATTCAAGCCAGCAGAGTGGTAGCAACATAAAACTAATGCAATTCAAAGCCCTCAGACTTTAGTTACCTTATCAAAATTGATGTGGATTTCTCTCTTTCTTCCCCCCCTCCTGCAAACTTTTCTTCACATAGGTACAGTACTAGTCACACATGAGGCCACTGAGTACCACAGATCTTTGCTCCTCACCTGAGTGACACCATACCAGTAGTGTTTATAGTTACGCTTCCTAGCCCTGTAACACCTGCCTTTGGAGAATGCTAGGTGTTTTCTATCAGCTTTACCACATCTAGTTAAACTCTTATTGTCCTTAAGCTGACAAACTTAATTGATTTGCATCAGTCATCTTCTAAGTCTTTTTAATCAAAACCTATTTGGGACATTCTGTTATTTCATTTGGAAACCACAACAGCTTTACCTGTCTTTAATTTCTAAGTAGTTCTATGTAGATGCTGAGATAACACTAATTCTAGTTTTCTGGAAATTCCGCAGCACTTGAAGTCTTCTGAAGGTAAGGTACAATTTAAATCCTTCATGAGGAACTTCACTGATGTTTAGATCATCCCATACACTTACTGTACTCAGGGCATCATTCAAGAATGTATTGGAATTATGCACAATTTACTCACCCAGGACAGAGATGCCTCTGTCCCAAAAAAGGATCTCATATGCAGTGACCTACATTTTATATAGATCCTCTGCTCAGAGGTAAACCTCCAGCTTACATCAGTGAGGATGAAATGAAGTTTTCCTGACACTGTATTAGTATTCTTTTTGTCAGAGGGAATGTCACATAACTGCTTTTTTCCTCTCACCTGAAAAAAGACCATTATTTAAATGGAATGCAAAAGACTAGGTAGCTCCTATACTTGTCAGCACCAGAAAAAAGGTGGTTTCTGCAAAATAGAAGCATATTGTATTTTGAAAACACAAATTGCTTTGCAACAAACCCTTAGACATGGCAGAATCTCCATTGCAAATTCAAACACTCAGAGTGTGGACTACAAAACATTTGATCAAATAATTTCATTACATACTAAAAAACATATGAAAAGCAACTACTTTGAATATTTCATTTCAGTAACAAGTCTAAATATCTGATATGCTCAGCATATCCTCATCGCAAGGTTAAGGGAAGTAAAACTCAAAGACAAGAAGGTTCTTTGACTGACACCTTTACACAGCAACGCTGAAGTATCAACTTTACACCAGGAGCTAGGGTTTTATTTAACTATTTTCATTAAAGCAATACTAACTTCAAAGGAGTGATTCCAAGTAGGTTACCTGAATTAACTCTTCAATGCCTCTGAATGAGGAACAATATTGTCATGGTTTAGCTCCAGTCAGCAACTAAGCACCGCACAGCCACTCGCTCACTCCCCCCACCCCAGTGGGATGGGGAGAGAATCGGCAGAGCAAAAGTAAGAGAACCTGTGGGTTGAGATAAGAACATTTAATAATTAAAATAAAATATTAATATTAGTAATAATAATAGTGATGATGATAATGATGATGATGAAGAAGAAGAAGAATATAATGAAAAGGAAAATAATGAGAGAGAGATGAAACCCAATGGGAAAAAAACCCAAGTGATACAACCACTCACCACCAACCCACAAACGCTGCCAGTCCCCAAGCCACGATCGCTGCTTCCCCCAGCCAACTCCCCCAAGTTAATATACTGAGCATGACATCAAATTATATGCAATATCCCATTGGCCAGTCTGGATGGCTGTCTTGGCTGTGCCCCCTCCGTTCCCAGCTTCTTGTGCACCTGGCCAAGCATGGGAAGCTTGGCTAGTGTAAGCACTACTTAGCAACAACTAAAACATCTCCACATTATCAACACTGTTTTTAGCACAAATCCAAAACATAGCCCCATACTAGCTACTATGAAGAAAATTAACTCTATCACAGCCAAAACCATGACAAATATTAATAATTTTCCTGCATCCAGCAGACCAAAAATTTTTTCTTGTCATTCTTTCACAGCCCTAGAAATGATTAAAAAAAACAGCAACAAAAAAAGAAAGAAAAACTCCCATGCACTCTTAGAAGATTTCATAAGCCAATATCAACAACAGTTACAAATCCCATCTTTGGGACATGATCATTTCTTAAGGGTTTTTTTTCTTTTTTTTTTTCTGGTTTTCAGTTTTATTTTAAAACAAGGTAGTGTTTCGTTTACTTTTTTTAAAAAAAAGAAATTACAACATTTTTATTTACTAAAATTAACTATAACGACATTTCTTGTCTAATATTATCTATGCAGTTGTAAGCAAGGCAAGTGCTTAAGTATAGGAAAGGAAACCATGTATATGAAAGACTACACTTTTATGTATATTGAAATCAAAGAAAACACCCATGCTGACAGCAACAAGTTACTACAGCTTACATGAGATTTCTCTAGCTTTAATATGAGCAGGGACACATGAAAAACAAGGCATATACTGATTGTAAATTAATTTAGAAATTTCTCTTTTTTATTAAGAAACATTTCCCTACAGGTGTGAAAAGGCTTGTCAGTTTATATTAGCTGGACCAAAAATAATGACTCATCTTCAGTCTGCCTTTACAAGTCCCTGCTTCCAGTCAATTAAATGCATTTGATAGCTGGTTTTGAAAAAATGCCTAAACTTTTTAATTTAACCTTCCTTCTCCCTATTGCCTTATGAGATTCCCTTATGCTAGAGCCAATATCACTTTTCAATTCATAATTTATACTGGCTTCTTCTTAGATCAGAACAGCAACAAAACTGTATGCAGTGCATCCCTTAATTGGAGAATTAATTTTCTTGAGAAATACTACAGTTGGGTAGTATTTCTTAACTTCATAGATGCAGAATAAGAAGTGTCAAGCTAAAAAACCTGAGGGCTGGTTACTGCAGCTCCTAGGCAAAAATGGTGGTACTGCCGTTACACACTTCTTGGAGTACCACTCTCATCTTTGGCCTTTGGGAGGGCTGCCATTAATTTTGGTGATGCTAGCATTTCTCTCCTGGCACTTAGAGCATTATGCCCTTTTCCAGTTACAGACCTTTGAAAAGAATGTTAAAAAAAATTAAGGTCAGAGGTCTGGCCAATATAACCTAGTGTTCAGTTTACTAAAAACAAAGCAAGCTACATTAGCTGAGTTATAAAACATAATTCTTAGTGCATAATTTTGACCTGACAAACTCATATAAATAAGATTTACTGAAGCAAACAATTCAACTGGGAAGACTTCCATGACCATGTCTTACATGATGAGAGCCTATGAGGACTCTCTGCTTAGAGACATTCTATCTTGATTTTACAGGCTGTAGTTTAATCTCAGGACAAAGTCCTCAGAAAGGCTGGCAGGGAGCTGTTAGACAGCTGATTTTCTTGAGTTTAAATGAATCCATTTACAGAAACAGGAGAGGGGAAGACACACAAAACCCAGCATGGAGGATAAACAATACCCATGGATGGGCACACTGTGATATTGTTCCTATGTCTTAGCCATTTGACAAAGCAGAACATATATGTCAGCTTATAGTCCCAAGTTCTTACTGCTTTCTAGTGCTCTCTAGTTCTCATCAAACCATGGAAGCCCAGAGTTTACATCAGGTACTGCATAGCTGGCTAAAGAGAATGGCTGAACTTATAAACAAACACTACATTTCATGTATAAGTGAATTGTGTAACTTGGTACCTGGTTGTAACAGCTTTGCAATGATACTTACACATCCTATAGTAGAAAGACAGAAGTCAGAGATGTGTAAGGAGAATGGTTATGGGTCTAGAACGACTCCATATGAGGAAAGAATAAAGGCATAGAGACCGTACAGTTTTAGGATGAGATAAATAAGATATAATAGGTGTTACTGGGATGGTAAATTATTCACTGAGGATCATTCTTTCTTATAGTTCAGAGCCAAAGATATATACAGTAGAAGTCAACATGTGTAGGAAAAATGTATTGCACATTTTATGTTAACTATGTGAAATTTATTTCCTCCAGATATCACCATATCTAGATTTGGGGAGGTCTATAAAAAGAGCTAAACATTCAGGTAGGTCTTAGTCAGGTAGATAATGACAGCATTTGTATTTAGCTGTATTAAAAAGACAATAAACCTTAATCCTCAAAGTCATAAATTAAGCTAACTTCTCTGATGCTGGTTATTACCTAACACTGCACACTGTATTTTTCTAGCTGTCTTGTATATAAGTAATTCCAAAGAGTTGAAAACAGGTTTCTGCCTGGTTTTAGCACAGCTTGTTCCAGGCTTCCCAGAGAAATTAATTACCAGTCTCTCAAACGTTTCTCACACAACATGTGTCATACTTTACATCTATGACATGCTTTTATCCAGGAGATGTGACAGATCTTACAATGTCTGAATCTTCATACCAGAAGCTGAAGCTGATTTTTTGACCCCTTTTCCCCATATTTTAGATAGTTTTGAATAACCTTTTTCTAGAGGAGCAAAAGGAAATTTGGCAGTTCTGTCATTCTGAGACATATCAATTGAATGTCTATAAAGAATATAAATGCAAAAGAATAAAGGTGTTGTATGCAGCAAATTATACGAGTAGTCATGCCACTCAGGTAACTTGTGGATCTAGGCTTTCCAATTGCAAGTTTCTCCTAAATTGCCTGTCACTGAGCCACAGAAGGTAAAAGCTTTTAAAGAGGTCTTAAACAGAATCCACCAAATAAATGCANGGTCTTGTGATTTCAGTTTGTTCCAGTGTCAGCTTTGAATATGTCTTTTCATGGTGACAGTTCTATTTTTGAATGCTACATATTTATTTATTTGGGGATGAAGGTTAATTTCCAACACTCACACTTCAAATTTAAGCAAGGTCTTTGGATGTAACATCAAGACTAATATGGACTGTGGTTACCACTAATTTTTAGTTGGGAATATGGTCTAGAATCAAAAGGTAACAAATAGGTAGTCAGTATTTATTGTTTGAGAGCAAGTAATGCAGTAAACCAAGA
>WEKW01002439.1:8181-18840 GCA_013389905.1 Sula dactylatra
ACGTGTTTTACATCAGTAACAGTACATCAATTATGCTTTTAGTTACTTAATAAGTTACTTTTTGGGGAAGTATTAGCTGATTGCAGTGATAATTTTATGTCTGGATCTAGGAAATTCCTCTGGACCAGGTAGATATAGATAAAGAAAACGAGATGCTAATCACAGTGGCACATTTCCACAAAGAGGTTTTTGGGACATTTGGAATTCCGTTCTTGCTGAGGATACACCAGGTACAGTGTGCCTCCCTTTTTCTTCTCATGGGATTACACTGATGATGTTTTCTTAAAGTACTGTCAAAGAAATTACTACTATAAAAAGTGTATAGATAAATATTGCTCCTGTATAAAAGGTTCTGCCCCATACATGCCTTTTTACGGTTAAATCATTTACCATCTCAGTTCTCTTTTGCATGTACAGTTTGTTTAGTGTTTCAGTGAGCCTGTGCAATATCTAGAAAGTAGGCATTCAGCATCAGCCAGGAACCTGAAATACTATCAAAGCAATATTAACCCCCACTGCCCCCAACAAACCTAGAATCCTATTTCTAATACCACTTCAGTAACTGCAATGCAAACTTGCTGGCAAAAGTGGCTAGGCCATGGTTGCTTGGCTTCTTAGTGAGACACGTGATTATGAAAACTGAGTTTGTTTTCTTGAACATTTTCTAAGATGACTTTGCATTTCATAACTTCTGTAATCTGATGTGCTTTGTCTTCTAGGGCTGGAAGTTAATACAAGAGATAAGGCTAATTTTGAAAGCTTAATTTAAATTCTTAAGTTTTTATGTGGCGCTGCTCCAACTGAATGTCACACTAATTCTTTTAATATCAAAGTTTATTTCTGGGGGCAGTTAGCAATTTGCTTCTAAACTTTTTCTGGTTTGTGTATGTTAGTTTGTATGAAAACTACCTACTTTTCTAAAAGTTTTGGAATGAGAAATGTGTCCACATCTCTGCATCCCATAGAATTTTACTACATTTCCATACTTTTGATCAATGTAGAATAAAACCTGTGTTTGATTTCTGGTGGAAACCATTCGCACTGCATTTCCTGGTCTATGATCATGTTATTCATCTTTTAAGTTGATGGTATCCATCACTTTTTTCAGCAGTTTACATACACAGCATGCAGAAACGTACTACAAAAAGCTACTAATTGAGAAGGAGCGTCACAGGTGTAGAGATTTTAAAAAGTAGTATGCTTAGGAAGGATATGTTAATTTTTTTTCCAAATGCTTATTTTGCTGCTAATTTTCTAACTTTGTTTCTTAATTTTAACCTGACTTGCACATAGCACTAGCAGTGCTTGGTCAATTTATGGAACAGTTTGCATAACGATGAAGCAGGAAATATTAACAGCGTCCCTTTTTCCCCCCCTAGATTTTTTTGACATTAAAAATCTTGTTGTAATTATTAGGGTGAACACTTCAGAGAGGTTATGAAGCGGATTCAGACAATGCTGGACATACAAGAAAAAGAATTTGAAAAGGTAATGGCAAGTTGGGAGTTTTTATTGTCGATTGTAGACCCTAAATGAATTTATTTTAAGAAGTTGGAACACCACGGATTTGGGATAAGTGTAGATTTTGATCAATAGAACAATTGCTTGACTTAAATTTTTCTGAGAATGATTAGGTGGGGTGTGTAGGAGTAGTATTTCTGTCCTGCATCAAAACATTAAAGTAACCTAGAAAAGTTTAGATGGTGCAGGACCTCTAGAGGCCACCCACTTCAGGTTCCTGCTCAGAGCAGAACTAGCTTGAAGATAAGTCAGGTTGCTCAGGGTTTTACCTAGCTGTAATTTGAAAACTCCCAGGGATGGGAATTCTGCCGTGTTCTGGACACTACTGTATTTTAGAGCATCACTGCTATCATTGTGAAGACACTTACTTTCCTTATGTGTAATCAGAAGTTTTTATTTTGCAACTGGTGGTGGATGCTTCTTGTCCTTTTGCTGTGCAGCTCTTGAGGAGAGTCTGCTTCTGTGTAACAGTCTTCAGTTGGTGGAAGACTAGATGCCCGTGTCAGTCCTCTCTTCCCTGGGCTACATAAAGCCATTTCCTTTAGCTTCCTGTATGCCATGGACTCCAGCCCCCTAACTCTCTTACTGGACTATTGCTGGACTTGCTGCAAACTCTTTTTCCCTGGAGGGCCCAAACCTGGACACAATATTGCAGATGTAGTCTCACAATTTCCAGAGCATTCATTTTATCTCATTGTTGAGGTGGCTGATGAAGATTTTTAAACAGGATTGGCCTTTATCAGCCCCTGAAGAATACCACTTATAACCAGCTGCAAGTTAGACTATGAAATAAGACTCAAAGTCTGTATTTTAATGTGGTATCTCATGAGGTTTTTTTCTTCCTTTTCATAGTTTAAATTTGCAATTGTAATGATGGGCCGACACCAGTATCTCAATGAAGATGAGTATGAAGTGAACTTGAAAGATTTTGAGCCCCAACCTGGTGAGTTGTTAGACAACCTGACTATTCTTTTGACCTGATGAAGTTACTCTGCTAGTTGTTATAATGTGATTATCCTTATCTCAGGATGCAGAAAGAGGTTGTTCTTTGTATGTGAAATACATTATATGTAGTAACTAAGCAAATATTTATATACACTTGTGTGTACACTTAACGGTTTTAAGTGTATATGTTAGTCTGAGAATATGTATTTTATAGGCACATAAATAACTAAATAATCTGTTTCCTTGTGAGTTAAAAGTTTGCATTTGAGTGACCAAATGGGTCAAATATCAGTATAACATACTTTACAGAAGACAGTTATGACGTCAGTTGTACCATATCTGTATTGACGATCTGCTACCTTCTGCGTTTAATTCTCACATTGTTATTGGAGTGTGTGCTCATGTTATTCCTAAAATATATTAAGGTGCATTCTTTTAAGTTTCTTGTTTTAAGTGTGCTGCAAAGAGGTATTTGAATTCTCATATTCATTGAAGAGGCTTCTTGTTTGTTCTTGATATCTTCAATGAATCTGAAGGATCTAACAAGTGTATTACATGTGTGAATAGGAATCTGTTTACATTTTCTTTTCCTGAGAGGTGATTCACCAAGCTAGAAATGCAGCTCTGTTCTGAATTTTTCTGTGGATGGACTGCCATCTTGTTTACACGACTGATATTTAAAGCTTTAGTCTCTGAGGAATTTACACACAGGAGAAACCAGGCTAATCCTCCAGGAGTTCCACACAGTCATCTTTTGAGAGTTTCAGTTGGGAATGGCCTCTTTGAATCTGCAGTCAGGGCTCTGTTGAAAGCGTTGAATTCATTGGGGTTTTTTCCTCTAGCTTAGCTGAGTGTTCCTTTTTGTGAGCTGCTCTGTCTGGTAGAAATGAGATTGAGGACAACTTGCTCTTTGCAGTTCTATTTTCTGACAATTATGAGCTCTGGTTTTTGTTGGCAGGTTGTGCTAGGGCCAAACTTTCTCCGATTTTTTTTTCAAGCTCTGTTCTGGATTTATGTAACAGTTGTAAAGAAATCCTGTAACTGTCCATTTATTTCAAAACCCACAGAGAGCTATACCGATACCATTAATGAGTACTTTGCAGGAACCTAGCAAAAAGTCATGTTGTTTGCTATGTTACACAGCCAGGTTTATGGCCCATGGTCGTGACTATGAGGGGACTTGCCAAAACTTTGAATGCCTGCATCTGCACAAGTCATCCGTGAGCAGAGAACTGTGTCACTGGAGGGGCCTCTTTCCCTGCACTAGTTGTGAGGGGTCTCTGGATGACGAACTTGGAGGTGGACTTTTCTCCATGGACAGATAAACTCTCTCTTGTGTGCTCAGAGCAGGCAGAGTCCTGGTTTTATTCTGTGAGTCATCTTTCTGGGGGCGGGAAGGGGAAGGCGATAGTCTGAAAGGAACTGTTGGACTTTCTGAGCAAAGCAGAGCCAGTCTTGCCAAAACAACGCGAAAGACTAACCAGGTAACTAGGTCAAAAAATACAGAACATGGCAGAAACTGGAAAAGGGAGAACTTTAACTGTTTGTAGGAGTTGTAGGGAATGTGAGATTAAAGGGTTTTAATTTGAGAGTTCAGGGGAAGTTGCACCTTTGATGTAATACACTCTGACAGAATTCATTCCCCCCCTGAAATTCTATGGGGCGATAACATGATGCTCTAATGCCTTCTTATCTAAGTACTATTTCACGGTGTGGGGCTCACATGTTTCTGCAAATACCAAATTTTAATGCATGCTGGAATGATTGAACCAAAGCTTTGGCATTCTCTAATTTGATTGATGTAGCTGGTGTCAGTAGTGTCCCTCTGCTTTTACAAAGATGCACTCTAGCAATGATTGTGCCGGCGCTAACGGTGTAGGACTTAATTTCTTTCTTCAGAAGACATTCAAGTGATGTCAGCAAGATTGGCAGTTCTCTTTTATATTTGACATTGACCATTATGTCAAACAAAACCACAAATAATTTTGAGTGAAGAAAACATATCCAAAAATGTGGATGCAGGCAACCAAAAAGGTCAAGTGTTTTATGCTTCAGTGGTTGTAGTCCATGGCTTTGAATGTAGCAGTGTGCTTTTCTTGCTGGGGGGGCTATTTAGCTTCTGCCTGTATAATTTTATGTCAAAGAACATTTGATGCTCTGCATTGAAAACATCTTAATAGAGAATTTCTCCCATTTGCAAGAAGTATGTGGACTGGATTTTCACGAAAACTAGCAGTGGATAAAAACATACTGGGTTAAACAAGTGAAAAAAAATCTGTATGTTTTCTTTACAATGTAAATATGACTGAATTTTTTTTCCTCAGAAAATAAAGAGGTCAGTTACATGATTTCTTAACTGATTATTTGTGTTTGACATCTGTTTAACAAATATTCCCCCTTAAACCAGGTGATAAGAATAACTTAATACAGCAAAGATAACTTATATTATGGCAAATACTTCAGGTTGTCATATTTAGTTGCTGAATGCCTTTCTGTTGCAAACAGGCTCAGCACTTTGGTGAAAGCTGCTACTTTGATGTGCCTGTGGCCATAAATTGTAACAGTAGTTTTCTTGCTTTAGCACACACTTCAGTGCTGTAAACTTCTATAAGTGACCGAAGAGGAGGAGAACCAGCTACTTGATCCAGAAACAGCCATGTAGAATGTATTATTGGAAGGAACGCAGGGGTCAGGAAAGCCACCTAGTTGGCTGTGGACTGTAGGACTCTTCTGCAGTCCTCTTCCGTACCCTGTGATTCCTAGCAAACTATGAACAGGGCACACAGGAGTAGTTTGTGTAAAGGAAACTTTCCAATTTAGTCTTAAATCTTCATTATTTTTCTTTCTCTTTTTTTTTCTAGGCAACATGTCTCATCCAAGGCCATGGCTAGGGCTTGACCATTTCAATAAAGCCCCAAAGAGAAGTCGCTACACTTACCTTGAAAAAGCTATTAAAATCCATAACTGACTTACTTAACCAGATTGTCAAGGCAAGGGACAAAAATAAGTGTGTGTGTGCACCTTTTTAACAACTGTAGAACTTTGGTACACGTGCACTATATCTGAAGTCTTCAGCAAGAGGATTTGCTGCTGATGTTAATTTTATTTTGTTGAGGCTGTTCAGTTTGGCTTCTCTGTATCTATTGACTGCCCTTTTTGAGCAAAATGAAGGTGTTTTTATAAAGCTTGGATGCCAATGAGAGTTATTTTATGGTAAACGTAATGCAAGGCAATTGTCAGCATAATGAGGGAAGAGTTTAGTAGAACAATTGACATTGGCAAAAATATTTGTCTGTAGTACGTTTATAGATGGCATAAGCTGGCTGGCTGCCCTTCCTGATATGGTGTTCACCATCACTGCAGCTAGTAAGTCTTATGTTTAGACTCACATCAGATTTATTTCTTTCAGTTATACTTTAAATGACATTTTTTGTGCATTTGTAAATGCAAAAAACTCACATCATCAATAAATAGCAATCTCTACTTCATTGTGTACATTGTTGGCACTTATTCGGGATTTTTTGTCTCCTCCAGCTGCATAGAATCTTTTTTAATAAACTAGTTTTCATTTAATTTAGTCACTACTTTGCATCCTGTTTTGCCAAGTGGATGCCCTGAGTCCTAAAAAGAGATATTTGGGTCTTTTTATTAAATTTTCAGCCATTGATAAATACGGTTGCGATTTATTATGCCATCTTCTGGCAAATAGAGTGACACTCAAAAGTTGGCAAAAGCAAGTGAAAGGATTATAAATATCATTAATTTAGTTAACATGGGAAGAGATGGGGAAAACACAAGAAATAGCCTTTTAGCACAGAGGGCATGCTCACTAGTGTTTAGTAAGCTGTTGACTTTGTATAAAAAAAGGAGGAAAAAAAAAAAGAAAAAAGAAAAAAGAAATTGTATATTTAACGAATGAACATGTACAATTTAACACTTGGAGGTTAATTTTGTTGGGTGAGTCTGCAAGTGAATTTCACTGATGTTGATATTCATTGTGTGTAGTTTTATTTCAGTCCCCAGACTGCTTCCTTTTATTTTGGAGCTAATGCCAGCCGCGTGTCTAGTTTTGAGTGCAGTAAAGATAGAATCAGCAATTCACACTTAATTTTCCATTATTTTCCAGTATTTTATTTTGTTTCTGTAGCCGCAGTGTACAACAACTCTTCCTGTATATTGCCTTTTTTTGCTGGAAAATGTTGTATGTTGAATAAAATTTTCTATAAAATTTTTCTTCGGTGAGTGATGACATGGACATTGAAGAAGATTTCTCCTCTCCTTGGAAATAGAGTTTTGGGAAATGTTTTCATTTGTGAGGTTTTGCTAAAGGTGTGGGTTTTTTCTTAAGTGTTGACAATTGTATAATCCTCATATTGGTTGTTTTGGGGGAAATTTGTGGGGTTTTCTGTTCAATTATTTTGGGGTTTGGAGGTTTTCTTTTGTTTTGTTTTTTTACCTCCTAAGTAGTCACATTTGAGCTTAACAAATAAAAGGTTTTCCAGGAAGGAGCCATGCACAATTAAGACAAATGGAAGAATTATTTTACTAGTTTGTTTGTAAAGCTTGTAGTAAAGTCTTTGTGGTAGACTTGACTCTGCCTGCCTGTACAAAATTTCATGGTCCAGATTCTCAAGTCTAATATTATAAATGGTGTAAAGTGAAATCTGGAGTCTCTAAAGGTAAGCTCTCTTAATAGAGTAATAGATTTCCACCGTAATGTATCCCTGTATTCATAACCAAACCAGAAAGTGCTTAGAAGCTTCCCTTTCTCAGACCTACCAATAAACATTTAGTAGGGGTTGTGTACATGTGATGGCCTTTATACTTTTTTCTGAGATGGATTCTGGTGATTATAGAAACACCAGCAAGTATTTTGAAATTAAATTTTAAGACCTATTTCATTTTTCAGCTTTAAAATGAATTAATCGCTCAAGGTTTTAGGTATGTTTGGATTTCTTTTTAATTTATATCTTGCAGTGCTTTTAACTGTCTCTTATTTTCAGTCAAGGCAAGCTAGTTATTTAATTTTTTTTTTTTGGTCATCTGAGTGCAGAGGTTACAAGTAGTAGTAGTGCTTAAATGGCATGCCTTAAGTGGATGAAGTTTTCCCTTGATTTGTATTTGCATTGAACTGGTAAGAACTGCAACACCATCCAAGTGGCATTTTTACTAGCATTTGGATTGTCTCTACAGGCTTTCAGCAAATGTCAGGATTTGTATTCAAAATAGTTCTGTAAAATCAGAGACTCTGGTCAGGAGCAGTAAGCCGTAATTATATTTTGTGAAGTTAATGTTATGGTACACTGATATAAAATTGAGTTTGTATATGAATGTCACTGAGTTTTCACATTGATTTATGAGATGTTGGCAGCTTTTAGGGAACATCTTAAGTAATTACAATACTTCCTACTTCAGATGAAAATATCATTAAAGTAAATTCGGGGTGCCTTTTGATTTTTAGATGACTAGTCTTCACATGCTTCGGTATTTGTGCTGTTCCCATTAATTTTGAAAAGACAATACTTTAAGGCATTCCGTATGCACTGTTTTTCATAACTGAAGGTTTTTTTATGAAAAATTTTTTTTTGGAGCACAAGTAGCTTGTTATTCAAATGTGGAAACACACACACCTATGAAGAGGAACATGAGGTTTTCTCAGGTGCAGTATCTTTGTTAGTTCATTCTAAAAACTTAAAAGAATAGAGTCTTCAAAATTACCATGCTTTCCATTCCTTATTCTGATTTTGGAATTATCTGGATAATAGACAGTGAATGCATTAAATTAAGTCAATGATGATGTAAGTGTTAAGCAATAAGGATGTAATTTCATGGTACACAGGATCAGAGCAACATGATGTTAATGGCCCATCTGAAATTTCCCTATGAAAATAGCAAGCGTTGTTCCTGTAGATTTACATAGTGCCTTTTATTCTAAAGGAGTCCAAAGCATTCTGTGAAATCTAGGCAAGTCACACCAGTGAAATAGTTGCCGACTAGAGAGTGACAGCCAACAAAAACACCCTTTGTACAAGAAGGCTTGCTTAGCAACACCAGGACAAATCTGTGCTGCCGCAAGACGTGTTGGAGGGATTGGGCCGATGTCGTACTGCAGGATGTGCAGAGTGTGCAGTGCCTCCCGCGTACTGGATCTACCTCAGCTGCTGCCCCTCCGGAGCTTGCACGCCAGCACCCCACCCCAGCCTCCGGCTGGAGCTTGGACCAGCCAGTCCTGCGGGCTCTGTGCTGGCTGCAGGCATCAGTGCTCAGATCTAAGCTACGCTGTGGTTTTGCTATTTAATATCCTTTGTTAGAAATCGTTTTCTGTAGGAACTGTATATAATGTAAATAAAATAAACTAGGATAAACACTGGATTGGTGTCTTGTCCGTTCATTTTAGAAAAGATTGGGAGCGGAAGCTAATGGGTTGCTCAGAAGTCAGGGTGGTATTTGGTTAGATCAAAGAGATAGATTAATGTAGGGAGAGCCGGCCAGAAGGTAGATCCTGACTTCTGTGGCAATTTCCAGGTTTTCCACTCTTGTTTTTTCTCAGAGGAACTACACAAGCATTTGGATTTTGAGGCGAGGAGCGCCAGTGTTTGGTGTATGATTGGTGTGGTGTCATTTATTGTGACTTTTAAACAGACTGGCCTTTGGGGTCAGAAACGGGAAAATGTTCACGTGTGATATGCCTGAACTTGGCTTCAAATCTGTGCTAAATTTAATTTCTGTCCTGGGTGATGTTGAAGTTAGCTGTGTACCAAGCAGGGCAGGAAATTAAATTTGCTAACCACCAGGCTGTAGCTGGAAGCCTTTATTTTTTTTTTTTTTTTATGAAACACTTGTGTAAACTATTGTGCCTCCAAATATTGGTGTAAAAATGTTCTAAACTACTTCTGTTAAATGTCTTCTGCACATCTTAAATCATATATGTAATTTATTAGGTATATATTCAGGTGTTTTTGCTTGCGCACCTTTGCTCCTAAATGTTATCCAGCTTGATGCGTTATTTACCACTACCTCAAAGCAAAACTTGCTGTTTCACAGCCAGATTTTAAAATGGAGAAAAATTGTAACGTTTTAAGAAAATGTGTGAAACAGTACAAAACCTGTTGGGCTGACATCTACTTGGCTGCTGGTGTTATTTACCGTTAATCAAAGTAGGTTGGGTCACCAGAGGATGGAGAGTGACTGACCTTGGTATTGAGTAAAGGCTGGGGCAGCTGCTCTGGGAATTGCCTTTGTTGCAGCACTGGGTTGAGCAGGCTGGGAGGTGTTGGCTCTGGGCTTCCTGCAGGGCCATGGAGTCACGGTAAAAGCCTCTTTGTAGATATACCTCACTCGAGAAATTGCACTGCCAAGCCTGTACTCCTCTTAAAGGTTGTGAGTGTCTAAATGTATAAAATATGAAACTACTTAAAACACAGGTAATGGGCAGTTTGTTTCCTAGTGGCTTACTCTGATCACCTGCTGTGCTTCGGCTCTGAGGAAGGCCAGTGAAAGGGTTTGTTACATGGGATCCTCCTGGCACTAAATCCTGGTTCAGGCTCAGGGACGCTCATCAGCATCAATCTGGGCGTTACAGCTGAACATCACTGGAAGGCTGGATCACACTGTGCTTGCTCTGAAAACAGTTCCTGCTTTGCTACTAGCGACAGCTTTCTTCAACAGTAGCTCATGATCTTGCTGTTCTCTCATCTTCAGCAGGGCAACGAGTCTCTTTCAGTTTGTGGTGTCCACCGGGCTGAAAGGTCAGCCTGCTGCTCCAGCACAAACATGATCTAGCTCTATGCATTGGTTTGATTTGCCTGGAAAATAGTTCCTTAAGTTTTTACTTAAAATGGTGCAAGTGTACTCTTTTAATGTCTTATAGTCTAAACACTGGAATTTCTGTAGCCGGAACACTGCATTTGTTGTACTAATTGAAGCAAAAGACCACGCACGCATCCAGCCCAGTTTAGCTAAGGCCATTTTAAAACGTGCCTCTAGCTAAACAGGTGCTACTTGTAATGCAGACGAGCCCCAGGTAGTTCAAGATGACTGCACAGCGGGGACTGCCATTCCGGGAACGCCCGCCTACCGCCAGCTCCCGCCCCTCCTCAGGACCGCAGCACGGCCGCCGCCGCTCGTCTTCCTCCGCGGGCCGGGCCGGGGCGCGGGAAGGGCGGTGGGCGCTCTGCTCTGCCCTGTCCTGCT
>WEKW01002439.1:18948-58408 GCA_013389905.1 Sula dactylatra
GGGTGGTTCCAGCCGCCTCCGGCCCGCGGCAGCGCCGGCTCCGGCTGTGCAGCCGCTGGAGCCGCGCACGTTCTCTGGTGGCTTCCCGCGGCGGTCCTTGTGCCTCTCCAGCGGCGAGTCCCGGCCTGGAGAGCACCGTCGGCATTCTGCAGTCGCTATTGCTAAACAGCTGTCTAGGGACGCGCTCGTCTTTTTATGGCTCCAGATGACCAAATAGCTGAAACAAAGTGTTTGATCAGACTTCATGTCGGGCTAAGTGGGAGGTTTTAAAGTTCTTAGAATTACGTGGTGCCTACAGATCCTTCAGAGCACGGGCAGGGTACCTCAGTCATAACGCAATGCAACGGAAGGGCAGCAGCCTGAGTGCTGCCTGCCGCGTGTCCCGCTTGCCCTCAACAATTATGGTACTAACATGAAAGTATTTATGATGTTAAAAAATTGAAATACAGGGTTTTCTTCTGTTTTGTTTATCTTTCCAGCCAGCAATAAACAGCAGCAGCTGCTGCTGCTGTCAGTGTTAAACAGGGTCTAGCCACCTGCTGGGTGAGTAATTAGAGATCTGACTTTACAAGAAAAGTGACTTTGGATGAGAACCGTAAAAGTTCTGTAAAGTGTAAAGCGTCTTATAGTCCTTGTCTGGGAAATCATGCATTGCAGTGGGAAGGTAGATGAGGGCCTTGCGTTGTGGTTTTGGTGACTTTTTTCAAGCTGTGCTTGCTGATTTTTCTTCTTTATGTGTTTGCCTTTTGGTTCTTAGTTTGTGAATGTAAACAGGATGCCCCAGTCTGACCTGCATCTCTACTCTGGATGCAGCAGATCATGGAAGCAACAGGAGATGTTTTGCTAGTGTTGTTAACAATAACAGGTTTATTTTCTTACCTCATATATAACACAGTAAAGACAGTCTCATAACTTAGTGTTTCATTAATAAATAATCAGCTACACTGTACCACCCACAGCCCTGCAGGGGTAGGTCCCATATGAAGAAGAGCAGAGAGAAATGAAATCCCGACCAGTCAGTTCCAGTGCATAGAAGGTAAGTGCTTCTCTAAAATGTGCATGTCCAAATCTCTTGGTTACTGGTGGGTTGAAAAGTCCAGAAGAGTCTGCGTCCCACATGGGTTGGAGATTTGAGAGGAGGAGGAGTAGCGCTGAAGTACTTGCTAGCTGCTCACTTCACAACTCAAGACGACAATTCAAATGGAGCACAAGTTCAAGTGACGCTGTAAATTAGTCTTCAAAGCTTTATTTTAAAAGTCAGTCCAACCATGTGATGGTAAACACCAGCAAGGGAGCTTCAGAACCAAAGTCTATTCCTATATGTTTTGTAGCAGTAGTTTTATGTGTAGAATCTTATGCTATTAGGAAACAGAGACTTGGCATCATCTGGTTAAATAAACTTTGTTTCTATAGTCTTTTGTATCTGTAAATATGAAATCGGCAGCATGGGCAGTGATGGTCTGCATCCTTGAACATTCTCACAAAGAAAGGTACGAAGCAGCATCCAAAACAGCACCTACAGCCAAAGAGGAGATGGACATGCATGGAATGATTTACTGACTTTTCTTTCTGCTGGCTACATCTGTGCTTTTTCTCTGCCTTATTCTGTCTGCTTTCTCACTGCATAAATCCACTTCTTTCCCAAGTCTCTTGATGTTTGAAGTATCTTCCAAAAAATTAATCGTCTTCACTGCTAACATCTTATGCATTAGTCTGATTCTGAGCCTGATTGTGAATTGCAGTAGGGAAAGCAGACAATATTGTACTAATTTTTGCTTGTCTTATAAAAAGTAATAACATGGTTAAATTTAGCAGGTTTGCATCCCTTGTAGCCGTGATGACTATATCTAGAATGGACAGAATGACTTCTTATCAAGTAGAGATGGGCAAACCATCTATGTAAGACGTAGCTAGAATTTTTTTTAATGACTCTTTTTTTAACCTTCTGCTATGAAGAATCTTCAAAGTATACATGAAAGCTTACCCAACCATACACAAGCTGGCGCACAGAAGGTAAGACAGTCTGCCCAGTCTGTAGGTGACCTGTGTGGTGATGTGCTGGCGGCACGAAGGGCATATTGTGGATGTTGGTTTGCTTGAGAAGATTCCTGCTACGATGATCGGAGGCTGAGACACCAAGTAAACTGAGTTCAAAAGGAAATGGGAAGCAGCAAAATTAGAAGCACAGAAAATCTTTTACAAGTTTTAAAGTCTTAACTGAAGAATGTAGGTTCTGAATGTGGCTGATCTAGAAGTACCTATGTTACTATTCTTGATTTCAAGTATATTCATAAGGGTCACTGTACTACTTGTTCTGTGTTTCCCAATATGTTGCTTCTATCAGCAGCCAGTACTTACTCAGATAAGGACATATACAGGGAATTGCCTATGGGATAATCCCCATAGTCAGGCAGTCACCACCACCCACTGGCTGATGTACTCCGACATTGAGAATTTATCTTCTAATATTTAAAATAATATGAAAATGCATGTTCTCCCTGAAGAAGAGACTTGAAGGATATAGAGGAGCTTTCTGGATGAACTTTTCAGTAGTTACAAGAAATTCAACAAAGTAGATGAATCAGTCAGATGCTGGTGTTGTCCCCAGTTAGTCAAGTCTGTAGCTTCCCTCATGTTTTTTCAGTCTGGGCCTCACTGTCAATCCTTGAGGGGCATGCTCCTTGTAGGTACATGAAGGGTATTTTTTCAGAAATGTTTGCAGTGAAAAATACCATTTGAAGCATCCTAAAACAAGTTTAGGGTGCATTCGCACTATAGCCTTAAGCAAAACTTCAGGAATGGGAAGGTATTGTCTGTTAGATAGATAGGATATAGCATAACTGGGTTTAATTGCTGTTTGGTCTTAGGGATTTTTAAAAATGTATGTATCTCCTTCCCTCCTGTAAGACATGTAATTTGACTGTTCTTTGAAGCCTTTCCTCACTGTCTCCTTTGAGATTCTCCACTTCCATAAAGGTGACTAGAACAGGAACAACAAAATACACTGGACTTAAAATTATTTTTTCTGAAAGTCCTAGCTTCTAGGTGGTTTTAAAAAAAATGAGTGCTTCTGTAGATTGGCTAATGCTGGAAAAACGCATTTGAGTCTCTCATCTTAGTTTATCTTCCAACGTTTCTAGGGACATTTTCCAGCCTCTTAGGTTGTGATTGTGTCAGAAAACACCATCTTCTCTGTTGATTTTAAAACTAAAAACATTTCACTTTTGTTAGCATGTAGAACCACGAACATTGTCAGAAACACAGTCCCCCAGCACTTACCTGGTTGCTCAAGGGTGGCTGTTTCTTGACGGGAGTAAGGTGGGGGAGAAGGATACTCATAACCTCCTATGCAAAGAAAGACAGGGCAAAACGTAAAAATGCATACAGCTTATACCCCCCCGAAAAGCCCCGTTTGGAGTCTGATGAGAAGCTGCATGGGGAGGTGCCTTGCAGAGGAGGCCTGGCATGATTCAATGAAGTACAGGACAGGGGAAAAAACACTATTGAATTGATTCATGGATGTTTAAAACCAAAAGAGCCTGCAGCGACCGGCTAGTCTCACTTTCTATATGAGAGAAGCCGAGAAACCAAATCATTTTTTCAACACAAAGGAAGTAACTGCATCTATTCCAGCATAATGTTGAAATGGTACTTGGTCCTAATTTAAGGACTCCACTGATAAAGAATCCACAGTACCTCTAGCTAGTTTCAATGATTACTACCCTTACTGTTAGTACTTAGAGCCTTTTTTTCTAGTTTGAATTTTATCTGCCGTTAGCTTCCAGCCAAGTACTTTCATCATACCCTTTGTTCTAGAAAAAGTTAAAGATCCTTTTCCTTTTGTTGGGGACAAGGGAGAAGGGAAGCTGGTGACTAAGAAACCTCATGCCTTTTTAGTTCTTTTACTAGTCTTACAAATTAAGAATGCAATCAGCCTACCTGAGCGTGAAATAAACGAATGTACCAAAAAATACATTCATGAATACATTCAAAATGAATTCATGTATAAAACTTTGCAGCCAGCTAGCATGGATATGGTATCAAACTACCAGCCTGGTCTGCAGCAGGAGGGCAGTCCCTACGAGAAGTCTTGTCTGGTCAAGCCCGCAGAGTGTCAGGGAAGCCCTCACCCCCAAGCAGAGCAGCCCTGACATGGGAGTCTAGCCTGCACTGTTGAGCCTTTCAGAAACAATGTGAGTCCAATCACGGGATAAACCCACAGGAATACAAAATGGGATACAAAACTGGAATTTTCCAGAGTGATACAAAATAGAATGGCAAAGTTGAAAGAGTGTTAGCAATGTTTCCTTGAATGGCTTGCCAGAAGTGGTAGAGATTTGCAATGGCATTTGGGTTTAATGGTGGTGGTGGGGTGTTTAGGTGTTGGTGGGTTTTTTTGGAGGCTTTTTTGGTCTTTTTTGTAGAAAAAATTTATAGAAAAACAAATTTGTAAAAGAATTGTAAAGAATTTCCTTCAAATCTAGAAGAGGAATGTGTTTAATACAAGTGAGTTATCACTCGATGTGTTTTTGTGAAGGACCTGCTTCCTGCGCAAGGACGGGTCACTGCATCTCACTGTTAGATGTGTTGAATGCCTGTCCCTTGGCTGAGTAGCTCACAAGCAAGGCTTTTTCTTCCCAACTTCTTGCAAGCTCTTCTGAGTTTAGAAGGAGGTCAGAGAGGTCTTTGAGGACAAAAATATTTACAGAAAAAGCTGATCAGTGTAAAAAGCTATGAAAATGAGTCAAGTTTAGAGGCCCAGTACTGTGACATCTAGCCTTATTAGTCACCTTCTGACCTCCCATTCTGGTTTTTTGCTTCAGTCCTGTCTGGTGAATGGCAATTTCCTCAAGAGCAGGGAGGTAACAAAGGTAAAATCAATGATATCTCAGTGTGTCTTTCAACGAGTGTGGGCTCCAACAGGCAGAAGACAAAGGAGTGTTGTGAGATACATGTGTAGGTGTGAGAGCAATGCCTGGTTTCAGAGGGTAAAGCCAACCCAGCAGAGCAGCAGCTGTTGGTGCCTGCTTGCAGTCATTGAGCTGAATTGTCAGCACTTCAGTCATGATGTTTCCCCATGGAACAGCAATGGGGAGGGGTTGTTGGTCCCTATAGAACCTGGCTGCAGAACTGACTCATCTAGGGAGGGCAGCTCCGGGCAGCAGGAGTGTTTGGGAAAGGGCCAGTTCTCTGGAAAACTAGATTACAATTTAAGCAAGACATAGCCCGTCCACATACAAAGTTTGCTGGCCAAACGTTTGCTCGTTAGGAATATAAAATTATTGTAGGTATACAACTGCAATTCCTTTTACAATAAAGCATGTGCTGTTTGAAAAATTATTAGCTAAACCAACAAAAATATTTCCTACCAGCTTGCCCGCCCCAACCCTGGGTTTTGTATGCTGGCACAGGCGCTTTCTAAACCCATCATGTTCTGGCAAAGCTGGGCCCCTTATGAGCTGGCTCAGTTACACTCTGGAAACCAGCTGTCAATGTTTGCCACACAACCACCAAGAGGGTGCTTTTTCCAAACCCCTCCTGGTGAAGCCCGCTTACCCTCTTGGCTGCAGTACTCTGGTGCAGAGGGTTCTTGCATGTAGAGTTCACGGTGCGGTTCGTACATAATCATAGGAATTTCCACATGTCCCTTCTCACTAGCCATCTCCACAGTTCACCTGCCAAAAGTAGTGCAAAATAAAATCTACTGTAAGTGACTTTTCAGTGCCCTGTATTTGTCAATGCTTGTTTCTTTAATTCCTAGTTCTCACACTCAGCTTTTACTTAGAGGGAAATTTGCAATTCTCATATTCTGGCTTTTTTATAGACTGAAGTGTAGTCAGTTCCTGTTACATTTCATGATAAGGATGATGGGAGGGGAGAGCAGAAAATACCATCTTTACATATTTCTTTGTGCTGGAAAGCTAAAAATGTTCCCCCAGAAAACACGCTATTCAAAGTGGTAAAACTCATGACTGAAAGTGTTACCTTTGCAGAAAAGTTAACCTATTTTTTTTCCATGGACTGTCAAAATAATCAAGGTGGGGAGGAGCACACTTTGGAGCACCTGTGAAAAACCTTCCTGTGTCATTAAGTCAGAGCCTGCAACAGTGCAACCAGTGGCAATTCGTATGTCTTTCGTCTGGTTATTGTGCAACCTTATAATCATTACCATGACCAGTTTTGTACTGTGAAACTATTGTCTCATCACTAGTGTGACAGGCTTTTGTTGGGCAAGATCATCATTAAATATGACTGCACTGCCTGAGGCTCTGAACAAGATCAGGCCACAAAATATGTGTGTTTTGCAGGTGTTAGCAGGAACTGTTCCTTGCAATAAAGAAGAGTGGGAGGAAGAGGACACGGCTGGAGATGTATGTATTACTGTAAATGGAATGGTGTTAATTATTCCTAGCTGTCCCTTGAACCAGTATTAACTGCTTGATTTCCTACTAACGTTAACTGTAGGAGTCCTTTGCAGAAGAAAGTTACAGCCTTTCACAGAGGTCAGCAAGGATAAGCAAACAGAGACTGAGAAATGTAACATTTGGCAAGTTGGCATAAGCTGCCTCAGTATGTGAGGTCGAACTGGAGAGGGATAGAAATTGCTGAAAAGGCAATAGGTCTGTTTTCAAGGTACATTGGAGGGCAATATGTGTGGGGGAGGCCAAAAGAGGGGGGATTAGTAGTGCTGAGATGAAGCTTCAGTCCTTTTAGGGAGGAAGAAAAGGAGGAATTTGAAAATATCACTAGGGAAGAAGTGATGTAATTTTCACAAATCTGGATGAATGGGAAATGATATGGAAAATGGTAGCAGAATTAATAATAAAGAAAATAGGTAAGATGGTGTGGAGAAAAAATCAGAAATACAGCATTGGCCATGTTAAGGCCAAAGATGCTGTAGAAAATTGCTAATATATAGATTGGAGAGGAGGGATGGGGAAAGGTGCATCTCGGTATACTTGTTGTAAAGAAGCTAAAAGGGGTGATTGGGAAGGTCAGAAGTATTAATAGGCCGTTGTTGAAGCTTCATGAGGATCCCACTGAGCAGAAAAAAGAAAAGCTGAGAATCGAGAGAACTTGGGTAAGATGAAGCTGTGAGAGCCAAGGGAGAGTAATGATCTACAGAGAAGAAAGACAGTGTGTCAATAGTAACTGTGGCTTCAGGAGTGTGATGATAGTCAATATCGCATTAGCCAGTGTTGCCCAAGGGCTGTTTCCTTGGGACTAGGATCAGTGGGCAAAATTATAGGGAGTCTCTTCAAGTTTTTGGCTTATTGCTATCTTGGTACTCAGACACCATGCACTAAATACTGGGTGGGGTCAGTTCGGGTGACATTTCTGCTGAATTTGTCTCACTCATGTGAAACAGGAAAAAGAGGAAAGGGCTTTTGAATTTTATCCAGTGACTGTAGGCCCAAACAAAAGGCCTGTCATGAGGCACAGAGTAGGAGGGAATAATAATGGTTAACGTAGTGAGAGCGTTGCAAGTTAACAGCTGAATGCAAGCAAACACTGACTAATCCTTGCTCCACCCCGTGAGGTATTAGTATAATATCACCAGTGAAATGTATAGGACAAGAGATGCAGAAGTGAATCAGCAGCAGAGCCAGGAATAGCGTGGGAGTCCCACTGGATGCCAGGTTTGTGTTTGATCTACTAGAGCCGTCAAGCACAGAGGCTGTGGGCTGTAGGCTGTTGATAAAGTTGGCGCCCTGAATTTGCTCACTTTCGGTGTCTTGTTATGCGCTTCTAATAGTGCTGCCAGTAGCTCTGTGTGTTGTGATGGAGGACCTGCCCCAGAGGAGATGGGCTGGGAGAACTGGATGGGCAGCTGGGCCTCGCCTTCTGCAGGAGCTTCTTCAGCCTACCTGGGAGAAAGTAGCAGGGGGTTAGGTACCCTCTGGGCCTGAATGCTGCAAATCCAGAGGTCCAGGAAAGGCATTCTCTAAGGTGTTCTATGCCACTCAGTAGACCTTTTCATTTGGCATATAAATGGTTACTCTTAGTTCTTGGTTGCAGCCATGCCTGTGATGCCCAAGAGCTCTCTGGGGCTGTGACCCCCAAACCTGTAAGCATTATTGCCATAGATTGGAGCTAGAGACTTTCTTCTCTCTTGGATGGGATCATCTGCTGGAGAGGAAGGTATGGGAGAGAACAGGCAGTGTTAGTAGCCCTATAGGAAAAAGTTGTAAGGAGAAACATCAGGCAGCAGTTCCTGAAGAGTAGAAGAATGTCCTATGAACTCCCCTCCAGAAACCAGTAACATCTAGGAGGCCCATGCTTAATAGCTAGGAAGGTGATGGAAGTTGTCTTCTGTGCAGTCACACTGAGCAAACGGAGGTCTCTGCAAGGGCAGAGCAGACCCTTGTTTGTACACTCCTGAAGTGGGGGCTTGGTTTATCTGAAGCACTGAGGAAAGGAGTATATATAGTCAAGGCTCAAGCAACTGCAAACTGCTTGATTTGCAGGCAAAAATATATAGTCCCAGGGACACCAAAACAAGTTTGTGCCTTCTCTCCTCTGAAGTCTCAGTCTCTTCTACATATGGGTAGAATTGGTTTGCACTGGAGAATAAAGCTTACTTTAAGTCCTGAGAAATTAGTTGGGTTTGGTTTTTTGGTTTTGGTTTTTTTTGGTTTTTTGTTTTTTTGTTTTTTAATAAAAGCAAATGGTACCCTGAGGTATATACACAAAGAACCAATTCAGGGAAAGGAAGGTGGAAATGACAAAGCCTTTATGTTCCAGGAAGGACATATCCTAGGGGAGAATGGGCAATGGCAGTTTCCATCCTCTTCCTCTGGATTTGCTCCAGGCACTTGTGTTCTGGTGTGAAGAGCAGTCATCATGCAGCCAAGCAAAGCTGCTGAACTGCAAAATTCCACAGCAGGGCCTCGCTCTCAGGCTCTCGCCCACACCGCTGCATGTTCCCTGCCAAACATCCCTGATGGCTAAATAATCCCACAGATGAGAATGGTTTGACATGTGCTTGCAAAGAGGCACAGGCGCTGTCATTCGTGCTTTGTAAAGGGGAAACTGAGACACACGGAGGACAATCTTTTCAGGAGTCCTGACAGAGTTGTCATTTGGCCTCCATGTATGGTTCAAATAGTTGCAAAGAGAACAATGACTTTCCTCCCCTCTTTGTGGTATTTTTCAGGAAGGTTTTTTGGGTGCTGAATGTTTGCAGTGGTGGGCAGAGGGCAGTCCTGTTTATGCAAATAATTTTTCACCTTTCAGAAATACTTTTTCCAGTTTGATTTCAAGTTCTTTGGAAATATGCTTTTCCCACAAACACTTCTTCAAAGGTGATATTGTGGTATTTGGAATGGAAGCATTCATGAGCCTGGAGAGTCCCATGGGATTCGTGTCTGTTTTGACCTAGGTATAGCTCAGCAGAACACAAACTGGGAGCTACTTGACAGATATTTCAGAAATCTCATTACTTGAGTGCTGATGCATCTTTGTTTTAGTCTTATGAGCCTGTGCCAATGAAGTATTTACAATTTCATTTCAAAATTGAAGTTCGCTGCAGTACTAATTCTTCTCCATTCAGATTCAGAAATTATAGTCTGAAAAGGAGAAGGAGGCAGATGGGATTTGGCAGGTGCATGTGTATCAGAGTCCAGATAACATTTCCTTTACCTCAGTATTCTGTTCTGTTGCAGTTCTTCCTCAGAACTAGATTGACCTAGTTAAAAAAAATGATGTGGTATTTCTGTGAAAGCTGATCATGATTCACTAATCTTTTTTTTTTTTCTACTTAACTGAGGCTTTTTTTAGCAAGAAGGTTAATCGTTGGTCTTGTACTGCAGACTCCAGATGAAGTTTCCCTAAAGTTTTCAGAAGTGCCTGGTACTGGTCTATCTTTATTCCAGTTGAAGCAGTGGAGCTGCTCCCAAGACCCAGACATGGATGTAACAGCACAAAATACCTAGCACTTCTGGGACTGGAGTGGAGGAGAAAATGTAGGGACCACTGGGGTATGTGAGAGAGGGGCTAAAGTTGCAAAGGGCTGTTTCTGTGCCCTGTCTGTACTACAGCTGGCAGTAAGGGCTAGATCAGTATCATGTCATCTGGCAGGAGGTTATTATATTTGGCTATCGCATCATGTACCAGGATGGCATCCAGACTCTTAGGCAGGACAGGAAGCAGTGACTTTATAAGAAAAGTGTTTAATCTCCATTTCAGCTCCAGCTGATGTCAGTGTGGGATTTGCCATTGACTTCAGTAAGAGCAGGTTCAAAAATGGAAAAAAAGGAACATGGAATTTGGGAGGAAATATTAAGTGATTCAGGTATTTGAAGAAGATGGGGTAATACATTCAAAAGTTTTGGATTTTGGAAGATTAACATTTAAATATTATAGTGAGTGATTTTCAGAATTCATGGACATGTGGAGGTATAGCAGTTTTCACCAATGATCTGTTGGCTTGCAGGATACTAGTCCAAAGACTTTCAGTTTGTAATGTAATGTGTTCTTGTTCTCCTGTCACCACTAGTTTAATGGTTTCTTGGGCATTTAGCCCTTCCAGCTGCGTTTATGAGACAATTTCTATTTCTGCTATTTTAAAGAGTGACCATAAAATGCCATTGCTGGCATGCAATTGCATCTGTGGCTTGACAATGTCAAGTGCCTCTGTTTCACTTTATTGAAGCAGTTAATTCTAGTTTTCAGCTAGAATGAAACACTGAATTCCTCAGTGCAGAGATCTTTTCCCTTTAGCCCTGAGTTGGTCGTTCATGGTAACATGCACAATGTGCTGAGGCTTTTCGGTTGTTCATAAAGGAATAGTTCCAGTTCTAATACAGATAAACAGAGAGTTGGGGAACAGCATTCAGGTATTTGTTTATTCTTAAAAAATAGAAGCTAAAGACATGGCTGCTGGGAACAAATTGGAAGTTGGACATTAAAAGTATTCAGGATGTCTGAATTAGACAACCTTTTCAATGACATGAAGGATGCTCTGCCAATTCCCTGTTCTTACTCCCAAATTTCATTTTTTAGCCCTACAGTTATTCTGGCTTTTAAGTCTGTTTCAGGCTACCACCTTCCTTTTTCAAACGGAGAGGATGTAGCTATGGGGGATTCAGCTGAATATGAAACGTATTTCATGTTGCAAACTCTTCACCTGGTTCCATTGGCTTGTTGGTTGACTGCATTGGCATTGGCTCACTGGCCAATATGTAAGGTCACTGCTTGAAGTGGTCAGTGGAAGAAGTTGGTTGTCCATCTGTTAAAGTTATCAGGATGTTTCTGTCACTGAGCCAGGGAGCTGAGCAGAACCCAGAAAGTCACTGTGTAGATACTGCTGCTTCTCCTCTTGTGTGCAAAGAGAAATATTTATGTGTAATCCAAGTCCCTGTGGCTTACATGGAAGTTTAGAGTAAAATGAGCATAACCACTGTTCACAAAATCAGAAGGAAGCATATACTGAAGAGTGAAACATTGGTGAACTGAGCTCTACTGAGAAAGAAAGAGCTCTTTGCTTTTTCCATTTTGGAGAAAACCTTTTCTCCTTCATGGTATGGTAAACGGTGACACAACTACAAAGAGATTTGGAAGGTTTGGGGGTTTGTTTTTGGATTTTGCTTTTTTTTTTTTTTTTTTTTTTTTTTTAAAGTGCAACCCAGTGTTCATTTGCTGTGATGTGCACCCAGAGGGCCGGTTGCCTGGCTTGCGCAGGCAGCTGCAGCACTTGTACATGCTGGTTGCTGATCAGCAGCCTGGCCCTGCCTACATGGACTCATAAGGCTGCTGGATAGGCAGGGACTCCCTGGATTTTCCAGTCCTGTCCCAGGTCAAACGTTTATGTTGGGTTATTCCTTTATGAAGGGACCTCCGGTCTATAATTTAGTACGTTTACTGCTCCTGTTGCTCTCACCTCTAAAGCAGTTCAAAATACTGTAAACTTTCACAAACCTTCTAGCCTAAAATTATTCATGGTAGTTCTCTCAGTTCGTTACTGTGCCAGCATCATGCTTTTATAGAAAAACCTCCCTTTGAGACAGGCCAGAGAACATTTCTGTCTCTTTGCAGCCTTTCTTTCACAGGGCTAAGGAAGCTTGCCAAATCCCTCTCATTTCTGTAGAGCAAATTCATCCTTCTTGGCCACGAGTAGCCAATGAGCTCTGTCCTCAGCCTATATAATGGTATGAATGTCATCTTACATTTAGTGGAAATGCTGTCTTTAGAACAATCCAATAGCACTTCTTCCTTTTCCACAGCCACATCATGCTGATGGTTTGTTTTATGCTGTCATTAACCAGCAGTAGGTCTTTCTCCTCCAATGTCATTTTGTACTAATGAACTCCCAGCTCGTAGCTGAAATTCCTGATATAATTTTCTAAATGCGCTGCTTTGTAGCATTATAATACATACGAATTCTGTCACAGCAGTTCTATAGGCTTTCTCATCCTGTGTAATAGATTTTCTGCTTCCATAATTTGTTTCTTCATTCATACATTTTATTAGCCACTCCTATATTTCTGTCAAGGTTATTAATTAAAATACTGAATAAGCTTCATCACCGATTTCTGTGTTAACCTTTGATGCAAGCAAGATACATCTCTTAAATATTGTTCCTTAATTTACTGTTTGAAGTATAATCCCTTGCTTCCTTCAGAGGATGAACTTCACTCACATTTAGAGGGCTCTTACTCTGAAGGATGAGCACAACTGGGCCCTGGGATTGCATTAGAACTTGTCCCTCCCTAATTACCATTCCAAAAATAGAGTACTAACCACTAAAAGGAAGTATTGTCCAGTGGTTTGTGCATTAACCTGGACTGGGGGGAAAAAAGATGGGCTCAGTTCCTGTTCTGCAACAGTGACGATGAGCAAATTAATTAGTCTTGGTTTTGCTTAGCTCTGTTGTATACAGAAACACCATATCAGGGAGACACTGCGACCATTCTGCAGGGACATGGTCCACACTTGGTTATGCCTTGTCTTAGAACCTGAACAAACAATGGAAGATAGGAAATGCAATTTTAGATTCAGCCTTTGTCCTCTCTTGACACAATTTTGTCTTTCATGTTCCCTTCTAGCTGTCAGAATTGAAAGCAGCCTTACACAATTGTTTACAGCACTTCATCATTACCTTAAAATTTAATGTTTGCCATCTTTTCATTTAATTCTTTTATGGATTAACATTCCCTTACCAAGAGCATTTCATTTACACCCATGTAAAAATAATGTCCAGAACTTGTCCTTCTATTGAAAACTGATAAAACAGCTTAAGTAACATGTCATGTAGCATCTGGACCTGGTTTAGCAATTCTTTAAGAGTTATTATGAATAAACATTCATTTGAAGAAAGCAGATGTATGCCCTGCTTTTATGTGTGAGCTAAGCCCTTTCATATGGTGCATTGGTTTGACTTTCCATTCTTATTACTGTTCCCATCTTCACTGTATCAGAAAGCTAGCTTTCCTATTTTCCATCTCTCATCTGTCCTAGGAGAAAGTTGAAATGTCCTGAGAAAAATCTTTGCCTCCAGATTTTAGGAACATGAGAGAGAGCTTGACAATTTAATCATAAAGAGTTAACATTTACAAGCGAGAGCCACAGTAGTCATACTCCTCGAGCTCACTGTCCATTTTAGTCCTTGTCACCTCCCTTTCCTTATTTCCTAAGGAGTAGACATAGTATTGATCCCAACTAATTTGAAAGCTCTTACCTTTAGGTAGCTTTGGCAAATCTGGGGAGCAGAAACGCTTCAAAAGTTGATCACTTAATCCATGTCTTTGCAATGCTGCTGTGTCTAGGAAAGAAAGCAGCACATGACTAGTGACATGACCTGCTGTCATGCCTTGGTAGCGTATCCAGTTGAAGACGCGAGCGAGTCAGGTTGGTAGATGGTGTATAATTACCCCAGTTTGCCCACAGTCCCAGCCTACTGATCACACCTGCTCTGCAGCAAAAGGAATGTTGTGTGACAGGCTTGCACCAGAGTGTTTTCACGGATAGTTTTCTAATATCCCAGAAATTTTACTTTGTGCTAACCTGAAAGCTAGATGAAGACAATTAGAAGCAGCACAGGAATAACTTGAGGACAACGGAGAGAAAAGTGTATATCCTAACCCATTGTGCTTCTATACAAACTGTCACCGACAATGATGAAAAGCCATAGGTACAGTTGTATATGGGGCTCTGATATTTTTTTATTGAAGTCAATGATCCCTTTAACTTTCTGACCAGTTAAGTGTTTGTGCTTAGATCACTAAAGATATCTGTGCAGGGTGGTAACCATTGACAGTATAGCTGGGATCTTCTTGGTAACTAGGTTTGTGGCTGAACTGGACTTTTTAAAAATAGATACCTTGTCTCTGTGGTGGGTTGACCTTGGCCAGCTGCCAGATGGCCACCCAGATGCTCTTATTCTCCTCCTCAAGAGGACAGGGGTGAAAATAAGATGGTGGACGTGTTTTTTGGTTGAGCTAAAGACAGGGGAAAATTAATTGAATTTATTGCCAATTAAAATATATTTGGATGGTGAGAAACAAAGACAAAACCTAAAACAGCTCTCCCAGATACCACAGATTTGGCATCTCCAAGTATAACGGTGGCCATGTGAACTTCTTAGTAAGGATTATTCTCACTTCATCCAAACCCACTGCAAAACGGTTTCATTCAGAGACTGTTCTCCAAACCAGGAGCCCATCCGCAGTGCTCCTGACAAGGAGGGAGCCTGATGCATCGGGTTTGCCTGGGGCACTTGCATTGCTGGTCCAAAACATGCTTGTTTGCTCAGCTACTGGACAAACAGTCTTACCCAAGAAATAGCTGCAGCAGTGCAGGAGGCCCCTGACCTTGAGTGGTCAGGATTGCACAATAATTAGCAAAATAGTTTTTGGGCTAAAGTATTGCTGAGAAATTTCCAATGGGTAAAGGAAGAAGAGAGTGAACTGTTGAGCACTCCAAGTTTTCATGCTCCTTTTGTCACCATAACTTGGAAAGTCTTGCAAATGGATTTTTTGTTGTTAGTGGATGATTTGTAGTTAATGGATGGTGTTAATGGTGAAAGCATGTCACCTGCCTCTCTCATCTGGACTTGAAGGACCAGGTACAGAGCACTTGCTCAAATTTGCCTCACTGGCAAGAATTAAGGTTCAGCACTTTGTACACTACATACATACTATGATTTACATTCGACCACCATCAGAACAGTTGCAGGCTCCCAAAAGCCACATCTCTAGGCTAAACTAAAAATATGAAAGGATGGCTGACAGTAACCGTGGCTGATCCTATTTTTCTTCACTTCAAGTCTTTGCTCTTTCACAGGTTTCCTGTGTGACATTGGGCAAGTTATTAACTCCTCTATGTTCTCTCTGTGTAAAGGGAATAATAGACTCATCATGATATTACACAACTTAATTTTAATAGAGATGGTAATGCTGCTTTATTTAAACTGAAATGCTTTGAGGAGATATATCATTTTGACAACATTTCTTAGGAAAGGTTTTATTTCTCAGCGTTCACTGGTCATTTCTGATGAGGGAGAAAGAAGATCACTCCTGTGTGTGTGGCTAAATATGGTAGGGGATGGAGGATATTTGGGTTTAATGTGAAGACAGATGAGGTTAAAAGTCAAGAGGTACAGCTATAATGTATAAATACAACAAGTAGTAAGAGGGTGTTAAAGAGGCTGAAATTTGGGATAAGTAAAAGGAATGAGACTGTATTGGGGGAGACCACTGTGGAGAAGGAGAAAATTGTGAGGAGGAAGGAGTGGCAGAGAGGAACTGCTGTGTGCTGACCGTAACCCCCCACTCCCCCTGTGCCACTCAGTGTGTGTAGACGAGTCAGGAGTGAAGGAAAGCCTGTTTCCCACTACCTGAAGCTATTTATTTTAATTGGCAACAGATTAAGTTAATTTTCCCTATGTTGAGGCTGTTTTGCCCGTGATGGTAATCAGTAAGTGATTCCTCTGTCTTTATCTTGACCCATGGGCTTTCTTATTACTGTTACTCCTATTTTCTCTCCCCATGCCACAGTGCGTAAGTGGCTAGGTGGGAGTTTGGCTTTTAATGAAGGTTTGAAGGTTAATCCACTACGAACTCTCACTCTATGCGCGTCTTTACTCGTTCTGTTCCTTGCACATGTGGTCATTAACTCATGGTTCCTGTGAGATACAAACATCAGCCTAAGTTCTTCAGTCAACAGTTGCCTCAAATTCTTCAACAACAAATCCATCCATAAAAATCTGACCCTCTGCTAGCACATTAGAGACGTTTGTAAGTTTTTCTTGGAAACATCTTACCTGTGTTCATTCATGACTTGCTTTGCACTGGTGAAAATCAAGAATGAAGTAATAAAGTTCATGAACAGAATAATAATACAAATGAAAATGGAAAGAGTAGTGAGCCTTCTGAGACTCTAACTGATGTATTGTGGATGAATCTGGAATTCAGAGGCAACCACAGAACGTTACAGAATATAGAGAATATATCTCAGAATACATCTCTGGGTATTCCTGTCTGTGCTGGTAAATGTCCTGCTGGCACTAGAGAAGCACACACTGTGCTCTTAACTTTTTAGGGGTTCCATAGTAGAACTTACCTGTCAGTATGGACAGAGGCTGGTTCAGATTTAGTCATTGCATGTTCATACTACAATATACCATTCCTTGACAAGGGTCTAGCGAAAACACTCTGTATTGAAGAAAGAAAGGAGATAAGTATCAAAACAGTAACACCTGTAGAACAAAATGGAGTCAAGGATAGTCCCTTTATATTTCTATTAGTTATATATATGGTAACTAAATATCTGTGAAATGATGCTTGTAAGATGGTACCCGGTGATCTGAACCTCAGCAATAGGTTTGTGAGCATGTATGTGTGTATGGGGCAAAAAAGCCATGGATACCAAAAAGTGCATACGTTTCTCTCTTTTCAGGTTAAGTGTCCATAGCGTGTGAGACTGGAGAAGAGGAGATGTGTGCTGCAGGGGCTGTCTGCGCAGGATTGCCTCCTTCCCCTTCCTGCTCCTGCCCAGCTCTGTGGGGAACCAGGTGGATACTTGGCACAGGCTGGATTTCTTTTGTTCGTGGAAACGTTTGATAAGGTAGGTTAAAGATAGATTTTTAGGATGGCCGTGGTTGCATATCAAATTAATATTTCTTTGTGGCAGGATATTGTGAGACTGTATATTTTTTATGAAATATTTTTTTCTCTGAATATATTCTGGGTGTTTTGGAGGGCACAGAGTTTAGACTCAGCCACAGTTTCCCTCTTCTATGTTGACATGTAAAAATGTCAATTTAGTAATTATGTATATTCTTTTTGTTTATGTTGTGAATATGGTAATCACTAGCTCTGAAATCTTTCACTCCTTGCTTTTCAGTGACTATAACATTGCAGAGACACTGCCATTAAGCAGGAAATGAATCTGTGGGAGAAAGAGCCCGTTTCTTTGGGGAGGGGCGTCTTTTTCTTTCTCTAAAGAATAGAGGAAAAAAGTGATGAAACCACGAGTGCATCCAAAAGTGCTCATGCACAAGAAATTCTTACTGTGGTGTAGGGTGGCTTAAGTGCTTAAATATTTAGAACAGCTTTAGTATGCTTAACATACTGCCAAGTTGATGCTCATGAAAGAACCTGAAGCTGTTTAAGCTCTTAGGGCTGTTTACAGGCGCACAGGAGGCAGGCACTCAGTCAAGAGCCAGATCTGTTTTGCCTGTTCCAAGCGGCACAGGGCATGCACATGTTCTCACATCTTCAGCCTTTATTATAGGTGAGATGAGAGAACTCAAAGATCCTCTGTCTCCTGCCATACACGTTTCCCTCCCTGCTGTGGTCACCCACCAACTTCACAATGATTCTTCAGCCTATGAGGGAAGTGAGTGATTTTAAACTTCTGTCTACATGTGTATCACTGGCTTTCTTTTGCAATCTTAATTACACTGTTTACTTTAAGAGGAACAGTGTGATGCTTAGCAAAGAGAAAGATTATATCAGACTCTTGAATAATTATATCAATCCCCTGAATATCATGTTATCAGAGACAAACAAGGGTGTAATAATCATTATAAATGAGTCCATCAGAGCTGATTGCTTTTCCTATCACAAAAGATAGCCTCTTGTTGCATGTAGGTGCTACTTTGACAATTATCTGGGGGCTTCTATCATCTCATGTGATGGGACAACTGGATTCAAGATTATTTTTTTTCTTCTGTGTGTAGTTGATTGCCCGAGTTCCGACTGTGGATGTTGTAACCATGGAGTTAAGATCAAAGGATCATTGTGTATAATACAGTCTGTAAAACCTCACCCGGGGATTCCTGCACAGCTGCTGGTGGAGCCAGAGCACTTCTGGATACTGAGCCCTACACAGGCCCACGTATAAGGCAGCATCATGGGGAAGCTGCCCCAGTGAAAACTCTGGGAGGTTTGGAGCCTGGCCCAGGTCTAAGAGCATCCCAAGGATGCACACAGGGCAGCGCACACAGCAGTGCAGCAGGCCCCTGCTACAGCAAGGCAGCTGTCCTTGGCCAGGCCTTGTTCACACCATGTGTGAGGGCGGAATGGAGCACAATGGAGTTTTCTGTATCTCTCTGTTGACTTTAGGGGGGTCTTAGCCAAATGGCTTATGCTGCGCTCCTAACTTGTAGGTGGATGAAATTGTGAGATGTGTTCCTCCCTTTGCTCCCTTTTAAATAGTTCGTATGTTCTTTGAAGCATGATTGTCTCTTTCTTGCTGTTTCATGTTCAGGGTCTAGCCCAGTTGACCAAAATCCTTGTGAAAGCATGACAAATATGAAGTTGCATTGAGGTCTTATTACAGATAACCCATATTTTGATATAGCTTCTCTGCTACTGGAAAACTAACAATGAATAAAGGTCCTTTCGTTGCAGAAAAATCTGAACCATCTTTCCAGTTATAAAATCCAGAGACCTGTGTACACAATTCCCCTCCTGTTTACACCAGCAGGTATTTGTTTGCAGTCAGTGGTATCTGGAGCTAGAAGTGTTTTGTAATTCAAGAAATCTCAATGTCTGTGAATGTCCCTGCTGTTGTCTACCATCAATATAGTGCCTTATATAAAAAATAGTTTGGGGTTTTTTTGGGGTTTTTTTTTGGGTTTTTTTTAGAAATAAAATTCCTCTTCCAATTAAAGTGCCAGTTTACTACTGCTGAATGTACGTCCTATTGACTGGGAACTTGCCTGTCCTGTTTGGTATCTGAATACAATATATTTCTTAGAACACTGATTACACAAGAAGGATAAGAGTGACTCAAATATGAAACATTCTTTTCAGATAAGATCTAGAGATGGATTGCTGTAATGTAATGCAAAGTAAATATTTGAGTGACACATGGCACATAGCTCAAAACAAAGCAGAAACCACTTATACACAATGGTTTCCAAATGAAAAATTACTCCAATGTGAAAAATTATACATAGGCTTTTTCTAGTAATTTGCCTATTAAAATAAGATGTAGAAAGAGAACCAGCCACATGCCATGCAGGAATCCTAAAAATCACTGTATGCTCTGCAGCTAATCTGATCTGAAACGCCAGCCTGCTGTAGCTGGATTGTGTGCGTAGCCACAGTGGGGACCATTACTTAGTTTTGCTGGTAGCACAGAAGTGATGATTTTCCTTTCTTTTTTTTTTTCTTCCTTCTAATATAACAGTTCTAAAAGCTCTGAGCCTGTTGTCAGAAAGATGGTTGTAGCATTTATCGAAGATGTGAGGCAGAAAAAGCTTAACAGTTTAATTCAAAGTTAATCATTGAGTTGTAAGAAAATTAGTGAATGTTTGCCTTGGTTTGCAAGGAATACCTTTATAAAAAATGGTTTATTGTTTTCTCTTTTATTTTGGATGTTGAAAAATATCCACAACCATAACTTGGTATTTGAAAAACATATTTTTGAAATAGTACATGGAAAATGTCAGTGAGAACATTTCAAAATTGATGCAGAAGTTATTTAAAGTATGTTGTTAATTTTTGCTCTTTTTGATCAGTTTGGCTGTTAAAGGTTTTCAACGGCAGTCTCTGCCCTGTAGCTGAGAAGTCAAGTCCTCACATTCACAACAAATTCTACTTTCATGCTAATACCTCCCTGCTACCAACAGTAACATTTGTGCTTCCAACCTGGCACCACACAGTTTGGCTTGGACAAGGCAGGCAAGGCTCCAGGAAGTCAGCTGGGACCTGCGAGATTACTGCTGAGCTCTTCAGGCTTTGGTGTAATGGACCACAGCATGAAACACTACAACAGAAAAATCCTGCTATAAGAATGAAATTGCATCTACTGGTTATTATCACACCTTAACAACTGCTAGAGCCAGAATCACAAAGGATTAGACTCACAGACTGGAAAAAATACAGAATTGAGAAATTTCATGCAGAGAGGACAAAGCCCATTCTGCTGGCATGACCGTGGTGCTGAGACCGATGATTATACAGTTGGGCTGTGTTTGGCATGCCCAAGAGGTGTAAAATTTTCTGCTTGAATTAATGGGCTTTTTGACTTTTCTAGACAATGGGAATCAACAGGATTTCCATCTACATGATGCATATGACAAAACCACCTTTATAGATCATCATAGTGATCTCAGAAGGAAGAAGACTGGACCATTAGCCCTCGGGGTCATTTTGGAAATTTCATTATCCACAGCCAAGTAATTAACTTCAGTAGTAAGGGCTGTGATGCTGGAAAGAGCTGATTGCTAGAACGGGCTTGCAAGCCAGGGATGTTTGTGATGTAAGAAAGAGTAAGATGACTGAATTATTGTCTAATTACAAACTTTTGCAGTCAGAAGAATAAGTATCTCAGTATTTCAGTTGTTCCTAGAACTCTACTTTTTTTTAATTACAAAAGTGGACAATGTGGAAAGGAGATTGAACGTAGTTTAAATAGGCCAAAAATATCTGTTCCCTTGCAAAGTCTGTGTTGACTTTGCACAGGCTTTGCAAAGACTAATTGTGAGTGCAATCAAAATATTTTAGAGGTTGCTTTCCCCCGCAGGGGACCTTGCCATACACAAAAATGTGAATTCACGCCTATCTGGTACTGCTAGAGAAAAGGACACGAAAGGCGCAAACACGCAGAATCCCATTGCCTGCTACCTCTCGTGAAGAGGGGCTTCAAGTCCCTGGAGCCAGGAGTCTGAGAGTGGCGCGGTGCTGCAGGGTCCAGTGCCTGCCTGGGGGAGGCTCCCAGTGGCTCTTGAGTCCCCTAATTAACTGGGACAGTAATGAATCTTAGTCCCAGTGTGGGGCGCTGTACTGACAAATGCACCCTTTTATTAATTTTGAGCTCACATAGCTTATGAGCAGAGGTGGATTTTTTGGTGGGGTTTTTTTTTTTTGGTTGGTTGGTTTTGGTTTTGTTTTGTTTTGCTTTTTTTTGTTTTGGTTTTTTTAAGACCTGTGTTTCATAAGTTTAGTTTTAGTTAGTCCTGTGAGGAGCAGGTGGTTAGATTTGATGATCCTTATGGGTCCCTTCCAACTTTAGATATTCTATCATTCTATGATACTAATGGTTTCAGCTTCTGGAAGCGAACAAAATGATCTGAAACCTATTCATTTGGGTTTTTTTTTTGTTTGCAAGAGAAGAATATAACTTTAAATCTTGAACTCCTGTGTCTTCCTTCAGTTTCTTCACTTGAAAGAAGCAGTATGTTAGAGCATCATATCTAAAAGAGAAAAGATGGAGAGAGCACTCAGCACAGCTGCTGTTAGTTGTGGTTGGTTTGTGGCTGAACTACTAACATAATCAAAGATACAAATCCTGATCAGTTAACTCGTGGAAATGCTAAGCATTCCTGAAATTCCTGTACTGAGACTTTCTTGGAAGATTACTTCAACTGCTCAGTAAGTAGAGAATGACATTGTATAAGAGAACATATATTCCCTTTTTACAGTAGATAATTGCATCTTTTTTTAGCTCTTTTCCTTGGTTGAGCTTCCAGAGCACTTAAAAATCTGCCAGAAAAGAGGTTCCACTTAGGGAGAACAGCATTCTCTGTACTTCTGTACTTGGCAAGAAGGACAGAACAGCTTTTCTGTGTGGCTGGTGTGTTGATGAAGATGGCGTTGGTCAAAGAGTAGTTTGTGCAAGTTACCTGAGAAGTATGCAGGTACAGTTGAATGAGAATGTGACAATAATATGTAGAAAGCGAAGTCATAAAGGTCAAAAACTAAAATACAGATTAAAATACATTAACTAGTAGAATCAATATTGTATTTAAATGGAAAAGTCAGACTGAAATTGTACAGATACCAAAGCACTTGCAATAAAGGACATGGATTCCAAACCAGCAAAACCCCATATTGACTTTCATCTGGGCTCAGCTCACCCTGCAGCTGGGTTACTGGATGCTGCCACCTGCAGCCTGCATTGGCCCAGATCTCTCTGATTCAGTGACTGACAAAACAAATACAAACCTGTCAGGTCTCTTTCTCACTTTTAGAAGCCTCAGGTTTGAATGTATTCATATTTGCTATCCTGAAATATCTGCTTCTAAGTGACTTTACAGAATAATTAACAAAATTACAGAATTACAAAACCAACCAACCAACCAAAACTCCAAAACCCCACAAAAACCCAGAGCCACCTACTTAGATCTTTTACCATCCATTCCATAAAAAATGTAAGAAGAAACAGTATTGCCTATTAATGGTCACTCACAAATGGTCTTTAATCCAGTATCTCATCTCACTATGTGCTACGTGAAGACTACCATTTAAAAGCTATGAATCACTGAGTTCCAAATAAGCCCTTCAAAGATCTGTGTAGGGATAGGATGAGGGGGTTTTTTTCTGTAGCTGAAGCTGGGGCCAGAACCTACAGTTCTCCATAATCCTGTTCCTTATAATTTAGGTACCTTCGAAGTTATTTTTGGACTTGCTCCCAGAGCCCTCTCATCTGAATGACCCTATTGTTGAGCCTTGAGCAGCAGCTGAAGTACCAAGTCCTTACCGATTAAAATGGTCCCATCAACTTTATATGCAGTGCTTTTCTTGATGGAAACAAAAGACACAATAGGTCAGTGTAGAGGAAGTTAGAGTCCTCTGCCTGAAACAATTCCTTGAAACTGTTGTCCAGCAATGTTTATCAGTCTGTATCTGGAACTATGCAAAGAGGGACTTGCAGAGAGTTAAAGGTGTGCAAAAGTAGTACAGGAGATCAGAGAGGGAATTATCCTGAAATCAGGACAGTTGTTAAGATACTTACTGTACTACAGAACTTGCTTTTAACGCTCTCCTGTCAGGCTGTGAAAACACATCCTTACGTTGGTGTATGTCCCTTCTGAATTTACAAGTCATTTGTGCTCGGTGGAGTAGTTTAAAGAAATTTTCTGCTGTTTTGGATGATTTCAATCCTATTTAACTGCTGAAATTCTACTCTTTTTAATGCAGTCCTTATTCTGCAGGCACTGTGACGTGAAAAAGCAGTCGCATACCCTGGAGAGGTTGCTAGTTGTGATCACTATGGTCAGGTGAAAACCAGACTGATCCACTTTCTTTTTTGGCATGAAGACACAAATATTCTGCCCATGCATAGTATACGATTGTTGGTACCTAGCTGGCTGGGCTACCATGTCATTCACTTGGACTGTAAACTGTCTGGCATACTCATAGAGCCGTTAAACATTAAACATTAAAAATAAGCCAAAGAAAGAGTCATTGTGCTCCAAACTCCTTGGTTTTTTTTCCTGGAAGGTCCTTCAAATGTTGACCCCAGCAGATGGAGATAATGCTAGCATAGCACAACCAAAACAAATTGGTTTGCATGAGTGTTGTTGGGAGGCAGTATCAGAGAGATGAAGATGTCTTTGTGCCAGCATAGGGTATCTTGAACACGAGCTAAGTATTCCAGTTATACAGTTTAGCTGAAGACTCTGAAGCTCTGCAATGCCATATTTAATTTTTAAGCATTTTTGAGTTATGTTAGGGAGAAAAAAGAAGATACAGGGAATTCTATCTACCTCTACTCTGCACTGGTGCAGCCTCACCTCGAGTACTGTGTGCAGTTTTGGGTGCCACAGTATATTAAGGATACAAAGCTAGCAGAGAGTGTCCAGAGGAGGGCCATAAGTTGGTGAAGGATCTGGAGGAGAAGCCATATGAGAAGCGGCTGAAGTCCCTTGGTTTGTTCAGCCCGGAGAAGAGCAGGCCGAGTGCAGACCTCATGGCGGTCTGCAGCTTCCTCACAAGGGGAGGAGGAGGGGCAGGCGCTGATCTCTTCTCTCTGGAGACCAACGACAGGACCCGAGGGAATGGCAGGAAGAAGTGCCGGGGAGGTTTGGGTTGGATATTAGGAGAAGGTTCTTCACCCAGAGGGTGGTGGAGCACTGGAACAGGCTCCCCAGGGAGGCAGTCACAGTGCCCAGCCTGACACTATTCAGGAAGCACTTGGACAACGCCCTCAGAGACATGGTGTGAATTTTGGGGTTGTCCTGTGCAGGGACGGGAGTTGGACTCGATGATCCTTGTGGGTCCCTTCCAGCTCAGGACATTCTATGATTCTAACTGCTTCAGCATGAAACTCTGACATGCGTCAGCTGCAGCAAGTTGTGCTATGCTGGAGGTTGAAGCTGTTACTCAGGAGTGATTTGAGTTGAAGCAGAGTCCTGAGAAGGGCTCCTTTGCTTTGAGTCACCACTGAGCAGCACAGTACCACTCCCAACACCTGCGTTCAGTCCTCTTCTGATCCCTCTTCAGGCGAAAAGGAAATAGCTATGTGATGGTCCCAGTATACACACACTTGCCTCCCACTTCAACTGAGAAGTAGGTACGAAATCATCAGTTTAATATATTTTTACTTAAAGATCATTCCAGAGAGCAGTATTTTCTATGCAGAAAATTAATCAAGAATCTCTCTGCTGCCTGCCTTGCGTCTGTGGGCAAATAAGGATTGTGAGCAGAGGGAAGTGGCAAAATCTGTCCCTGGTAAAAGAGGTTCATCATTTGTTTGCCTTTCATCAAAGACAACATGCTACTGACACGAGCAGTCCTTTCCTCAAGTACTGAAATCATGAGCGCTTAGTCACAGTGCTATTACTGTGACATTGTGGCACCAAACACATCATTATTACCAGAGCACAGCCAGCCTCATTCATTCCCAGATCTTTCCTGTCTTTTATAAGGCACTGTTTTTAGGAGGATTTCACTGCTGTACGTGAGGCGCTCTATTTGCTTCTCAGATATTTCTGACGGACAAGACGCCCAGTGATTATGTACTGAAGGATCAAAAGACACACTGGTACTCCTAACCAAATGGTTTCACTTTTGGAGCATAAGGAATTCATGCAACAGGTCAGAGAGCAGATTAATTTGAACACAGCATGCTTACCTCAAGCAGCCCTGCTTGGAGGGGGAGTGTTTCTTCTCAAAAAATAATAATTAAACAAGAGTAAGTTAGATTATGTACCTCTGGAAATGCTTTGCACTGCTGTGTGTCTCATTAACTCTTGCAAAAATACTGGTCAGAGCGATATATCAGAATGCATCTGTTTCCTGGTGCCTCTATCAATTAGGAATGTAACAAAGACATTATGCAAGAAGTTAAAAGATAATACACCCTTCGTAAGTGACTGTAGTCTTTTTCCCTGACCCATTTGTCCCTGGCATCCAATTCATTTTATTTCTCAGGAAACAGTTAAATGAATGATTAATAGATCAGCCAGTGGCATTGTTGTGAAATACATAGGTTTTTCTGCAGAGCAAATAAAAATATTTCTCTTGCTCTGCTGTTGTTTGTGTGTTGCTCTCAATGGCTTATGGTAAATGGCTAAGAGTTTCCTATAGGAGTCAGACAGGCCAGCGCATTGAGAAGCTCAGAAATACTACTTTGTTTTGCCATTTTCTTTTTTTTTTTCTCCCCATCTGTCAGCTGTGATACTTTCCCATCTGCCCTAGCAACGCGTCTCTGGATTGTTGTAACAGCATTAATCAGCAGAATTGGCAAAAACCAAATTACATGACTGACAGCAGAGAAAGACCCAGATGTTGCCTCATCAATGCTTTTGCATGGGCTGAGCAGCCGCATTCTGCCTGATCTTGTCAACTTGCTGCTCTGCTCTTAAACAGTGTTCTTGCATTGGGGCATATCGTGGGGCTTTGCTATGGTAAAGTGGAGTGTGGAGGGCAGGAAGAGAGAAAGAGAGACTGAGAAAATGAAGAGTAGCTTTACAGATCCAAACAACCTACTATCAGAGCTCCCTTTTTATGGTTTGGGAAGGTACTTCTGGGTATTTCAATAGTTCTGTAAGAGAGGAGACACCCAAGCGATCCAGAGTTGGAGAGTTCACATTTGGTTCCTCCCTCTCATTCTATCAGAAGGAGAGACTGTAATGAGATCTGTTGGAAGGAAGTGTGTTCGTAGCATGTGTCTGTCTCTGCAGAACGCCTTTTGCAGAGGAATTAGTGAGACTAAACCAGCATGTACTCAAACACACAAGTGTGAAAAATTATATCCTTCCCAGTTAACATGGAAGGATAGCTTGTCAGTACCCTGTCCTGCTGACATCCTCTCATGAGCAAAGTCATTTTCAGGACAAAGCCAGGAAATGTTGATTTAGGCTTTTTACATATATTCCTGATAAAGTCACTTGCCGTGACCATAAAAACAAGGCTGATGCAGAGGAAAATGCAAAGATGGGTTTCTACATTGCTGGGAACCCTGTACCACCATCCTGTCCCCCTTCTGAGCCAGCTTAGTGTGCCAGCTAGTAGTAGTACAGCCTTTCCAGCTTGAATTTGGAACAGGATTTAAAATCTTTTGGAGTATTTTTTGAGTAATGTCATTGTACTATGACTTAGAGTCTGCAGCATCTAATCCTGTCCACTGCTTAAACTTAAGAAGGGTTTTTAAGGTACAGAGGTGCAGCATCCTAATCACTGAGGGATGGCTTGTGTCTAGGACAGACTACACCCTAAGACAAAGCTAAAAGCAAAAGGCAATTTCTAATGAGGATATACAGTAGATAATGTGTTTGGTCTTAATTGTGTTTACTGTAAGTGGAGCCCTTGAGGGAAAACCAATATAAGCAGTTTCTCAGTCAAGAATGGAGCCACAAGATAGGCATGTTGTTTAAACAAAATTCACTGTCTGCTAGTGAGCTTTTAAATCTTTTAGAAGGCAGGACCATAGTGTGTGATGGTTGCAGGGTAAATATTTACCTGTTAGGGGCGATGCTGACTACAAAAGGCCTGACAATAGGGCACAAAGGAGACATCCTGGCCTGGCAGCTTCCCAGTTCGTGCGATTGGGAGATCACTGAGCTCTTGGTCATGGGACAGTGAATTTGCACTAACCAACAATTTCTTAATTTTCTGTGTTACCTTAAGAAATAGTCTGTAGTATCCCAAATATTCCATATTCCAACATCCCAAATTAAGAAATAGTCCATAGTATCTCTGCAGACCACAGAGGGAAGAACACTGGTATAGACTAGACTTACATAGCAACATGAGTAGTCCAAAAGTAATACCAAGGGTGCTCCAGTGGAAGAGCATTTTTCAGGCTCTGTGGGAAGAGTAGCCATGTAGTTAATTAAAAAAAAGAGAGAGAGGAAACGTCAAAGCTGTGAAGCTGCCTGGTCAAAGGAACATTACTCCTGTGTCCACTGTCACTCCTTTTGCTCCACAGAAAACACACTGATTCTTTTACTCACTGTGCCAGACAACTGGCTGCCCCCAGGTATTCTGCTTGAGAGACAGCAAAGTACTTAAAGAGCAGAGAAATGCATGTAGTTTGAGAAGACTGAAGAACTGTATCAGTTTGTGGCCTGGGACGTGAGGAGAGAGAGTCTTCTTGTATGTTAAGCATGGCTGTTCCTCAGATAATGAGCTGTAAGCTGGCTGATTCAAACCCTTCTGCTATTTAAGCTGAAGGATCTTCCTTCTGAGTTCTCCCACATGATGGTCTGAAAAGCTGGGATACAGACTGAATAGCTTTACCAAATTAAGGAAAATTAGGAGAGTGAATGCTGCAACCCATGACCACGCAATGTTTCTGTTAATTCCTAGTTTTAAAAAACAGATGTTGCTGGGGTATCCAAACACTGTCAAGTTTAAATACCTGTATTTTCAAGTCAGTTTTGTCAGCACATTTTCCTTTGTTACAAAAGCACCCGAGTAAATAATTGTGAGCTTGAAAAATGTAATTAATGTCTGGGGTTTGTTTTTTTTTCTTTCTTTCTTTCTTTTTTTTCCCCCTTTTTGACATGAACAGATTGTGAATAACTTCAAACATGAGTGAGATCTGAGACTGGCCAATTTCTTCAGAAGAATAACTGAGTCTGTAAGGCATCACTGAACAATTTGGTACCTGGCAATAGAATGGTAAGGCTGAAGGACTGTTTTTTTCAATTGCATGGCCAAAGTGAAAAATTGAAAACAATTTCACTTTGAATCAGCTCAAAACAAAACATGGACTGAATTGAAAAATATAAATTGCACCAAATGGAATGTTGCATTTGGCATAAAGCATCTGTGCCATAATGCAGAATTTAAAGCATTCACAAACTAATAATAATAATTAAACTAAGCTGTCTAAACCTATTACTGAGGTGGTATTGCCAGGGGCTGTTGAATGATAGCATTGGTGGAATTGCAGCAGATTTAACATCAGAGTGGGGAATCACCTCATTGCTCACGGTAATGACTTCAGTGAGCACTTCTTTCTGTGTCAGCCTTACAATTTTATTTTTCTCATGCCCACTGAAACATTTATGTGTCTGGGCTAAGTATTGCACCACATACAAAGATTTATATGATTAATAAAAGCATCCTTCATACAGCAAATTCTAGTCTGTCAATCTGGAATTGAAGGCTGCAGGTGGAGGATTAATGAAAAAACATATGGCTACTGTCCTTAACAGGAGAAAATTTTAAAGAGGGACAAAGAGGAGTACTGCATTACTGTAGTCCCTGGATATGCCTCTGGTACACAGAGAAACCCTAGAGAAGAACAGGAGCGTTATTCTTACTTTGGTGCTTATTATGTGTGACATTGATTCCCCTGGTGAGAACACTCCTATTTACTTCAGCTGAAACTGGACTAAGTCCTGGGTTCATCTTAATCTGTAATTGAACTGAATACAGTATCATTCTGAAAAAATCAGAGCTGGTAAGTCTTTCGGTTTCATGCATATTTTTCTCTGTTTTCAAGAGGTTTAAGGATGTAAAACACCTCTCAAAGCTGTTTTTGTCATTAATACATATAAAACTGAGTATGTATACCTATGGGGTTATTGTTCTTGAACATTATCGTACAGGAGCAGCTATCTGTAGACACTGTGAAATCTTTTCCAGAGTGTCAAAAGATACTTAGAGATTAAAGGAAAGGAATTAAACACCTGAAGACAGCTATGTGGCTGTAAAACGAGAGAGAGGTGGATAAGGTGGAAACTGACTTGATGAGCTAGTAGGAAGTGTTCAACTGATTTCATTTTAAAAATGTAATTTAATGCAAGTAATATATCTGGGAATTTCTTATGCTTTCCCACTGATTTTTTTATCCCCCTGAGGAGGTATGACTGGTGAAAGGAGAGTAAGTACAGAAAATTCCCTGAGCAGAGCACCCTTATCTTGGCCTTTTCCTTGTCAGCCACCATGATGTTGGCATTAAAAAGAAGCAGTATTCCCTAAGACCCGAGGGAATGGCAGGAAGATGTGCCAGGGGAGGTTTAGGTTGGATATTAGGAGAAGGTTCTTCACCCAGAGGGTGGTGGAGCACTGGAACAGGCTCCCCAGGGAGGCAGTCACAGTGCCCAGCCTGACACTATTCAGGAAGCACTTGGACAACGCCCTCAGAGACATGGTGTGAATTTTGGGGTTGTTCCGTGCAGGGACGGGAGTTGGACTCAATGATCCTTGTGGGTCCCTTCCAGCTCAGGACATTCTATGATTCTAAGAAAACTACAAAGAGGTGATACTTCTGCACCACAGTTTCTAGCTCCCTGATACTCATTGTAAGCAGAAACTACAACCATTTTTAGGCTACTGCCACTGTGCAAAGATCTTTCTTACGCTTCCATTCTTTTCTTTTCCTGTTTCATACACTAGTGTGATACAAACACAAAATTCTTCTGTCCTTACCTGTATCATACAAACAGATATTCCTCTTTTTTTTGGTTTTTTTTTTTTTTTTAGTGTTGCATTAATGCCTCCAAATTTTCTGAAAACAACAGGAAATTGTTGGACTGCATTAAATTCTTTGTTGGTGCTTTTTTTTGTTTGGTTTTTTTTTTTTTTTTTTTTTTTTTTTGGTTTTTGTTTGGTTTGGGTTTTTTTGTTTTTTGTTTTTTTTTTTTCAAAAATACAGAGCCAGGGGTTAACTCTCCTTAAATAACTAACGGAATCAGACACCTGGAATTGTCAGTTTAAAGAGTAATAAAAATACTACGATGCCTGCTCCTGCATGCCCAGTTTCCACTGTCAAAGTATCCCAGACTGTCAGTACAGAGAGAATATTCACGGACCATTTCTCTGTCTATGAAAAATAGCCCTTAGTTAAAAAGAAGGAAAGGCGATAACTAAAAGAAGCAGATGTTGTGAACACTCCTGTTTTAAACCGCCTTTTGCTCCTGCCCTTTTCCCCACCATGACGGCAGTAGGAAGGAGAAGCCAGTGAGATACTGAAGGCTCAAGCTGCCTGTGTAACCAAAACCCGAACTTTTAAAGAAGCAATTTTCTTAAACAGTTCTCTCCCAAAATAGACATAAGCAGGAAGTAGTGAAATGGATGGCAAAAGACTGGGAGCAAGGTAGCTGAGTATTTCCTGTTTGCTTTATCTGTTTGAAACAAAAGGGTTGGAAAGTATTTCCTCTTGATGATGAGATCACAGTCATTGTTGGGAAATGTGGTACGTTTAACATCATCACAGGGGCCTTTCTGGCTAATCAGAGCTGAGAATAACTGTAACCAGCCCGCTCTGCTGCAAAATATTCTAGTAGCTCATTGGTGCTATAGTGGCTTCTGCAGAAACAAGGTCACACTAACACAGTAAGCTGCTGACCTTAGCAGGCACCAATTCAAGTAACTGATTAGTTTCCTGGATGAGTTATAGCACCCTCACAGTTGTTCCAGATCCTTCCCCCAGTAATGACTATGGGGCAGTCTCGATACACATTCATCTAATGGAGATGGCACTGCCTGAAAATTTTACATCTAATTTGCTGTTTATTTAGTGCAACATTTACTCCCTTTCTCCTTCAGATTTGTACAGGAGATATTGACTTGTCCTTGACACCCCCACCTCCAACATTTTTGGCCAGTTTTTCCAATATTTGATCTTCTGATGAAGATTCAAAATTAGATGAAAGCTTTTTATTCAGTTTTCTAATTGTCAAGGTCTTTGTCAGTGTTTGGTCTTATCCTGTACACAGACTTGCAGAAAGTACATTGAATTCTTTGCGTCAAGGATTGTTTGCATTTTCCTGTACCTCATGTGAACGTTTCTGCTGATATAAAATACAGAAAGCGAGCACATCTGTACCCGCTCGGTGGAGTACCTGTGCAGTCCAGTAATCCTATGCATTCAACTAAATATTGACTTACAAGCTTAAATGGTTTGTTGTATTGGGACCCTCTGTATACAATGATTGGAAGGATTTCCTCCGAGGTGAATGCAGCAGCAGTTTAAATGGAGAAGTATGCAGTTATACAAGAACATGACTGCTAATGTCCCCATCCATTTTCCATCCCAATAAACTAATACCTCCTTTCTTATCAGGCATCTGATCTATAAAAGCACTCTCTGAGAACTGTACAGTCATATTTAAGCATGTTCACCTTTATCAGCTCATCCTATTCATTTCCTTGCAAGAAGATGACATCAGTTGTCACTATCCTGGACTTCACCCAAACGACTGTGCAATAGTCTTGTACAGCACTTTGAAATAAAGCACAGCTACATTTTTTTTCCTAGTCTCTATTCTGTTGTACAGTAAAGAAATATGAAGTGCCATAAAAAGAACCTGTGAACATTGTGGAAAGCATAAACAAGCTTCTTTCATAAGGACAAGCTGCAGTTAAAAAACAACAGCACCACTGTTCATTGGGTGGGTATAATAAGTCAGAGCAATCCTGTTGCTCTGTAAGGAGAGGTTTTTATCCTTGTATACATCATTCCCCTGTTTCTGCAAACCAGAATTCTTGCTGAATCTCTTTCAAACCAATTTTTGATGTCCTTTGAGTCATCACATAATAAATCCTTTCTATCATTTAGACATGAGTATTTGCATCATGATCTAAGTGTCAAACGCAGAGTATAAAACTCTGGGCCCAAAGGAAAGCTGCTCTAATGAACTGTCACAGTTAAACTTATATCCATGAGGCCCGTAAGAGAAATGCAAGGGTAGAGAGCACTCTTATCTGTTAATGTTGCCATCCTCACAAATTTTTTCTCTAGCTGTTGAATTCATTATAAGCCTTGCTTAGCTCACATTGGGAGACAATAGAAATTTTATTATTGGCTTCAGTTAGCGCAAAGTAATTTTCTAGGAACTATTCTCTGCAATATGTCACGAAACTCAACACTTCACCAAAGATATGGGAGAAGTGACGTTTAGTCTGTTCTTCGGTCTGAATGGATTTGAGCCTACATCTGGCATGTGTACCTTTTGTGGATGGATCTATGTGGTCTTCAGTCTTGGAGCTCTATGTTGTTGCAGTTCCTTTTGCTAAGAATAATCCAATTTTTATTAATCCAGTTGTGAAGGAATTATAGTATCATCTATTGATGCGGGGAATCTTCTGGATGAGGAGAGTCCAGTACTCAAGACCCTCTTCAGATGACTTGATGTTCAGATGACTAGATGTACAGTATATTTGGGCCAACAGAGACCAGCTGAGAGACACACACTGAAGAACAGTCCTGTCTGCCCTGGGAATCACCCACGTTCAGCGTGAGTGTCCTGTCCTTTCGGCTACTAAATAAGGGGAAAAGCACCAACCCTCCTCTGGCTATTTTTTGCAGAAAGAATGGGATAAATATTTGGCTCCTGAAGGAAACCCAATCAGAGAAGGAGGAGCATTTGCCTGAAAATACCTAAATTCTTTTCAAAAGGTGACTTAAGACACACTTTTCTGACTTCCTGTCACTTACATTTCTTGTATTACATCAGCCCACACATACTCCATGTGGTTCTAAATGGTGTAACCTATTCCTTGGCCAAACCCAAAAAGCATGCCAACTTTTGCATGCACCCACTGCACGATTCGCATATGCCAGGTATGTAAGCAGACATCACTTAGGTGTTCTTCTGCACATGTGGAACTTATACCTGTCCACTGCCTTCCAAGAAAGAATTTTGCCAATTTCGACTTTGTAAAAGTTTCCATTTCATTTAACTCTAAATAAAAAATGCCACCAACATGAAGTATCTAAAGGAAATGCTTTATAAAAGCCAATTTATTTCAAGGCAATCTACCCCTTTAATGGCTTCAGTGTGCCTCTAAAGGAACAGGGCAGAGTATTCTGCCTTCCCTATTCATTTCCTAGCAAGTGTAGTTGGTGTGTTGTACATGTATTTTGGTGTGAGAAGCCTCTGCAGGTCTCCAGCACTGCCTGACTGCACTTTCTGAGACTCTTCAGATCTGTATCAAAAAAAAAAAAAATTATTAGAAGGATGAATGTAATGTCTGATCATTAAATATTTAAACCTGGCAGGCTTTCAGGAGTAGCACGCTTGCTAGCCTGTGAAATCACCCTTGTTTCACCAGATCTAAATTGCCTTTGTTAGTTTTCAGAAGACTTAAGGTAATGTGTACATGAAATTTTAAATCCAGTGATTTTGAAGAGAAAACAAGGACAGAGATGCAAACAAGGAGTGTGCCTTTAATTGAGTCTTGTAGATTGGAACAAGTAATCATACACTAAGAAATGTAGCTGGGAGAATGCGTTTTTCTCTCCTTGGTGTAAGAGTTTCTCTCCTTGGTGGGATCAGTGCCCAGAATGAAACAAACACAAATATTCTAACCCATATATCACACTGATGACAAATACAGGAAATAGTATCTTGTTACATGGACTGTGAATGCAGTTTCTGCTACAAACTGCTGGATACAGAAGTACGGAGAATCCTCTAGATGGTAGGATGTTGGAGTCTTGTACTGATCTCTCTTCATCGTATCCTTTTCCATCTCTCTTTCCTTTTGCTTAGTAGTTCTAGCACCACTGGGACTTTTATCTAATCCTTTTATCAAGAACACAATTCCAGTTGTTGACAGTTTTTTCTTGCTGTGCAGGATGTTGTATTTACAACAATTTTGAAAGAATCTAGCTGCCCACTCAAGTCATACTAAGAGCCAGTCTTTTTCCAAAAGAAATAGTAATCTCAGCCCTAGGGATGTAAAGATATTTATACCAGTTTAATCATAGCTATCACAAAGAATCGACTGGTAATGAACGGAGCTCATTGCAGGATGTAAAGTTTAAGCACAGACATGACCTCTGTGTGCAGTTTGGGATCTGGGAGAAGAGGACAACGGTGCGTATTCTGAAGATGAGCAGATAGTGAGGGAATAAGAAACATCTTACCATAAGCTGTCCGTGGAAATCACCAGCCTGTGTATTTCAGTTCCTAACAACTGCAGCTGTCATACGTTCAAGTGATGCTACTATCTACACACTAGGTGTTTGTGGTTTTCCTCCAAGCAGTTGCCATCTATCGAGGCAGGTCATAAAAACAACCCAACCCACTTGTGTGATAGGATTGTTTTGTAGGCTCTTTTTCACGATAAAGGTTTTGCTCTGTATTCGTTTGGACAGAACGTAGCTTCCATTTTGGTTTGTTTTTTTGCTATAATTAACTATTAGCATGTCATAAGTATGAATTATGTGGTCATTATCATCATTATTCATCATTGTAAATTACGAATATGATCATCCAATGCATGGTGAAGCAAATGTATTTAAATGACTACAGATAATACAACATGATATATATGCTACATTTGTCAAAGACTAGCTTAGTAGTCTGGCTGGTTAACTAGTAGTCATCTTTTGATTATGACGTGTCAGAACTAGTAAAGTATGAGTCAGTTTGATCTTTGTTCCAGTTTAAAATTGGAAATCTGTATAAAGGCCATAGTAAGATGTTTGTTGAGCAGCTGCTTTTATATTTTGTATTCCAAAAAGTAGCTTCCTAATTCAATGCTATATACTAGTGAGGCTCACTATGTTAGTCTCTCTAGTGACATGCTGTAGATTGCATACTCAGAAGGATAACCACTCTTCAGTGCTTAGTGATTGCTTTGTGCCCTGCATCGCTCTTGTAGATTAATTTCTCCTTAATACACTGTGCCTTAGAAAGGAAACTTCACCTGGGGCGCTGCATCTTGTCTTCAAATGTTAATGCCTATCAGTTCCTGGCCTGACCTTCCAGCATGCATAATGCAAAACTTGGCACAAGCTCACATGTGGATCCCTGTAAAGAATGGAAATCAAGCTGGCTTCTTGACTTCTTATGGCAAGTTCATAGCAAACAGGCCTGATCGTGAATGCAATGCTGAGTCTGCTAGGGTATCAACTGAAAACATAGGTGAGGCTTTCAGAGAGGGCAGAGGCTGAGGCGGCTTGAGGATATGAGTCTCCACAGAGCATTTGGGCAAGCAGAGCGGCCAGTGAGGCAACTTGTGATAATGATCGAGAGTAAATATAAACAACAGGAGTAAGGGATAGAAGATGCTAACTGAAGAGGGAGCAGGGGAGAATATTTTATTTCTGACAGGTAGTCAGTATTTACAAAATGAAAAGCAAATGGCAGAGCAAACAGTTCTTCTTTGAGGTCTTGTTTTGCTCCTAGTATGGGGTTTGGGTTATTTTAAGGATGCCTGTTGCATGTGAAGTAAAAACACAGAGAAGACAAGACAATATTGGTCTTAAAACACCACAATTTCCCTGGAGCTTACCTTGCTGAAAAGCTCAGCTTTTCTGTGTTTCTACTTCAGCACAATCCATAGACTTTATTTTTCCTGAGGTAAAAAACTGTATCCTTTTGACTGTGAAGACAAGCGATCTGAAAACAGGTTTGAGAATATTAGGTGACTGCTTCAGGACCAACAGACCCTAAAATATTTGGTAGCTATGTAGCTTCTGTCTGATTTCATGCATTAAAAGATTCCTTTGCTCATGATAAATATAATCTTTCTTAAGAAGGAGCAGAACCTGAAGACATGCTAGCCAAGAGAAAAAGTGATCTGCAGCGACTAGATGGATTATGCATCCTGCCAAGCGGTTCACTGACGACTCTTGCACTGGTATGAAGTCCCTTACTTCCTAATAAAGACAACTGAATTTCACCTACATGCAAATCATGGGAGGAAGAGCATGGAACTGTTTTATTATAAGAACAGGAAGAATGGACATAAGAAGATAAGCCCGCTAGAGGCCAGGTAATGCCAGCTCTCACTATTTCGCTAGGTAAGTGAAATAGCCAACTGGCCAAATTAAGAGTTAAGCAATACCTGTTTGGTAGGTACGTACTCCTTCCAGGAGTACAAAATGGGAGGTGATTACAACCTGGAGTTGACTTACTCCTTGTCTGTGACATAGTGTCCCAAGTTTGGCTGTGAGGCTCTGGAACTTGTTTCTCACCCTACTATTTAGAATGCTCTGGATTTGATAACTAAGTCTGGGGGCTAAATCCTCCCCCTGAGGGAAAGGTGGAAAGATGTTCAACTGAGTTCTTGTTGAGAAGGTTGTGTTAGTGCTACTTTTACTATACTGTGCTATTGATGGGTATATGGTGATTTCGTACTCCGTTTTCATTATTTCAAATCTTTGTAAATTAATTTGCAAGGTTATTTGTATCTGTAATTAGTATTAACTGACTTCTGAACCCCAACCACAGAGAGAAGTTTGTTCTTTACAACCATTTTTCCCCCCGATCTTGCTGCTATGATTTATCTGAGAACAGCAAAGATGTCCTCAATTCCTACACTTTGCAAACTGAACAAAACTCATGTGAAGCATGATTCAAAATTACAGATGATTAAGATAGTGAGAGCACACAATAACTTGTCAGATACTGGGTATGAAAAAATTGATCTTATAAAATAGAATGACTGTATCCTGTTGTATAGTAAACAGCTTTAAGTGAAAGGCAGATCACATGCTTTCGGTTTGGCATGTTGGTGTTGCATTGCTCAATTTCCAGTCGGCATTGCGACTGGACATGAGAACATAAAGTGCAATGGAGCACTCTGGACTGAAGCATACTTAATATGCTACATATTCAAGGAGTTAAAGGTATTTTTCCTCCTATTATTCTCTGCTACAATCTGATTGCTCTAATCATTAAGAGCCTGCTTCTAATTTCCAGGCACAGTTCATTCATGTCCAGCCTACACTCTTTGTGCTTCTGCCAACCATATCTTTTATACTAAATAGTTCCAAAAACCAGTCCAGAAGCAAGAATTGGAAATCAGGATTGTGTCTGTGATGTGTGGAGCTGTCCTAGACTAATTCTTGCCTTTCTAATAGAGGTGGACAGTATTCATCCTATGTCAAGTACCAGCACCTGTCTAATTATTTAAGAGCTGTTCAAGCCACCTCATCCTTGCTGCTGCGCAGGGACGTGTATCACCCCCCTTTACTAATAAATCGCATTAGCTGATACATTTCCCCCCTACACAGTCATTTGCTTGACTCAAATTGTATAAGTAATTGCACTTTGAATACTTTAAATGAATGAAAAGTGGTATAATGATGCTATGCTATCAAGAAATCCTTCTGGTTTTTTGTCTGTCAGGAGTGCTAAAGGGAGTGCTCAGTCCCTGCAACAGCTCAGAGATATGTCTGAGTAAGCAGGGAACCAGTCAGCAGGTAAGGAGAGAGGCAGGAGAGCCCTGCAGCTCTAGACCACCCCCTGCCCTCCTCCTAACTGTGAGGTGCCCCTTGCTGGTCCAACCCAGCAGCAGTGACCTTGGGGAGGGTTCCCAGCCCTGCCTGCATCCCGGGAAGGAGCCAGTGCTGCCCTGCTGCCGGCCACCCCACACCAGGGACAGAGAGAGCAAGGTAGGCACCATGTGCTGAATATGATTAACTAACTGGTCGTTGGTAGTTGTACTGAGGGAAGGGAGAAGGGGAGGGAGACAACTTGGAGTTTAGGTGGAAGCTGGAAACTCTCTTGTCTCCAGCAGCTGGTGAAAGAAGCAGCAGGCGAAATCGCTTTTCCTAACTGGGGACACATAAGCGCACACTCACATGGAAGGTCCCCCGACCCCACAATCTAGTGTTGAAAACCAGCCTCACGACTGTGGATGTGTAAGTTGTCACCTATCTCCCATAGGCCATTTCTGTTTGGGAAGAGGAGGGAGGGGGGAAGGGAGGAGGGATGACTCATGAGTGCTGAACTTTTGAGGAAAACATAGCTGTAATCCCAGACTGTGTGACTGGGGAGATTGCTCTGAACAGTGCTTACTTATGTAGTGCTTCATCCTCCGCCACCTTGAAAAAAAGTCAGTTTTGCCACACAAAGCAAAAGAGAAAAGATTTCTAGGAATAAAATTAATGCTTTATGCAAAAGAAGGCATCACTCCCATTACTATGTATCTTACAAAGGGGTAAGATCTTGTGTGGAACAGAAGTGGACAGAGAGGTACAATACTTTGGAAGATAGCCATGTGGTTGACATAGGAAGCTGGTTAGTTCATATTGTGCAACCACTTCTAGATCCCCTGTCTCAGATCAAACAGTCTCTGTTTATTTTTCCTTGTGAAAAAAAACCTGCTAAAATCTGTTTGTGGCGGTTTTACTGGAAGTTGCATGCTGCTGTTTCTTATGTGATTATGGTTGGCTAAAGGAGTGTATACTTCTGTCTCCCAGAAATCTTACGTTCATAATGGTGTGAGGCCATGCTTTGTCGGGTAGCTGTAGGTGGAAAAGAATCAGAAAGAATTCAGTGCCTAAGCTAGCTTTTTAAAACCATATTCTAAAATGATGTGGTTTATTATCAGCTAGGAAAATTGTGCACAAATGAAAGCATTGCTAAAAGTCTGGTGACCAGATGCTGGATGAAGACAGCTCTCTCTGCCCTAACGTTGACTCCTGTGACCCTAACAGTGACTCTTGCGTTCCTAGGAATGTCCTTGACAATTAACTGAAAGTTTGTCCTTGTCACTGTCCTGCACTGTCTCATCAGTTGTCCTGCTGCAGCTTCCGTGTCAGGCCCTGTTGTGGCAGTTCTGGTACATGCAGGAGATGCCATACACACGCTGACGATGCTACTGCGGAGCACATACGTGGGCTTTCTCATCAGCTTGCACCACAGCTCAGTTCCTCATCCTTCCTCGTTGCAAAATTTGGGAAAACTTACCAGGGTTATTGTTGTGTAACCTCAGCTGGTTTTGCTGAGCTCTCTGCCTGTATCGTCCCTTCGCTAACACCATTTTGACCTCACTGTTGTAATTCTATTTTTTGACAAGCGAGCTGGGGGCCGAGCGTGGCCGTACCGCGACAACCGCCCGCGGGTGCGCTGCGTGTGCGCGCCCTC
>WEKW01002439.1:58699-104716 GCA_013389905.1 Sula dactylatra
GGCCCCCGGGGGCTCGGGCGGGCCCCTTCGCTGAGCGCCCTTCCCGGGGCCGGACCCTCGCAGGGGGGGCCGGCGGGCGGCTGTGCCTGCTGGGAGGTGCGACCGGCTCCGCTCTGCCTCCTCTCTTTCAGTGGGGTTATTTCACTTCAGGTATTAGGGCGGCTTGGCTTTTCCCCTCTTTTTAACACTTACCTGCGCTTTAATTGCTCTTAGGAACTGGGGATGTGTCATTGCTGCGCTCAGAACTGCTCATTGTATCAATCGCGAGAAAGCTGAAGCGAGCTGAGCAAGAGCTCTCTCCCACTAGGCAGAAAAAGGTCTGGCGGCACCGGTCACGTAGAGGGGTGCCTCAGAACTTCTTACAGTCTTGCTGGTCTGTTGCTGAGGCATGAACGGTTCTCTCCTACAGTCAGCATCTCTGCTCATTAAAACTGGGGAAAACAACCCTTATTTCGTGTTTTCCTTGCATGTTGGATGTGTATGCGTGTCGCTTCTTGCCCTTGTAGTGAAGCCTCTAAGCTTAATTTTTAGATCTGTGCCTCTGAATTTTGGCTTTTAGGGAGGGGATTTGAAGTTCTTTTCTGGCAGTGTTTTTGCTGGAACTGCAGAGCTACTTCTGAGAAATGTTTGCAAAAACCTTCCGTGGTGCCAGATTTGATTTCTTGGAGAGTCTGAGAGAATTTTAAGGCTGCTTTGACGTGACCTTCCTGATCACTTTTTTTTTGGTGAGGTTGAGAAGGGGTTTTTTGACTTCTGTTCTTAACCTTCACCTTTTGGTTATTATATCATGTTTGGCAAGCATAATTTGTTTCCTTTTTGTAGATTATTAGTAATGGAAGATAGTAAGTCCCACGAACATAGCTGCAGAGGGCTTGAACTTTCACAAACACAGCTTCGTATCTCATTAAATCCAAAGAGGCTTAACTTAACATGTAGTAAGGATTTTTTAAAAGTATACGTATGTGAAGACTTTGTGTGTTTAAAGAAAAAAATTGTGAGCCTCAGAGAAGATGTCAGAAAGATGTGACTGTTCTCTGGCAATGGGTATATTTTCACATGCTACGTGGGGGCTTAAAGGAGAGAAAACACGTTTCTTGTGAGTAGCCCTTTGCAGGGGCAGAGCTGAGGCTGGAGCTCATCCCACAGCTCTGTGTGCGTCGTGGCACCCACATGTGGCATGACCAGCCCTGTGGCTGTGCTGCCTCTCTGTCCCCCTGTGTCCTGTGCACCTGCTTCTGGCTACAACTACCCTCTCCACTGCCCAGAGCTGTCGCTGTAGTTTGCCTGTGGCTGTAACTATTTTGACCAGCGTGCGTGCAAGCACAGAAGTATTTGCATACAGGTAATTTGAAAGTAGCCGTATAAGGCCAGGTAATGTTGACTTCTGCCTTCTCTTATGACTGTTGCTTTTTGGGTACAGGTGTACTTCTGGTGAATCCAGTCCTTATATATGCTTAAAGAATTAAATGCACCATGAATATATCTACTGCTTGTACAGCTCCTTTACTGCAAACTGCCAGACCGCATTGGTATTATGATACATGAAATGTGGTGCTTTGGATGAAATGTGCGTGTGTGGGTTATTTCTAGGTGATAGGACCAGCAGGCAATTGCCAAGGTTGTTCTTGGTGGTAACCCTGGCAGTAGCAGAAGTGAAGAAATCCTTCCCCTGCTTCCATTTCACCGTGAGTGGGCTGTGGGGGGCAGAAGCAGTTGGGGCCTGCTGGTTGTGGCTAGGGTGGCTTCAGCATAGAAACTGTTACTGATTTCCTCTTTTTGTCTATTTTTGTCTCAAGTTTCTGTCAGGAACCATTTTTTGGATCACTGCCCAAGGGGTAGATTCAGCAGGGATTGATAGTAACTGCTTGAAACTTGGAAGAAGACTGTTGAGGAAAAAAACCTAATGAGATTGTAACTGTTCAAGTCTATGTTGATAAATATTCTGGATGTTGGTGGTGAGTGTTGGTGGTTAATCTGCCCCTCATCTGGAAGGTTTCTGACAGACACTAAGGAGAGGAATTTCGTTTTAAAAGTGTAAAATCTATCAACTTCCACCTTGGAGCAGGGGAGGGGAGTGAGCTGGTGTGAGCAGGGGTCACATCCCTTCCCTGGGGCTGGGAGCTGCCTTCTCCTGGGGGCTGGTGGGCAGCAGGGCTGGGAACAGCACTCTGCACTGCAGAGGGGTGGCTATCTTTGAGGAGGAAAAAAGGAATGAAAAGGCACGTTTGGTTTTTTTCTGCACAACAGCTTTAAAAAAACCAAACTCAAATCCTGCTTTTTGCAACAGGTTGATATGGAGAACCAAACAAAAAGAAACAGCTGAAGACACTGCGTAGAGCAATGAGAAATACAGAGTGGTGATTTGGGTTGGCGTGATTTGGGTTGGCATGATTTGTCACTCCCCAGCATAGTTCAGATAAAATGAAAAACAGAAAGCATTCATCTGACTAACTGCTTTCTCTTTTCTCTCAGGGCAGGGTAGAGGCAGTTGTTTTGCTTCCTATCTCAGTCTAATATTGTGTTTGCCTCGTGTCTGAGGCAGCCCCCTGGACAGATCAGTTTTCTTCATTTCCTCTGCCTCCCACACTGATTTCTCCTCATTTCCGTTCATTGCTGCCTGTCTGGATGGTCTCTGGGGGCTGCAGGAGGTAACTCAGAGCCCAGGTGAAGCAGCCGTAGCCTTGTACTGCTCTCTGCTCTTTCAGTTCTGTAATTTTGTTCCTCTGAGCTAACCTCTGCTAGCTAGGTAGCAGTTTCAGGATTTTTCTTTGTGTCTGTTCTCCTTTTTCATGACATGTGTGGATACAGTTTGTGTGATATAACCCATGCTATCAGGAAGAGCACTGAATGAGGCAATGAATGGTGTCTGTGCAGCTAACAAAGACAGTGCTGCATAGACAGCGTTGAACTCTCCCTGTTGCAGCATTGCTTCTTGCACAGTCTGCCTTTTCTGACAATAAACAGCTGCTTCTTGGTTTTTGTAAACAGGCATGAGCAAGATCACTTCGGAGGAAGACTTGGCTTTTTTTTCCCCCTCAGCTAGCTACTAATAAAAAAGACATTAAGGAACAGAAGATGCAGAGGTGGGAACCACTCTGTCATGAGGTGGCACCTCAGAGCACCATCCCCGCCTTGGTGGCAGCTGTGAGGTGCACCTGGGAGATGAACTGAACTGATGCTTGCTTTGTCTCTGCGTAGTGCAGAAGGATGCTTATTTAGCTTCTGCTTCTGTCATTTTTGGGGCATGTGGAGTACATTAAAGTGGTGCTTCTGTTGTTCGTTCTCCCCCAGTGAAGCTGTAAAATACCGTGCAAGTCAAGTTGCATCTTCTCAGGCTTGGCCGTAGGGCTTGTGGGTAAATGGGGCGTAGGTTCTGCCCTGGAAGCCTGACCTTGTGCTAACAGACAGGACATCAGCAGCCTGGAAAACCCCTTCCGCTTCAGTTAAATCAGGTTTCCTTTGGGTGGTTCCTCTGATGCTACAATCTTACTAACTGATTTCAGAGGTTTGCTGGTTATTTGCCATTGGTTTGAGGCTGTTGCACACCTGCTTTTTTCATTGGGTCAATTTAAAATATGGATAAATAATGAAGTAACCTAAGAAATCATTTTTAAATAACGATTGAGTATCTTGGGGGTAATGACACTAACATTAAGAGGTTGCTTCATTATTAATGCAATTTGGAAACTGAATAGTAGTCTAAAGGAAATGAACATTACATGTTTTCACCCATTATCCATGGAGCGAGTGTTAGGCTCCGCAGTCTAAACTAACTCTTGCCTTGAAGTCTGCATTTCTCCAGGGAGGATCTGGAGATAAGGTAAAGGTCTCGACAGATATTTCAATACTAGGGTGTTTCAAGGACAGCAAATGTGAATTTGGTCTTTGGGTTCTTGCCAGGCTGTTTGGGTAATAATTCTGTTTGGCGCCCAGTGACCACACATTCCACCTAGCAACGGGGTGTGGGAAGGTAAACTTAGGGTTGAGCTGCAGCTTCCCTTCGAAAGGTGATCAGGTAATGGAGGGATAAAGGCACAGAGAAAACAAAATAACCTGCAGTTAAGTCCCTGGGTGTCCGCCGAGAGCAGCACTGCAGGGAAGGGCTCTATTACAGTTTTCTGGAAAAAAGCAAGTAAGCCTGTGGGTGCCACGTTGCACGGCAGTGTTCCTTACCCTGATGGCTCTGTGCCTGATCTGATCACAGACCTCTTTGTGTGGGACCAAGGAAAACAGAGAACCTTGACCTGATAGTTTCTCTTGAATATTAAACCACGCTGGTCCTTTGCCATGCCTCATGAGCAGCATATGACTTTGGAAGTGGCAGAGCATTAAGAGCTAAGGCTGATCCCAAGCAGGAGAGCAAAGTACGTGTTAGTGCTACTCTGGGAGTTTGTGAGCTGATGTGCTGGGGACTGCTGTGAAACTGGGGTGGGAAGCCAAGCTGGATCGAGTGTTGATGGTGCTGCAGCCATGAGACACTAGTGGAGTGTGGCCAGCGTGATGAGCACTCCCACGCTGCGCTGTAGGAGCCTGTAGCAGTCAGTGGGTCTCGGTATTCCTCAGCTGCGTGTAGTGTGCTGCATGTCACAACAGCAGTGGTGTATGTGTCCCGTGGTGGAGGACAGATTGGCAGTTGGTGTGGAGACACAGCTGCCTGCTGGAATTGCAGCTTTTTGATGACTAACAGTAAAAAAAAAAAAAAAATTCTGAGAACCGGAGTGTGAACCTCTGCTTCTAAAAGGCTGTTTATGCAGTTAGCTGTTGGGATAAGGAGTAGGGAGGTTTAGTCAGCCCAGCATCTGATGCTCACCTTGCCTTCCCAGTGCTGGTTTTGGGCAGGGTGGGAGGGATGGTGTATTCTGTCGTGGCAGCTCTGCCATGGGGAGTCACGCTGCTTTCCTTCAGGCACAACTCTGCACCTTAAAACTTTTCCAGGAGTGCTGCTTTTCCCAAGCTTTCAAATTCTTTGCTACTTGCTATTTAAGAGACTGTACAGACAGAGTAGTCTGTGTCCAGGAAATAAACATTTAATCTTGCCTGTCCTGTTGGGGAGGAATATTTTTTATGTTAGTAGTCATTTGATGTTTGGTTTGTTTACGTTGCGCAGCCAGTCAGGTTGACCAAAGTATTCTAGTGATATCGACTACATTGTTTTATGAGCTCCTGCCTTCTCAGTTATTGTCTGGGGGCTTTCTCTTCATGCTATGATCTCAGAAGGCTGGTCAAAAGTGTTTGCTTGTTTTCAGTTATGTCAATTGCTTGATTAAAGTAAACCATGGTCATGATTGCAACTTCTTGACAATTACTTACAGGGGTAAATGAAACTGCCAAAAAGCAAAGTGAAAGAATTTCCTGTTTATAGAACTTACACCTGTTACTGAGGTGTAAATAAATGATTTGGATTTTTTCACCCAGCTTAGCAAGGCAGTGCCTGTCTGTGTAGTGGCATGTCTAGACTAGGAGCTCTGCTGACAGCAGCCAGGAAAGGCAGAATTTACTCAGCTGTGAGACTGTGATTCTATTTCCTCCAATATTTGGAGAAAGTCTAGCAGTGGGGATTATGAAACATAGTGATAGCCGCTTCCTGGAGCCTCTTTGTGATGGAGACTGGTAGGAGGAGTTCTTAAAGCATTTCATGTGGTGGGTTTTTAATTTTACTGGTAGGGGAGAGAGTAAACAGAGTGAATATTTGTATTCTCTTTCTGCTTTATGGTGGTATGGGAAGTGTGTCTGAAAAATGATCTTACACAAGTCTTAGTTTCTGAATATACGTGAACTTTGTTTCCATGCAGAAAGGCTGCTTTTCCCTATCTGAGGAACTCTGGCACAGTCCTAAAAACTGTTCTCACCGATGTTTAGAACACAGGTTCTAGAGGAGAAAATGTATCTTTATATGTATCTGTGCAGCTCTACTGTCTTCTGCTATGTTTTTTAAAATTTTATTTTTACTTTTCCCCAATACCAGGTTTAGGCAAGAAAGGTCTCTCTCCCTGGGGTCAAGAGATGCATTGCAGTGTCTTTTACCCACAGTAGCGGGGACTTCAGGGAAGAAATTCACTGCTGGAGCCAGGCCAGGCTGAATCTGGCAGAGCTGCTGCACAGGCAGTGCCGGCAGCATCCCAGGGTCATGGTGTCTGCACTGTCAGTTTTTCACATGCTGACCTTTCCCACCCTTCCATCCCTTGGGCTTTTCATGTAGACGAACCTTTCTAGAAAATACTCCCAGAGTAATAAAATAAGAAGCAAAGGTAGTGCAGAGCTCTCTTGGCATTTATCACAGCCCTGTGGGGAAAAGAGTGTTTTTGCTGGACACTTGCTAGGCTGGTATAATTGAGGTCTGGAATCCTAACTGAATTTGTTCTTAAACATTTCAGTGTGGCTGGGCTGCAGTGTTGCCTCTTCCTTGGCACAGATCCTGGGGATGAACTGTCTATCTGGTACTCTGCCGATGTGGAGCTGTCTGGCCTGGGATCTCCTGGCCACAAAGACCAGGGTGAACCCACCAGACATGCCTGCTCCTGGTTTCCCGGTGCCATGACATGACTTGTTCTGGATTTATGGCTATGAAAACATTTCCCAGAAAGCCTCGTGTGAGAGGGTGCTTTGAAGATGCATCTCTATCCTTGGTGCGTCCCGTGGTGTGCGCGTGGGGCTGGTTCCCAGCTGGACTGCTCGCCCTGTGGTCTGGGGGCGTGTGGCAGGCAGAAGCCCAGCTTTGCTTTTGGGTTTCACCTGTCCCTGTCAAGACTGCCAGCTGGCTGTCGGCGCCCCCCCTGCTTGCCTGCACCCTGCCCTCAGTACATATGGTTTTCTACATTTGGCTGTTTATTTAACTCCTCCCACCAGGCTTGGTGCAGGAGCCCTGGCACTAGTTAGTAGGTCTGGTTACCCCGTTGTGCTGCTGCTGGTGTGCGGCTACGTGCACGTGGGAGGCTGCTATCAGCTCCCAGTGAGCGAATCTGGAAAATGTTAACTTTTTAAGTTCATGCAACTATTAGCACATGGCCAAACAGGTAAATTGAATCAAAATAATCTTTCATAAAGGCACTCGTCACCATTGCTGTATGCAGTGTTTGCTCTGCGTGTGTGTCCCATTCCCTCTATGTTTGCAATTGAAGTAGATGCAGCTCTTTGGGGTAGTGACTGCTGTAATACAATGCTTAGTACAATTTTCTATTAAACATGTGCTTCTATATTGATTTTCAGTTTTATACCTGAAAAACATACGTGCCTCAGGATTAGTCTGCTTTTTCTTCAACTCTAACAGTTTATTTTCATCTTCCCTGAAAAGCCTGTTCCCTTGCTTTGGTCTGTGTTGGCTTCTGAGCATTAACACAGTAGACATAAATAATAGCGACAGCATCTGTGATTCTGGACAGCTCTGTCCTGTTCCGTACCCTTCCAGCACATCACTGGAGCCACAGCTCTCAAAATCACAGCATGGTAAATAGTTCTGTTGATGTGTAAGTAGGCACAAAATCCAGCCTCCCACATGTGCCTGTGCTGGCACTGCAGTTTTGCAGGCAGTAAAACACAGAACAACTCCTTTTGCCATTTAGCTCACTATGGATGCAGAGAGTGGATGTGCTGAGCAAGAAAGACGAGTTTGTGCCCGCCTGGTACTTAGGGAAAGCCATCAAACTCCCTGTAGGTCCATTTTCTCATTAGTTGGCTAAGCACGATGTATTGCTTACAGTGGACTTGCTGGACTATTGGTGTTGTAAGCCATTTTTGAGACTAAAAAGACTTTTTTCCTAGAATTCTAAAGTGTACTAACAGTGATGTTTTCCAAACTGGAAAACAGGCCAAGGGGATGTGACGGAGGGTTTGTATAAGGTATAGTTTCCAAAGGGTTCAGGGTGTTTACTGAAGTGGCTGCTGTCCCTGAAGCAGTTCTGGAGGCTGTGAGCTGTGGGTGTGTGCTTTGGCTGTATTACTATTCAAGCAATCACAGATTTGATTACACCATGTAAGCACTACCTGTTTGTCAGTACAGTAGACCACGCAAACCTATCTAAAGCAGCAGCTCACAGTGGGGATAGTTGTGCTGCCAAGGCTGAGCTGAGGAGAGGTCCAAGGAGGTGTAAGGTAAAATGGCAACAGCTTCTGTTCTGCAAATAGTTTGGTTGTGTATGTTTGCTTATGTAGTCCCTGTTTTGCAAGTAGTTTGGTTATATAAGAAAAAAATATATTTAAAAAAATATATTATGTATATTTACGTAGTGCTTCTCCTATAGACTTTAGTTAAACAAATGAAGACAATTTCAGCTTAAGAGTCAAGAACTAGGCATTAATTTTATAGTGTTGCTGAAGGACTTGCCTCCCAGTGGAGCGTGCACATAACTTTTGTGAGTGGTGTTTGCGAGTGTGCAGAGCATGTCATTCCACTGCCAAAGCCTCCTTTGCACCAAAAGTAGAATGGAACTTCTTGTAGGGAGGTTTTTAAGGTGTTGGGACAGGCACCTTGGCAGCGGGTGTGCTGCGTTCTGCTCGCTGCTGCAGGGCAGAGACATCAGCTGCAGGAGGGGCAGGTGCTGGGAAGGGCTCAGCAGTAGCAAAGCCTCGTCACAAGCGAGACGAAGGCTGAGGAGGCACAGCACAGTTGCCTGCTGGTAGAAGAAAGTGAGGGAGCATTACCTCCCTCTACTAAGCACATTTGCAAGAAGTCTTGTTTTCAGGTCTCATTCCTCTCCAGTGGTATGATCCGGACTGGAGTGAGACTGCCTCTGGATTTGAGCAGGGAACCAAGACTGGCTATCGTCAGCCTGATGAACCTCTGCGGCTCACTCAGGGTTTTGTATCCAAAGGTATGGACACGGCTGGTCCTCACCGTGCTGCTGCGAAGGAGGTTATCTCAGCTTTAGAGCTGAGGAAATGAGGACACTGAGGGGGTTCTCAGGGTCACAAGCACAAGCTTGCATACAGCATGGTGAGATGTACTGTAAATTGGGTTGAGAAATATGGCGGAGGGAAGAAAAACAGCAATGCAATTGTTAAATGGGCCAGTGATCTATAGGCATATACATGGACTTTCTCCATTAAAATTTAGGTCTGTCATCCCCTCTCCTATTTTAAGTGTGTGTATGTAAAAATATTCCCTTTTGTTTTTTAATGGAATGTGCATTTCCACACCTCTGAGTGCTCTGTCAATTAGCATAGGCTGAATATGTGTTTCGTCAAGGTGTCATTGCTGGAGTGATGAAGCCAGACCCTAACCTTTCATGAAGGTGGAATGTAGTTTTAAAACTTTCCCATGGTAGAAAAACCTATTGTGGGTGCAGCCGCTTGGGTAGGAAGCAGTTGTGCTGCTGGAGCCTGGGAAGCAGGATGCAGGTAGGAAACTGTGGGACACAGGATAGGACAGGAGGAGGCTTTAATGGCAATCAAGAGCATTTCTTTGTTGCTCAAAATATTACTTTTTTTGTCAGATACAGAGGATTTTCTGTTTCCTCAGTACTTCAGTAAATTGTATATCTGTTGGTCATTAATTGATATTGATGCAGGTTCCTAATGACATCTCAACCAAAAACCTTTTGTTAAATTGATTTCTGAGAGATCTAATTGAAATATACACAGGTTATTAGACTAGGATTCTTTAAAATACATATAGGAGGTGTCAGGCAGTGAGACTGGGAGATGGCCTGTGCATTGGGACAGCCAGAAAATAGTCAGACCTGGCAAAAAGGAGTCTGGGGTCCGTGGGTGCCTCATGGTACTGTGTGAGGATCAAGTTATTTGTGAGTGGTTTTGAGTCTGCACCCTCCCATCTGCCTCTTGCTGTAATGCTAGCAGATGAAATATCCTCAGAGGATTATTTTTTCCTTTGCCAGTACTTGTATGCCTCATAAATTTCCATGGTTGTAGGTCTTTGTAATGCAAACTGTTTTCCCCTGTTGAAAATGTTGATTAGGGAGGAAATACAGTGAACTAATTGAGTAACACTTGAGCCACATAAATATTTCAGGGGATTTCAGCAGCCTTAAAAGGCTCAAAGTTGCACATGAACAAACTTAGCCATAACTGTGGCTGAAGTTTTGTGATGTGAGAGGAGGCTGAAAAAGGGAGAACTTTTGAAAAGTGCCTACGGATTTACATATGTGTAACTATTCTTTATAACAGTATCACAGAATCATAGAATCATAAAGGTTGGAAAAGACCTCTAGGATCATCAAGTCCAACCGCCAACACAACACCACCATGCCTCCAAAACCATGCCCTGAAGTGCCATGTCTACACACTTTTTGAACACCCCCAGGGATGGTGACTCCACCACCTCTCTGGGCAGCCTGTTCCAGTGCCTGACCACTCTTTCAGTAAAGAAATTTTTCCTAATATCCAATCTAAACCTCCCCTGGTGCAGCTTGAGGCCATTTCCTCTCATCCTATTGCTAGTAACTTAGGAGAAGAGACCAACACCCACCTCGCTACAACCTCCTTTCAGGTAGTTGTAGAGAGCAATAAGGTCTCCCCTCAGCCTCCTCTTCTATACAGTATGACACTGTATAAGCCCATTTGCCTTGTAGATGAGCCCTAAGACGCTTAGACACAAGATACATGAGATTTCTCATGTTTGGTATAAATATTTTCTGCCAAAATGAAATATATCCTGGAATAAATTCTCATGGGATGTGCCAGCGGGGAAGTAATGCAGAGAGAGAGCTTCAGACTTGCAAAAGCACTGAAGAAAGAGCTGAGTTGCGGAGCTCGAGAGCAAGCACTGGAAGGGACAGCTTGTTCCCTGTTCGGCCATGTATTGTACTTCAATAGGAAACACGTAAGCTTACTGTGATTGAGTCTGTCTAGCAAAAATAGGATGAAGTATATTAAAAGTTGCCTCTGTTATCCAAGAACAGAGTTCCCAGCCTTGGCTAACGGTGGCGTGATGAAGGGAACAGGAGTCTGGAGTGATCAGTACAATGGTTCTGTGCTGGAGACCGTAAAACATTGAATAGATAATATCTGGTTTCTGGCCAAAGCCAGCTAACTTGTTGACAAGCTAAATCTTTAGAAATATTTAATACTAGTAGGGTTTATTGTCTAAGAGTAATGGCAGCCATTCAAGGGACAAATCAGGGGAGTGATTTAGAAGTACTAAGGTATGTTTTAAAAAGCCATCAGGTTTTTCTTTTGTACTTAGAAATGTAAAAGGGGGGTGGGTAAACACCAGAAAGAAGCTTGTAGCTCCCTGTTCTCTATCCCACTCATGTTACTTCTGGTGGAAAACTTAGGGTTTGATTTACAAATAAGCCTGCACCTTCTGTGTGTGCTCCTCTGAGCTAATGCTTCTTTCCCATTCAGTCTCTTGCATATTATGCCCTTCCCTTTCCTTTTCTTACCTTATTTGCTATGCTCTCTCTTTTGATCTCACTGCCCTTAATTTCTCTGTAAAAAGGGCTACTAAAAGGAGATATTTTTTTTCACATGACAGTTAAGCTGTGGGACTCCTTGCCACAGGATGCTGTGGGTGCTGAAAGACGACAGGAGCTCAGGAGGCCTGAAAAACTCATAGGAGGTTATTAAATACCACTATGCCATCTTTAGTTTGGTATTTATTTTAACCATACATCCAGGATGCTGGAAGGACATTGAAAGTAAGCATTGCTATGTGCTCACCTTAGACTTAACTCTCACCTAGGCAGCCACACCTAGCTACCAGCCAGACTGAGTAAAGTAATCCTGATGTTCCCCCATTTCACTGCAAAAGTCCTCTTGTGGTCTCCCTTCACACTTCCCCGCCCCTTTATTACAGCCCATATGGGACATGTGAAGACTAACTTATATCTGGGGAAACCAACGCTTGCTGCTGGAGGTGATGCGTTATGTACTTGGCTCCAGGGAATGAGTGCTTGGAGCAGGGCTTTGGGAGTTGGTGTATGTGCTTCTGCTCCTGGTTCTGGCAGTGCTGGTGTTGCTGGCAGTGATTTTTGCAAGCAGCTGGACAGCGCTGCAACACGGTGTCAGTGTGCTGCTACAGGAACAACTGGGTTTGTAGACTGGCAGTTGATGCAGAAAGCAGTTGGCAGACTGAAAGCAAGGCAAGACACCAGCCATCACACCCCAGGGTTGTGCTGGCTCAGCATTGTGATCTTGCTAGTCCAGGAGTGATGATTCATGATCTGCCTGCAGCTGTGCCTTGGACTGGCTCAGGTCTGGGCCGTTAGCTGCCCCAGCAACACGTGGGTGGGTGTAACAGCTAGTCCCCACCATGGTGGCTCCCACCCGGTCCCACCGTATTTGGTTGGTGAGAGGCTGCTGTGTCCTGCTCAGGTGTGGTGCTCAGTAACCTGCGGATTTGCCTGAGCAGGGAAATGAAGCTGTACGCACAATCTTTAAACTTACTGTGAGCTTACGTTTCTTACATCTGCACTGTGTGATGTGGGTTTGTGCTGGAGATGCCCATGCGCACCTCACAGGAGTGGGCTTCAATGCACAGAGCAGGCTAATGCCACGCAGGCAGCAGCTCGGGTGCAAAGCACAGCTCAGTCTGTTCCAGCCTTAGCCTTGGTAATGCTATGGGCCTGCTCTGCAGCACTGCTGCCTCTTCCCGCCGCTGATAAGGCAGGGTTTCCCAGAGCTGCTGCGACAGCACTTTTCCCTTGCTGTTTCCATGTTCTTCTCATACTGTTCTCATGGCCTTGTGCCTGCAGCCGTGATAGCGTGGGCATGGTGGGTGCTCAGGAGAATCCCGCCCCTCTTCCTGCTGTCTCTGCGTTGTTGTGGACTTTTTGGTTTGTACTAGAGATAACCAAAGCAAAGTGAACAGCACTGCAGGTCATGGTCATGTAAGTACTTGATGACATTAGCCAATAATATATGTGCATAGGAACTTAAGTCACTGGGCAACACTTGCACCTGACTAGCATTTGCTAATTATCACCATCGTCTTCAAACATCTTCTTCATCCTTGCTTGGGAAGAGCTCCCAGAGGAGGATGTTTGCCTGGGACCTGGCATTGCTTGTCTAGACTTGCCATGAGCTGGGGAGAGTTTTCCATCTCTTTTAATCTGCTCTTTAAACAAAAAGAGTTAAATAAAAGAGGTTTTTTAAGCAGGCTGAGGTTTTGGACTTGTGCTGTAAGAGAGTGGGAGGGGAGGTGTGCTGGTCTCAGGACAGCCCTGTGCCATTCCCAGCTTGGCGACTGCTGCCCAGCATTGTCCCGAGGAAGTTACCTTACTGCTGGGTGCTGTTGTGTCCTGCTCCCACTGAAATACTTTTTGGCAAGATGTGGGATGAAATATGGTTCTCCTCGTGCTATTGTGCATGCTGTCCCTTTAGGCAAATCCTAGTGAGCGCTATCACCTGTGGCAGCCGACACTATAGCTGGTTACGGCCTCCTGTGTTTGCTTACAAGTGAAGGACCCTGGATAATTCTGTTTTGGGCAATTGGGAGCAAGAGGTTTATGCAGCAGTGATGACTAATACTGGATTTCCAGTGAGAGAGGATCTTGATTCCTCTATATTTTTTATTAAAATGAGCCACAGGGTATCACCATACATCCTTCCGTATAACCATAAACCAGTTAAAACATGTACCTAATCTAACTATCCACTCTGTTCCTTAACCTAAATACATTTTAAGTACATCTGGCAGCTTATGTGAACAGTGGATAATACTGGACTTATACTGATAAAGATGAGGACTTTTTATTTTATAGGCGGCTTCTGATTTAGTTCCCTTCCCACCCCTTTCTGTGGTCTCTGCTGCGTAGGGCTGGTTTGTGGTACTGGGGCAGCATTGCTTTCAGATGCAGCAAACTGCTTGCTAGGGGAGCAGAAGGGCAGCCACAGTGTTTGGGGAAAAGGTGTTTGCTGCTGAGACTGCTTAGAAATAGCTGTTGCTGCTTAAACGCAACCCTGTCTTAATCCAAATTAATTTTTATGCACAGACAAGCAATAGGAATTTTCCTTATTGTATTTTGCTTACCTTATGATTAGGCTTTTACAGGACATGGGGACGGTTGGGCAACGTCCTGGTCTCCATTAACTGCCAAATTGCTACAGTATGTGGGCACTCCTCTGCAGCCTCTAAGAGCGTAATGTTTATACCGTAATCCTTTGTGTTGACACGTCACATGCGTGTTGCAACTCCTCTGAGTTTCAGTGTTAATTGAAATACCAGTATTAATTGTGGAAAACTAGTCACGCGAACTAAGCTGGAAGGGGAAGCTTTCTGAACCAGCAGTTTCGTAATTGTGTGTGTTTTGTAAGTGCTTAACTCTGACGCAGGAGGAGTGCTGTGATGCTCTGTGGTGCCGGGTTCCTTGGGTAGACTGGGATCCGAGTGCTGGAAAGTGCTTTGGAAAGAAACTGCAGGTGGGAGCAGTACTGTGGCCTGGTGCTCAGGGTGAGTGGGTGCTCAGGTGCCTCGGAGTGGTGCCAGGGAGCTGGGAGCTGCTTTAGAAGAGCTGGGGGCACCCTTGGGACCCAAGCGCCCCCAGTTCCTCTCCTTCATCAGGGCAGGGTAATGCGGGGAGCAGAGGGTCCCAGTGCCTTCACTCTTCCAGTAGATGAGAACAAGGGACATGCTGTTGGGAAAGGGCACTTAGGAGCAGAATCAGTCTCTGTAGTGCTCACTGTGTGCCATCGAGCCGTGTTTTTTCCTCTTCCTGAGAAGAACTTGTAGCTGTCAGCAGAAGAGCAGGCAAAGCTCAGGGGTTTATCTGCACAGCTTCCTTAGAGAAGGAAAGAAATGCAGCTGTGTAAAATAAATTTGGAAACCAGGACATTGAAAAGTGAGTCACTTAAAAGGAGTTCTTGGTGTTGTTTGTAAATCCAAGGGAAGTCCAGAGAACAAACAAATTTTCCGATATCCACATTCCTCTTAGAGGTTGAACTGAAAGAGCTAACTTCCAGCAAAACCCAGCTGAAAGCGGTTGCTCTTGGAGTACAGAAACCTTGCTCTCTCTTTCAGGAAAGGACTAGTTTTCCAGGCGTGTGTGGCCAGTGCTGTCCTGTTCATAGACCTTCACGGTGCCTGCTGAAAGCAGCTCCTCCAGACAGTGTTGTTTCCAGGCTAAGGAGGCTAGAAAGAGCTTTTTCTCTGTGCTAGAGCCCTGGAGCACACAGAGCAATGCTTCCTGGGGATGAGCTCTGTGCTCGCTGGAGGTGTTGCAATGCCTGGTTTGTGAAAAAGAAACTGTTCATAGACAGAGATTTCCTCGAGTCTGCTACCCTGCTCTATCTGTTTTGACTTTTTTGCAGGCATTTCCTTTAATTAAAAGTGAGACTAGATTTCCGTGGTGGTGGTGTGCTGGTCAGAATGGATATTTTCCCCCAAACTGCTATTTTTAAGGTATTTTTAGAGGTATGGGGTAGACTTAAAGAAAAATAGAGGAAAAAAATTTATAGATATATAGACAAATGATGGTGGCACTTACATACCCCCAAACTTAATTACTTCAATAGATTTTTTTGTAGCATTTTATGGAGTATTTCAGAAAGTTCTCCAGCATGCACTCTGTGCTTTGTAGGTCACCTGTTACAGATGACACTTTTGGGGTCTCTTTGTGTACACATTGGCCAATTGTTCTGAAAAAAGTATGATAAAAATTTTTTTGCTTTGAAATGTTAAATTCATCTATTGTTTTCATGATGCTTCTGGTTTATTTTATATTATATTTATATTATTTATATAATATAATACATATATATATTTATATTATTTTATTTATATTAGTTTGGTGCATATCTACAGTCTAAAATATTAAAAGATCACGTTGGTGAAAAATAAATGATGCATGTTGAAATATAGGCAGATCTAAGGGTGAGGTGCCACATGGTTGGAGTTTCTGAAAGAGCCTGAAAGTACCCCCACCTTGCATCATGTTACATTCATTCTGTAAATACCCAAAGGCAAATATTTTGCTGGCTCAAGCAGAAGAGAGATGCCATCTGTATCGTCCCTTATCTCTGCTGTAGCTGGAACCTTATACTGCTGGGCTTCTTGTAGCTATGATTTGCTGCTATGAAGTACTGGCTGCCTTCACAAGGCACAGCGAGCGGGATGCTCGTGGGGAGTTTGGGCAGAGTGCTCCGTTAGCGCTGTCCGGGGTTCGTCTGATGTCCTCCTCGGCATGGGAGAGTGATAGTGGTGGCTGGACTGGGGGGACAGAGGAAAACTAATGGAAACAAGGTGGGAGGTGGTAGGCTGGTGAGAAATGTAAGAAAGTAGGTTTGTTCAGCTAGTCACAAAGAGGGGAAGGTATTCATGGCTGCTGAGGAGGGGCTGGTAGGCAGCTGTCTGAGTCCCAGGAGTGACTCCTGATTTGCAGAGGGTCAGTTCAGAACCCAGGATAGCATCTGAAAAATGTCTTTGAAGACTACCAGTACCTGCATTTAGAAGGCAAAACTTGTGTGAAGAAGGAGGCTGGGAGGGCTGGGGGCATGGGGTTTTGGTTTGAGTGTATGCTGTAGGCTCCCTGCGTAAACACTGCCCTGCCTCGGAGCGTGTCCAGCTGCGTGCCCAAGCGCGGATAGCGTTTCTCCTCCTTCAGGAGTGCTGCCAATGGAAATGAGTTAATCCCTGTATGCACAACATCAAGACAGTGGCCACACCAGAACAAACAGAAATAGGTAAACTCCATCTCTGTCTTCCAAAATGTTCAGATGAAGTGATCTTCTGTGCTGAGCAAGCTGAGTGGGGGTTCGCAGGAGGCGGGAGCTGCTGTCATCCCACTGTGTGCAGCGCACACGGTAAAGCTTGGTAATTCAACGTCCAATCCTTTTCATTGCGCCTGATTTTTGATTGTTGGAGAAGCCCAAGAGGCAAATGGATGTGCCAGTGCACTTGCATGTGCAGTGATACGATATACATGCCGATATAGAATGTTGCTGAGCTGTAGCATAGCCACAGGCTTCCTATTGCTGCTCGTTTGCATCCCCTCCTCTTCTGAGCTGTACTCGCTTGCTGCAGTGGGTGTGAAGTCGAGCGTAGCTGCTCCTGGCTGCCTCCAGCTGTGTGCATTTGTGTGTCAGCTCTCAGCGAGCTCTGATCACGATTCAGGACTTGTGTAATAGAAATTATGAGAGTTGAGGCCATTCATCTACTTTGGCTGTGGGCAGAGAACAAAAAGGGTATTTGTACAGTGAAATGGCACTGAATGTTCTACATCACTGTTTTATTTTATGTTTACAGAGTAGAGGGCAAAAAAATAACATAAATGGGAACAATAATGTACGTTAGCACACTTCTAACTCTATTTAGCCTTCTTCGTTTGTAAATATTTTTGTGGTTCATCTGCATTTTAAAGAAAGGAGGGAAAATTCTCCTGCCTCTCTGCCGTTGTTTGAGGAAGGGGACAGGCAGTACTCTGGTTGGCTCTACAGTATTGCTGTGGATGGATGAATAGCTCTGCATTTTGCTTGTCACCCGACTGGCTGGTTTATAGTTAGATTAGGAGAGAAAGCATGCGATTCTGAAAGCTGCATTTTCACTTGTGCAAAGGACAGACCATGTCTGCTGAGTTATCAGAATGACGTTTTAACAGCTTGGTCTCATTTTTCCTGTGATTTATTAGAGTTATAGTCCTGCTATGTCAAACATGCATTCCTTGAAAGCAAGGCACCCAAAGAAGACGTCTTTTGAAATCCAAGGAGACTTCTTCAGTACCAGCCAGCACAGCAGGCCTCTTGGAGGAAGAGGAAGTTTGGGAAACCTCGTCCCTCTGTGTTATCATCTCGGTCTCAGCTGAACGCTGTGCCATGATGCTGGACAGGGCATTAGCCTGTGGGTGGCAAATGCCATCTGTATTTGAAACGCCATCTGTAAAGCTGTGGTTTTGTTTTCAGCTGAGTTGTTGCTCTTGAACAGTGTGCAAAGCTCAAGCTGGTACACGAGGGAACATGACTACCTGCTTCTACCTTCTCAGCACCTTGAGCAATTAAACACAAAAGCCTTTGTTCCCTGGTGACTTCATTCTTAAAAGGCCTTTTTAATTTTAGTCCTTAGTTTTGGGAAGAAATAATGGGAATTTGTCATTGACAAGAAGGCTGCATCTCTTAAATGACATGTTGAAGGATCCACTCCATAATTCATGGACTAGGGAGTGTGGGTGTCAAAAGGAGGGTGTATAATGGATATGAGAGATTTCAGTTCAATGAAACTATTGGTCTTTGAGGCAGCTTTTCTTGCCTTCATGATATTTTCTTGACCCAGATCACCACACTTTTAGCTGACTCATCCAGATATCCAGAAATGTTTAGGTTTCCTTAAGTAAGAGTGTGGTGGGATATTGGTTATTTTCATACAGTTTAATCCCTTCCCAGTGCACATGGGGACTTGCACAGTAATACCAGAGCAGTGCTGATTGATTTCTGTCACTGCTGCACCTGTAAGCCATGCATTTGTGTACGTAGGAGTGCTGCTGTTTCTTATCAGTCCTCTTTCCATGGATGCTGTGAGTTTTGACTTTTGTGTGATGAGACATGTACTGATGTTGGTGTGCTGAGAAAGGGACCTTCTCCCTCCTCTGCTGTAGAATGTGGATAAAAGCAAACCTGATACGGGCTGCTGGGGGTCTGAACGCACATGTGGAGTATTGGCTTCCTAGCTGCTGGAAGATTGTGGCAGACTCAGACCTACCAAAGGGTAGACTGCTGAGTCTGCCTGATCTCTGCAGGCTGGAGGGGTTTGCAGTTGCCCACTGCATCCCAGCTTTGTCTGTGTTCCTGTCCTTGGCAGTGAAAATTAACTGTCTGACTCTGAAGTGAATTAAGGAACACATATGATTTTCTTCTTGCAATCAAGCTGAAGGTGTTACGAGCTCTGACAGAGCTGTGCTAATAGCTGAGCAGCAGCAACGAAGTTAGCATTGGTGATTGCGCAGCAAAGCTAACCTCCAGCAGTGGAGGTACAGCCTTTGTTTTAGCATTTCTTCTTCTAGAGTGTGTTTCTTGTACATAGAGTGTTTGTGTGCAGATGCAGGAGGCTCCTCTGCGCTGTCAGTGGTCAAACGCCATCTGTCTGGGAGCTGCACAGGGCACACTGATACCTAGTGTTGGGGCTGAGCTCAGGAGCCATTGCCTGTGAGCTAGGCAGGAGTAAGCAAATACATGTTAGTTGGGGAGTAATTTGCTCTCAGTGGAGCTTCCTAATACAGCTTAAAACCTGAGATTTAAAAATAAACTTAAAAATGAACTTGCTGACACAAGAGCAGGAGCTTTTGATGCAACTGTGTCTGTGTGTACGTCTGCAGGAAGTGAGTCATATTCTTACCAAATCATCAGCCGAAGAATTTGTGACTTTTACAACAATTCCCGTTTTGGGCTAAGTCAGATCTCTTCCTCTCTCTAGGTTTTTCTCAGGCATCAGGAATGTCTTCTGAGCCCACTTCGTCCGCCTCGCAGCAGACCCCCACCTCTCCACCCTCACCCAGTTCTCTCCATCTGCCTGAAAACCGCAGAGCGAGAGATCGCTCCCCATCACCCATGAGAGGGTACCTCATCCCCAGTCCGCTGCCCACCCGACGGACCAGGACGTTTTCAGCGTGAGTGCTAGGAAACCTGCATTTCATAGACACAGCCAAACGGTTGCCTTTGGGCAGGATGATCGGCCCTTGCCAAGGCGAAAGGGAGTTGGGNGATGCTTTGGTATTTTACTGTTATCTCTTCTCCAATAAATTCTGATGCCACTAAACTTTTTAGTCCAAATTGCATGTAGTTTTTCAATGGTGTGTTTGTGTAAAGGATGTTCAAAGTCTTTTCCACTCTTTAAGACCAGAGTTTTACAGGGAGGGGAAAATACACTGAGATTTTTTTAAAACAGTTTCTTGTCCAAAGTTTTGTTTCACTTCGGATGCTGGGTTGTGGCTTTCAGGACCAGTTCCTGTTGTTTCTTCATCAGCTCCACCTCCTCCTTTGGCACGACCTCTCTTCTCTCCACCTCTGAAGCACTGGACCAGACCTCACTGGAGGCTTTAGTTCTTTCACTCCTGACACCTGTGCTACCATTAGCCAGGTTACATTTTAGGGATGGTCCACGACCCTGTCACTTTGCAAAGGGCTTGTTTCCTTTTCCTATTCGGCTTTCTTATCTCCATCTTAAAATTGTTCAAATAGGCATGTAAAAGAATGTGTTGGTTTTCAAGGTATGAACCCTGATCTCTTTGATTCTCTAAGATTATATGAGGTTTTCCATAAAATGAGATGAGATTTGTTGCTATTTGTAGTTATTTGAGGTGGTGATCCTACAGCAGGATTAGCTTTCCTGTGGCCCTGTGGTGCTGTGCACGCTCCTGGAAGCCACACATCTGAAGGGGACTCCGCAGCGCAGCAGCAGAGGATGGTGTTGCAAGGTTTGGCCATTGCAAAAATTCCCATTGCCTGTGATGGGTCTCCCAGTGAAGTGCTGAACTGCTTCTTAGTTAATCTCGGTGGCCTTTGAATCAGGGTCTGAGGGTATAACGTGAAGCTGTGGTCAATCCACTGCACTTCTGCCACAGTCTTGCAATTAATTCTGTGTAAGGGAGCTCTGGCAATGCCAGGTGAAACACTGTGGCTGTCTCAAACCTGCAGCTAGCCTGTTTTGTGCTGCTTAATCTAGTTGGCATGCATTTTCCTTTTTGTTCCTTGCAGTGTTACCCAGCTCTTTTCTTCAGGAGTTATCCATGCAGATTTAAATAGCATCAATCTCAATGGTGCTTCATATTACTTCTATATTCAAAATGAGGCAAAAAAAAAAAAAAACCAGCAGCAGCAGCAAAATGTATGTTGTCAGTTCCAAAAGCCTTCAAATGCCCTAAACTTTGTAATGGAAGTAGATTGCCAAAAGGAACGTAATTGACCTGATAATTGGGATTGCCCTTGAAAAGCAATTCCAAGCTAGTTTGCCTCAGTGCTGTGTTAATAATGAACTCTGTAATTCTTCTTAGCTATTAATCCTAGTCTGGTTCTTACAAAACTAAAGAATTTGTTATTTGGCTTCCACAGTTATTTAATCATTAATTAGTGTAGGAATCTTGCTGTATTTGTTTGCCCTGAAAATCAAAATAGCTCTAAATTTGGTTTTTTTTTTTTAGTGTCCTTTTAAACAAGAGGAGCTCTAGGTGAGCTCTGGCCCACAGTTGTAGGGAAAAGATGAATGTGACAGGCAGTAGCTTATTCAGTGGGATTATTTAATTTTGGTTCATTGCAAGTGTGGGGCCTTATCCCCCAAGTGCTTTATGTCCTTGAAAGACGCAGTTAAACTTTAATGGCTTCTTTAGGGTGCTTTTCCATGAGTGCTTTTCTGTGTAACAAGCACAAGCCCTTGCAGGAGCATCGACAGCTTTATAGAGCTGGAAATGAAGTGATTTAATGAAGATTTCTTCTTTCGTTAACAGTTACAACTGTATTTCTTTCATGTTAGTTTGGCTTAAGGAGCAGAGCTGTTACCACAGTTCTTAATGATTTTATTTAGACTTCAGTAAACTTTAAACATCTGGGAAAGTGATGTCAAAATTGCCAGGATGCATGTAACCAAATGGCAACGCAATCAGTTACTGAGTTTGAAGGATCACACCAAAATCCTGTTTAACACGGAAGCAACCTGCTGGATTGTCATGGCATGAGAAGGTCCTGATCTGCTAATGCCTCTGTGTAAACCCCGTTAAGAGGATAATGACAGACATGCATGCAGAAGGGGTGTGTGTATATGTTTATACATACATGTGTACACATTTATACATGTCTTCATGCACTGCATTCTCTTGATACTACATGCACATGCTTACTGCTAAATTTGTGAAAGTGCATACAACTCCTAGGTGCACACTGGTACTTCTGAACTCGTGAAAGGTATAAGATGCTTAAACTTAGTATAGTGTCCAAAGAAAATTTGGCAGGGTGATACAGCAGATGGATTCCAGATGGCAACTGATGGATTATAATGCTAGCAAACATCATCGTCTTTATCTCCCTTAAAAAGGCTACAGGCAAAACGTGCAGTGTATGAAACTGAGTATTAAGCAGTTGCTACAGAGGAGTATACTCACTGGGAGTGAGTATTTGGACCATTGTGCCCATTTGCGTCGTGTGCTCTGGCTGACACACCTGGGAGCTGTCGTGTCCATGCTCAGCAAGGAACCGCTCTTCTTGTGCTTTCTTTTGCAGAACTGTGAGAGCATCGGAGGGTCCCATCTACAAAGGTGTCTGTAAATGCTTCTGTCGCTCCAAAGGTCATGGCTTCATTACTCCTGCAGATGGAGGGCCCGACATCTTCGTACACATCTCTGAGTAAGTTGTCTGGGTGGCCAAGGAGGGCTGGAGCTTTGATTTGCCTTAATTACTGAATGCTTTTGACATTTCAGACACAAGAATGATTTATAATCTGTCACCCTTAACTCAGCAAAGAGGAGTTATGCAGATGTTACTGGCAGTGATAGATTGTGCTGTTTTCCTGTATTACTAAAATCTGTTGAGCTAAAAACTAGATGATGACCCTGTCAAATCTCTTGGAATAAGCTGTGCAGTTTCTCCTAGATCCAGAAACTTGCATTTACCTGAAGCAGAACATCTACGCAGTATCCAGCTTAAATTAAAAGATTTATAACACTAAAATTCACTACTTTTGCTTTGCACTGCTTGTACCATTATTAAACTAAAGGTTAATTACCTTTTACTGTAAGAAAAATCATACGTTACTACTTCCTTGAATTTATCTAGCTTCAGTCCGAGCAGTTTATAGCTAAAGCTTTCTTTGCTAAAGGGTTTATTAGTACCTCCAGTTTTTAGCCCTGAACACACTGAGAACCATCACCTCTGAATCTGCTGTGTACTTTTTGATAAACTAAACAGATTAAGCTTTTCAAGTCCCTCACTGAGATATTTTTTTGTCCAGTCTAAAACAGTCTTTCTGGTCTGTTTTCTAAGTGTGCTGCAGAATTTAAATATAATTTTAAAACGATACACAGTACACATACTTACAGTATATGGAGATAAAATCTCTTCCATACTCCTGCTCTGTTTCTCTTTCTGTACATCCCATAATAGCATTAGCCCTCTTGTCCCTAGTCTTTTGCTGAGTTGCTTATCTGCTCTGACCTCGGCACCCTTTGCAGCGTCAGGGTTTGGTGCAGTCCGAGATACAGTCTGGCAGTCCTGACAGCAGTGTTTGTATTCCTGGTTCCTCAAGGTACGGCTTCATATTTGGTTGCATTGCAGCACATCTTGTGTGAATAGGCCCTGCCTGCCAAGGGATCCAGATCATGCTCCGTGACTGCACTTGGTTATTTATTGCTTGGCTAATCTGCAGGGTTTAATAGACAGTTTTGTATTTGTTTCTAGATTGAGAAGTTGACCAGCATGGGGGCTGAAACTGGTCTCTGAGGGCATATATTAAGATTGCTCAATGTTTACTGTCCAAAAACCTCTTTCTAGATCTACCATCAGGTTTTAGTCTACATATTGTTTACAGTGTTGAAGCTGTATAATCCTTATTTGCTGTTTGGAGTGGTTATCCAGCAATACGTCAGCAAAAACCTTACCAAAGTTATTCACGTTGCCCCAGCTATCTTTCCTGCTTGTGTGTAGCACATGTCCTTGGTGAAGGAGCACGTTGGCCGCCTTCCAGTTTTCTGAAATGTTACTGCATGATGGGCGTTGGCAAGACAAAGCTTTTTAGGACTTGTGGGTGCAAATGGGCCGGGTGGCCTGACTTGCATGTTCAGCTCCAATGTTATTTCATATCATCTTTTCCTTTCGTCTAATACAAACGCACAATTTCTCCTTATTTCCTGAATAACTTAAAAATAACATTTCTCATGTTATAATTTAAAAATTTTACCATGAACGTCTAGTCTGACTAGGGTTTAGTTAAAACAGCCCTCTCACAGAAACATGAATTCTTAGCCCTCTAATGAATTCTTTTTAAAGAACTGTCTATTCTCAGTCCTGTTTTTTTCTCTACATTTTTTTTCCAATTAGTTTGGTAAAATTTTCTTCAGTTACTTGAAATTAACCCTTTTAAAACCCTAGAGATCACTTTTTGATTGGGGCTGCCCTTTATCTGTACAAAATGTGAACTAATCTTTCAGGTGTTCCCCAGTTCCTCCCCTGTGGCCCAACACATCTTTCTCTCTGGGCCCAAATCCCAGTACTTGATTCTGGGTATGCTGACTGCTCCTACCCTCAAGCCCATTCCAATCAGCTGTAATTCTTAAACTCCAGAGACATTTTTCTGTTTGGCTATTTAAGACTACCATATGTCTCCCATACTGAAATCCTTTATGACATAATAAAAAACATTTTTTTGTCTGCTGTGATTTTGGTGGTCTGTGCGAGAGGCCCCTTCTCATGGGCTGTGCTAGTTGGCGTGTTGATCCTGTATGCTTTCAAAATGCTTTGACTGTGAGCCGTCAATAAGCTGTATTTGAGTAATTGTGCCCTGAATGTGGCATGCCACCCTCCCCTTTCTTCCACGCCCTTGATCTATTCTAAAACCACTATTGAACAAGTCACCAAGGCTGTAAAAGTTCGTGGGCAACCATACTTCTTGATGTATTTTCAGCATGTTTATTTTGCTGACGCATGCCCAGTTCTCTGCTTGCTCTCACCCTCACCCAGCCGTGCCCTCAGACCGCCCCTGCACGGGAAAGCTGGAGCAGGTAAAGGGTGAGGGGGGGAGACCCGCTGCGTGGGCAGAGGGTGACGGGCTCTGGCCCGCTCAGGTACAACCTTCAGCCTGAGTTCTGGCTTCCCAAGTCTCAACTTAGTGCCCTACCTGCTGGACAGGCTGCTTCTCTTCATTTTTAGTTACTTCATTTCAGTCTAATGCTCACGTGGGTGGGGAGCTGCCCTGTACACCATGCTGCAGTGTGCTGCAGTCGCTCTCCAGTATGGCAGCTCTCTTTAAGTTTACTGTAAATGAGAAGATTAGAAGGGACCTCTTCTACCTCGTCCGCTGCAGGAAGATGCCGCTGCCTTTCTGGCAGATGCTTTACCCAACGCACTCATAACAACTCGGGTGCTGGGGATCCACTGCCTCCCTGGGCGATCCCCTGTAATTAACAGACCTGGCTCTTAATTGTTTCTGATATTTAACTGACATCTCCCTTGCTTTCAGTATGGCTCTTCACTCCTTCCATTTCCACAGCAGGTAAATTATGCCTTTGCTCTTTAAGCCTACCATTTATGTGTTCAAAGACTGTTTACCTTGCTCTTTCAGAAACATTTTAGCAACGTTAGTTCGTATGAATTTTGTGGGACTGAAGGATGTGCTTTGTGCAGCTTTTCTATGCTCAATTCTGATCCTTTGAAGCCAAGAGGATTTTTCTTCTATTGAACCAAGACTGGGCAACTGTTTTAAATGCTTCTTAAGTAGGTACTGTCTCAGAACTTCAAAAATAGGTGATGTTTCTGCCTCAACCTGTTAGTACAAAGTGCTATTACTGAAGTACTGAAGGTTTCAGCACAATGTGTTCTTTAATTACTCTGAGTGTATTTGAATTGTTGGAATCAGCTTTTAGTGCTAGAGAGTGATGGTATCACTGTCTTAATTCTGATGCAAGGCAGCACTGGAAAGATGAATTTATAATGCCTTTCATTTCAGTTTATTTCACTGTGAATTAGAAATGTTGCTCTTTATTAATGGGAATTGCTTATTGCAGCAGCACCCTGTAACCATCACTGTGGCTCAGGGGACTCCAATGACTCTGGTTTGTGTAGTGTCAGTTTTGAGATACTGCTTATGTTTATCACGCGATTCTTTCTACTTATTTTACTCAGTTAAACCTGAATGTGAGAGAGACATCAGTCTGTTCACTGTCTCAGTACAGTATAGGCATGTACTTGTGAAATGAGAGAGGTTTGCTTCTCCTGAATCGGTTCTGCCTGAAAGCTAGGATTTCAGGAACATGGGTAGAATGGTAGGCCAGTCTGGATTCGGCAAGATAGACTGTTCCTCTGTGCTCATCACTAAGCTGTGATGATTAGTGAAGGTTTTGAGTGCTGGGACCAGCTGCCTATCTTGCAGATTAGTATGATTTTAAACACAAAAATTTGATTTGAGCAATTAATTTTTTTCTTCCCTGAGCTTTGGGAAGCTGTAAGGTTACACTTCAATGAAAATGTCTTCTGTAAAATAGGATGTCTGTTTCCCATAGCTTTCCATTTATTTTTGTAAGATAATAACACTTAGCATGGTGTTTCTATTTCTGTAAGTGAGCATTAGCTTAAAAATAAGCTAAAATACATGTGGCATTCAAAAGCTTCTTCACTTGGCATCCACAAAATTTTAAATTTCAGTATCTGTGTGAGAGTTTAAGGTGAATGTGGGCATGTGGACATGTTTTGTGAGTGGAACCTGCAGCAAACCTGTGCTACTGTGAAGCTGGACTTGTCAGGTGTGGGTAGATACACTGTGTAAGAAATGCCAGTTTGAAATGCAGGTTTTAAAGGTGTTTTTTGTCTGTGTGGCTTTTTCTGTTTTAATGAGTGGCTGTGAAGACTGCAGACAAAATTTGGTTTGGGTTTTGATAACACTTGTGTGGAGCCAGTTCTCCTTTTTAACTGGTTCGGTACGTATGTACAAAATTAACCAAGGCAGCCTGGAGTTCTCTGGAAATGCAGACACTGGTAGGCGGTAGCGTTTCCTTTTGAGCTGTCCTCGCACAGCAGGTAGAGGCTCGGTGGCAGCTCTAGTGACAGTCACTGCAGGCAGCGGCAGCTTCCTGGCAGCACTCATGGCACCTTCTTGGGTCGGTCTGCGGGTGAAGCATGTGTTGCTGAAACCCTGTACCACAACTGCAACACCGTCAGTGCTTGAGATGAATGGATTAGAGCCAGCTCTCGCACACCGACCCGAGTAGCCGTTCCTGCCTGCAGCTGCGTGGCCTGGTGCAGTGAGAAAGCTGTCGCACCCCTGCCACCCAAAGGCACCAGCCGCAGGCTCACTGCCACTTTCTGCATCGCGCGCACAGCGAGTCCTGCTTCCTTGTGTTTATTGGAAACACTTCTCAAGGTGGTATAAACAATTGTACTAGGAAAATGTTACGGCTTGTTGAATGTGGGAGATTTTGTTTTTCTCAGTTTAATGCTTTGCCTTTCTCCAGAACAGAAAACAATGTGCTTGCTAGTAGTGAGTGCAAAACCCTAGCTGGCAAGCATGGGGATGGAGGAGTTGCTGAGATGGCAACTCTAGCTAATGTCTCTGGAAGCAAAGGCAAATTCATCTGCCTGGAGTGAAATTTTTTAAAAGTCCCTAATTATGTTTTAATAGTGAAGTGTACTGTTAATGCTTTCATTTCCACCAGCCTGTATCATGATCCACTGTCACCAAATTGATGGTGTTATTGTAGCATCAGTGCTGAGAACCGTATCTTCCTTGATATCTTTCCTCCTCCGCTGTTCTTTCATAGCGGGAGTAAGTCAGCTCTCACAAACATGAGCTGGTTTGGTTGTTACTGAAATATAACGGCTCTGGTGGCTTCAGTTTCACTCTTGCTGTAGACGTGGCGTGTTTCCGGAGGGTGGACGGGGAATCCCCGCAGTGCTGGCTGTTGAGGTCCCCACCTTGTGCTGGGGGTGGCTGCTGGTACGGTCAAGTTCATATCGCTTGCCTTCCAAAGGGGGGTCCTGAGGGCACGGAGCAAGGGGGATGGGGGGAGGTGGGGTGTGGGTGCCTGTAGCAGCAGATCAAATAATGTGCTTTAGAGCATTGCGTAAGAATCCCACTCTTCTGCTTTCCCAGTGTATTTGGGAGTGGGTACAGGATGAATACTCGTTTACTCTCCGGGCTTTTGCACTTCATTGGGATTTGGCCTGAAGCCTGTGTAGCTGCAAGGGCAAGGCAAGGAGGTAGTTCACCAGTGAGCAGTGACAAATGAATGATCACAGTCTTGGGTTTTGGTTTTTTTAAGATTTTATTTTGCAGAAGCAGCTGATTTAATGGAACAGAAAAAACAGTGCAGTGCTTGTTGGTTTTCTGCAGTTCGCTAGTACTTGGCTCTGAAATGCTGCATTGCAGAGAGGCCTTCAGGCTGTCCTTCAGGCTGAGTTCCTGACCCCGTGCTTACTGATGGCTTTGGAGAATTGACGCTATACTTCCCCTGGGACGTTGACACACAGCACTCTTGGGTCCCTGGAGAGGTCTTGGGTTTGCTGTGCTTTGCTTGTGCGTTGTGTTATCTCAGGAGATTAAGTTCATAGTGCCTGTAACTTGGGAGTACTGAACAGAACAGAAGCGGTCTCTCAGTGGGCTCCCAGGTGAGGATATGGTCTCATTCTGCTGTTGCATCTCAGTTTCTGGATATGCTGGAGATGTACTGTCAGCCGCATCTTCCTGCAGGAGGAACCCAGCTGTGTCCCTGCTGCTACCCTGCTGCATTGAGGAGCTGGCTTTGAGTTTTCATGTCCATGGAGAGATCATCTTTTCATGCTCCTTTCCATTGATTTTCTGCCACATCACTATATTTAATGCAGAGCATTAATGTCATATCTCTTCTGGCTCTTTGATGTTGTTCTTCTGCTAGTGTAACAATACGGGTTGGAAATTAACTGATCATTATGAACGAACTGAGAGCTGATCTGAGCTGAGAGAACAAACCTTTCCAGCCTCTCTGCCTTTTCTGTGAACTAGCAGCAAAACAGTTTCAGGTGGCTGCAACCGACTGCTCTGGGGCGGTTGGGGAGCCAAATCTGAGCTTTCCGATTTCCCTCAAAATACTTAAAGCACTTAACTTACCTGCTTTGGGCTGCACACTTCCTTCCTGATGTGCTACCTTTCTGGTGCCTTGCTGCATCTGTTTAAGTGTCTGAAATAAGTAGATTATCTGGGGTGGGGTGGAGAGGTAGCAGAATACCAGATCTTACTTCAGAGGGGTTTGGAAATGAATAGAACATGAACAGCCTTTTCCTCAGGTTTCCCTACCCCCCCACCCCACTTGGCTCCGAAAATTCACGTTGCACTTGTGCATGCAGGAGAGCCAGCTTGCTGTGGTTGTGGTTGTAGCAAAACCTTCCCACAATCTCCACCTAAATGATATAAACTGCAATAGGTCAAAGCTGACACTCTACCTGCAAGCCAGGCAGTGGGCATTGAAGACAACTGCGGCCACCCGAGGATGGAGGTTCTTTGTGGTTAGTGAGCACAGAACATAACTGTCTGGGCTTTGGTTTCCAGATGCAAACAGTAGGTATTACTGTGACAGGATCCAAGCTGTACGCTTGCAGGAACAGGCATCTTCTGAACCTCTGACTGAGTCCATGTAGGCGTCCTTGGAAAGCTCTGCCGCTTGTGATCACCAGTTTCTTCCTCGTGGTGCATGGTGTGCTATCTGGTGTTGAACTAGCTGCTGAAAGTAGATAGAGAGCCATAACTATCCCTGAACATGGATTCAAAAACCAGGACTAGGGATCTCAGTAGAGAACTGGACAAGAGGAGGATGCATCTGCTGTGCTGGGAGGGAAGTGCAGCTTCTGTGCTGGACAAGGCACCTCCTGGGAAGATCCCTCTGCAATGGCAGAGAGACCAGGGCAATCCTGTAGCAGAGACCTTGGATATGAACAGCTGGGATTCTTCAGTGCTTGCACCTCTTTCACACTTGTCTGTCTCAGTTACAAGAGTGACTGGTGGGTGAGAGGCAGCCCTGCTTCTGCTTTGCCTGCCAGCCAGCTTGGTAAGGTCATCGCTGGCTTTCCCGATGAACGCTGGAGCTGTCAGCTTACCCTGGGACTGCATGGGAGGGCATTCTGAATGAGTAACTCTTAATAGTTCATTACTCTGTCATGTCATGCTGCTTAATAAAAATATGGGAGGTGTTTTGAGGTGTTAAATGAGCTTTAAGAAGCCCGCAAGATTATACAGCCAAATGATCCGTGGGAAGTGGCTACATGGTGTGATCCATGGCAGACTTGTTGTCCAGCAAGGCTCAGAATTCACTGAAAACACTTGTCCAGAAATGTTTCCATGTGATTTAGTTTTTGTCCCAAGAGGTTAAGCTAGAGCCCTGGAATATGAATAGCAGCTGTGAGAAGGAAGAACTAGAACATTCCTTATTTAGGTAATTTCCTGATAACCTCCCAGTTCCCTAAAAATAGTGCGGAATAAAATGCTCCACCGTACCAGACTGGCGCTGAGGTGGGAAATGGGAGTTGCTGGTTAATCTAAAACTCGCTCTATTGTGTCTCACTCTGACACTAACATCAGGAAAGCATTTCCTATTTTTAGTTTAATTTGTTGAAGTGTCTTGAAGTTCCTGTATACATAAAGATTCATTATTTTGAATACAACATGCATACCAATCTCTTAAATAGCAGTGAAAATCTCCACCTTCCTCTAGATCAAGATTTAATGTATACTTAGGGTAAAAGTAAAAAATACATATCTAAAAATATTTCATCAGTATATAACATCAAAAAAGTCCGTGTTTAACTTCCTCTACCACATTATCCAGGTAACTTCTACTGTATACGTAGTGGCTGCTGTAGGCTGAATCTGTTCCAAGATTTCTGATCTTGCTCTGATCTTTTCCAGTTCATTTCCCTCCCAGTGCTTAAGGCAATTGCTTCCTGATGGAGGATCTTCCCAAAGCTTTGTGTAGGGCTATGCTCCAGTGCCATACCATCACCTTTCAAGTGCCACTGTATTGTTGTTTCTTGACACCACCAGAAGTACTGCACAATCTGGATGGTGTTTATTCCTGCTTCTAAGCATCATCTAGTGATAACAATGCTGGAGTAAGTCTGCATCTATCCCAGAAGCAGCATTTGGGGGGCAAACACTGTGCTGGGAGCGCTGTTCACAAACAAGTTTACTCAGGCTGCAGTCTAAGACCATTGTCCTCTCGCTTTTCATGTGTACTGGGGGCAATGAGTTAATAATCTCATACCCAGCAGGCACCAAGAGTAACTGGTAATTGGAAAGCTGCAAGAAAGAAAAGAATATCTGATCTGCGTGAGAAAAGTTTAAAGGCCAAAAGCAGAAAATGAAATTTGAGCTGTTTGTGTGACCACAACCTTTTTAGACAGCTGTGCAAAGGACAGGCCTGATCTTGATAAGGTAAGACCACAACAAGCAAGGAAAGAAATAAGACAAACTAGGGGATGAGAAGAAGCCATGTTGGGGTTGAATGAGGTTTTATCACAAGCTTCAGTCTCTGTAGTGTCGGTTTGGATAAGGAAAGAAACCAAGAAAGGATCTGACGCTGTCAGCATAGTGCTTGGTCCTGTAAGAAGTGCTTTGTAGTGGAGAGAAGTGTACCTTTCTGGGTAATGCTGAGGGTGTGCGGATTTTAGGGCTAATGTGATCTGTTTAGAAGAGGGAACAGGAGTAATTAACCTCATGATTCAAGCATAAGAAATTTAGGTCAGCAAATGTTTTTGTTTTCCTGTGCAGACCAGGGGCTGTAGAGAGTGCTCCAACCAGTCATCTAACAAGTGCTGACGGATGCAGTGGCTCTCAGTGATGGCTGAGAGTGTGTCCTCCAGTCCGGGTCAGTCCCTTTGCTTCTCTCCCTGACTGCAGCCCGTCGTACGTTAGGCGTACCATTTCTGTGTGCGTACTGATCCACTTGTTCTTAGTTTCTTGAAGAAACAGGACCATTTTGGTTACCAGTACGTCTACAACCCCTTACCAGAACCCATCCTGGTATATATTTGTATTTCAATTTTGAACCAAACTCACCCCAACAAAACTCCCATCTTTTTTTAGCACTCAAGCTGTACTTCTTCCTCACTGGAATCTTTAGATTCAAGTAATAACTAATTTATCTCTGTTTTTTCAGGAGCCTTTGTGCATTGACATGTCTTTGGTGCTTCAGGAAATGGTGTGCATCCACTTTTTTTCTATGTTAACCATACCTACTGATATCTTTTGCAGATTTCAAATGTTTATTTTGCTAACTGCATCTCATCCTGTTTTACAGGAGCTTTTAAAGAACATGTAAGGTTCCTGTTCGTTAGAAAAACCTTTCAGCCAAACACGAGATCCCTTCCTGGGCAGGGCATCCGTTTCATTTGAAGCCCGTTAAGTGGTGGCTCTGAGCTCACTGCTTGCTGTGCATGTTCATCCTCTGTGCAGGAATCAAAGGCAATACCTGGGGCTGTGGAGTGGGCAGCTGAAACATCAAGAGGAGATGCTGCTTTAGTTCCAGCCCCATGTAACTGCTCTGCCTGTGCTCTCTGAAATACTGTCTGCAGCTGGTCCCAGTGCTCGAGGCCGCATGAAGAAACATGTTTCATTACAACTTGTTCCAGTGGCTTAGCTGTACTTGAGTCAGTGTAGACTTTCTGCCTCAGCTCATATTGTCTATGTTCATTACATCTGAGCTGGGAAACGTTTCTGCTCAGTGTTTTGCTAGTCCTGCGTTCCTTTGTATGGATAAAATGTCTGTGCTGTATTGCTTTCCACTGGAAGATGCTGCCTTCCTCAGGTGGGACTGACATCCTGCATGGGTTGTGTTGTGAGTTACTGCTTGTGGCAGTGTGGTTTTAGCTCAATAGCAGCAGCTTTTTCACAACAAGGGATCATTCAAGAGATTCAAGTGGGAAAGATGATGTCATTTTTTTTTTTACATGGCATTCCTATTTTCACTCATGGTTTGACCCTCTCTTGTGTCTTTTCTTGGGGCTTCATGTCTACTTGTCAGGCTTTGAGACAGTACAAGCATCTTCTAACCCTGGCTTGAAATCCTCTGTTTCAAAGTCAGGGTAGGCTGCAAAGAATTTGGTGGCAAATTCCTTTGGCAGTAAAAAAGGTAAACTAATCTCTGGTCCTGAAAGGACAGTAAGTATTGGGTACGCAACCCCTTCACACCTGAAGAAATCTTAAACCTGTTAGAAATGGGGAAGGTGGGGTATAAATGAAGGCAATAACTGAAGAGGACATCCACAGCAGGTGTCTAGATGTGGGAGCTTGAACATAGTCTGTCCAGTGTGATATAGGGCTGGGCTGACAGGTTGGTTTGGAGACTTTGGAAGTAAATAAAGGTCAGTCGGATCAGCCTGTGTGGGGAGGAAAGGGCTGCCAGGTCTGATGAAGGAGGCTTTATCTTGACTTTTCTGCAAGTATTTTTTCTGCCTTCGATTTACTGCCATTTTCCCAGGCATTGCTCTGAAGAGTGCAGCCTAGGACATACCCTCTTGGGTCTGATTCCCGCACACACAGACAGCTCTGCTTTAGCCCAGGGAAATAAAGTCTGAAGGACACGTGTTACAAGCCACAGGCCTTGAGAATGCCTTTAACTCGTCATAGCAGGTTTTAGATCCATATTTAGATATAGGAGCATTTTTCAATATCGTGTTGATACAATCAACAAACAATAAATTCTCCCATGGGAGATTCAGAAGAAAAGTCATAATTCATGGGTCAGTTTTAGTTTCCCCTGTATATGCCTGCCTGCCCCATCTCATTCCTGAGTACAGGCTGCTTCTCCTCAGCCACAGCCCGATGCACCAGCTCCCTGAGCAGCAGTCATGATACACAAGTCAGAGGAGCAGAAGTGGAGGCAGCTCTCAAAGGGGGAAGGGTGAGGGAGAGGCAGTGCAGGAGAGGAAGCTGAAGCACTTTTGCAGAACTGGGGGGAGAGGCAAAATCTGATGTAAAGTTACAACTGGCAGTAAGTGACGGTATATTTACCTCCTATCAGTCCTGCCAGTCTTTCCTGCAATAGAAAAGCCATAACAAAAATGCGTCACAAGATGAGAGTGGATATGAAGGGTGCTGCTAAAATCTTAGGTCCCTGCAATAATAGGAACATTTGTGGGGTAAGATTCCTGTGTGCGTATGCTCTCAGTACGCTCTCGGTGAAGGCAAGTAACAAACTCGATGGTGCTTATCTGTTCACAAATACAAATGCTGCTGAGAAACACCGGAAAAACCCTCAAAGAACAAGAAATCTAGAGCCTAGGTTGTCAGAGAGGGGGAACGTGAGCATGGGATCGTGTAGGTATATTTAAAGAAAGGTGAAGTAGCATCCTTTCTACTGTGAGAGAACCACGGCGATGCAGGTTGGAAGGCATCTCTGCCTGTCTTCATTGGCGCATGCTGGGATTTTTATTAAAAAGCTCTCAACTTCAACACAGCAGTAGAAGCGAGGAAGGCTGTTACCTTTGCAATTCTGTGTTTCATCAGTACATCGTTCTGGACAGAAGGTGACAGGCCTCTTGCTATTTCCCACTGTTTCCAGGAAAGGACTTGCATGCAGTAACAAATACATGGTGTGAGTCTTCCAGCATCCCATGTTATCAAGCTAGGTAGGACTGAGCAACTCTTGGAAATCTTCCTAAAAGTGCTGGATGCTGGAGGAGAGTTTCTGTGGTGTAACACGTCAGGGTCACAGAACTCTTTCTTCACAGCAAGTAATTTTGAAGTATTCCACGCTGGGTCTTGCTTGGCCTCTTTTTTCTCGTATCTCAGATGAATTATGTTATGGTGGAATAACCTAAAGGTAAAATCAATGACTAACATGGCACAATCCTTCTTTAAAGAAAGAAAAAGGCGGGGGGGGGGAAGCTTCAGGTGTGTGTGGGAGGAAATCAATTTCCTATAGTTGAAAAAAAACAAGCCCCTGAATGAAGTGCCAAACAGGGTCAGCCCTGCCCTCTAGTGCTGCCACCGAGTGAGAGGTTGTTCCACGGTTCACAGCAATGTTGTCCCAGGCTGTGCTCAGCTGATTATTTTTTTTAAGGCATATTAGAGTGTGGGGTTTTTCTGTATTTGCTTTTGATGTTTTTTTCAGGGTGGTGGTGATGCTTATAGTGTTTTCATAGGATTTTGCTGCAAGACGACCAAAATCAGCCTCAAGCTTTAGTGGATGATGGGCTCTCTAAAACACTCTGAAGTATCTTGAGCACCTAAAATAATCATTACAATAAAAATTTATATAAGCTGCAAAAGAATAAGAGCATTTATGTGACTTATGATTAACTGAAGCTTCCCCTCCACAGTATCGAAGGCGAGTATGTTCCTGTAGCAGGCGATGAGGTCACCTACAAGATGTGCACCATCCCACCGAAGAACGAGAAGCTTCAGGCGGTGGAGGTGGTGATTACCCATCTCGCTCCTGGAACCAAGCACGAGACCTGGTCGGGGCATGTCATCAGCTCCTGAGGTGTCCCAGAGGGAGCGCGGCCGCTGCCTGCGTGGTCACGGCTCAACAACTGGCTGCAGGGGACCTGTCCTAAGAATATTCTATGTATTGTGCAGGAGGAAATACTGCATTGTCAATAAAGCAGAAGCAGGCCAAATTTAGCAGTTTTACAGCTGGCCTCAAAAAAAAAAGGCACTTCAGATGCTAATGAAAAAAAATCTATGATAATGTGTTTACAGAAAACATATTTTAAAGAGACCTAGTTTGTGCTTGGTGGAGGGGGGGGAGGTGTGGTTTTTCTTTTATCTTGTGAACCGATTCCCGTCAATGCCCAGGTGAATCGGGGAGAAGTTTGAAGGAGAGCTCTTCTAGTGCATTCGCCTGTAGCAGAGGCACAACTCGGAGACCCTGGAGGTGCGTGAGCACTGCGCTCTCCTGAGCTGCCCTTCTCTAAGGGTTGGAGTGCACTTATTGCTGATAACAGTGCCTGAATGCCTTGGCTTGAGAGAGGTGTTCATTGCTGCGGTTTGTTTTCCTCGTGGAAGGAAGTTCACAAACAGAGCAGTTGCCCCAGGGTGGACTATCTCCATCGGGTGGTTATGCTCTGATGGCCGTGGCTGGGTGCCCTTCAGGTGCACCGTTTGTCTGTGCATGTGTGGAATATTGTGGTTTTAAAGCTTGGATTCTTTGTGAATTTACTTAGGTGCCTTGATGGTTGATTAGCAACAAATTTTATAGGCCAGTATTAAAAAAACCAAACAAACCAAAATCTGAAAAACTTGCTTCAAGGTAAATGGTAGAAAGCTGTAGAGTAGTGGATACTTCATGGCCTCTGGCTGTGTCTGAATTTAGGCAAAGCTGAAGATTACCTTCCTGATTGCATATAGTTGATTGTCTGCCACGGTATTTCACTGGGCCGGCAGAATAACTGTACTTCTGAAAAGCAAGGTATATGCTGTTCAGATGACCATGTCTAAAATACTGTGTGAGTTGCTTAATAGGCTCGGCTGTCTCAGTGAAGTAGATTCCACAGCTGTTTCCCTGGAAAAACTGCTTGGTAGGATGTGATATGGTCACCCTTGCCCTGACGCTCCTCTACCTGGAAGATTCATATAGTTGTAGTGCAGCTAAGGTAGTTCTGTTCCTATTTGCCTTCCACATAATTTTTTTAAATTAAGCATTTTTCTCTATTATGTTCCTAACAGTGGATTTTTGACTTTGCAAATAAAAATTAAAAAAGATGGCATGATACTCATTCTGTTAGTTGTGTGAAACGGTGTAACTTCAGTTGCCTATTTGCGGTTTTTAACAGCAGGTGCTTGCTGTCATGAAATGTCTTAAGACTCTCACAGCAGATAATCTGTTCCAAGGTCTGACCTGGGGAGAGCGCAGATGCATGCAGGTTAGTAACTGCTGTGATGGCTTGTTTTACCTCAGCTGCACCTGTGTAATGCTATAGTGTATGATAACGACCAGCCTGCAGTGGTGTTTTGGGTTTTTGGTTGGTTTTTTATGAACCATAAGAATTAGTAGTTGTGGTTTTAACACTATCCAGCTTGTTGGAATATCACACACTGCTTCCTTTGCAATAAATATGACCATTATAATGCTTTAACATGTCTTCAGTCTGCTCTCTGTGTAGCTGGCATTGAAGATGATTAAAGACAGAACAGAATGCAGGTGCCTGCATATGCACACCTGTATGATAATATTTTAAAGTTTTTTTTTTTAAAAAAGCATTGTAATATCAACTGACTGGCATTACCAGAACAATTAGGGAGTAATTTAGCAAGTTTTCCAGCTGCTTAATAGGTTAGTGTATAATATATAGTACTACTTCTGTAAATATACTTATTTTCATTGTATAATATTAAATATTAGCTATTAGTTATATTAACATAGAGTAGGGGGTAACAGGGAGGGATTGCATAGCCTGGTCACTTCATCTGACACTTGGGGCAGGAATGCCAGACCATTTCAGAAGGGGCTCGCGGGATGGAGCAGCCAGCATTCAAAGTGTTGCAGCAAAGCCTTAGGCAGGCTGCTGGGGGTGGGACCCAAGTGGGAGCTGCCCAAATCAGGAAGGATTGTACCTGCCCTGTTTGTTTCAAGTCACGCTAGAGAAATTAAGACGGAAGCAAGGGAGGCCCCCTTGGGGGCTGCTTTGCTTTCTTTTTTTTCTCCCCTCAGAGAGACAGAATGTTTGCTTCTCATTTGTTGGCCCAAGGGACAGAAGATATAAACCTTAGCTATTGGCAGTGGCTATGCAAGGCTGACTCACAAGCTTTTAAGATTTGAACATATGCAGGTATGTGCACACAGATGATTGTATTGGAGGCTGAAAACAAATCTGGGTCTGGTCCTGCACAAGATGTTTTGCGTAGGTAACTTTCTGCAAATACAGGAAACAATCGTGCATTAAGTAACCAAATAACATCGCATACGTACATGCACAAAGCAGCAGCTATTAAAATCTGGCCATTTTTAACAAGCCTTCCTGCACTACAGGTGGTCCTGGTCCAAAGTCTGCTCCTGTTAAAATGGCTGAATTACCCTATGGAAGTAGGCATCTGAGAAAGGTGTTAGGAGACANTGTACACAAAGATTGTATCATCCCTTTTTTTACCATGTAAGTATCACATAAACTTGGACTTGGAAAGATTCAAGTCAATCACTTCCTTGTACAGACAGGCAGCACACAACAGGCCCCCTTTACGTATTTTATTGGCCAAAATGACAAATTGAAATAGTAATTTTTAATGATAAAATGAGATTTTATTTTCCTTTACTAATTAAACTGTTCATACACAAGATTACTTTTCTCATCTGGCATTAGGAAAGTAATACTAATGGTTACACTGACTGTCATGCTGTAAGGTGAATTCAGGTCATTTTTCTTAGTGCTAAAATCTCATCTACCCGTAATGTCTTACCAGGAAAATCAAAAATGCCATTAGTGATAGAAATACATTTTGCTACTGTGCTCAAGTTGTTTTAAGTTTTATAAACTTTTTATTTTTTAGATTTAAAAACAGTCTGCACAAAGTACTGTGTGTTGGCACTGCAACTGTACTGAGGAGGAACTTTAGCACCCGTTGGTCCAGCCTTTCCAGTAGTGGAAGACTTAATGCACATTCTGACCATGAGATCAGGGAATTCTGGCTCAGTTCTACCTTCCCACCCCCAGAAAGAAATAAAACCCATCTCTTTTACTCATCTTCCAGTTTTAAACAGGAAAATCCCAACTGTCCTATAATTCATGTCTTTATACCACAAGGTAGTAGTTTAAAAACCACCTTTAAAACATTCATCTTTTAAATAGCAGCTTCAGAATAAAAAAAACCAGGGATAAAGCCTTTAGGACCATAAATTAACTACAGGCAGATTATTCTATGCCTCCCCCCCNACCAACGAAAAAGAAAACGAAGTACTTGTGTGACAGGATGGTGCTAAACAAGCTCTGCCCTCTTCCACCAGTCAGCAACATTCCCTTCAATTACGAGATTTTCCTTCAGTAATGACTGACCTGCAAAGCCCTTGCTATTTGTGACCAATTACAAAAAAACCAACACAGAATGAACAAAGATGTTTTGAGTTATTAAGCTGTCTTAACCGTTTTGTAAGTGTGAATTCTAGAAGTCTTTTATTTAAAAAATAGCTCTTCACAGATTCTTCTTGTATCCTGTGGGCATGTGACACTGTGGCCTTCTGTTCTGGAGTCTGTGAAAATTTCATAGTCATTCCCACCCTGAAAACAGACAGGGAAAACAGCAGAAGAGGATTTAATTTTATTTAACTTAACATATAGTCACAGTTTTGGGATGAAAAAGGGACACATAAAGGAAACTATGGAAAGAAGGGACATAACATATTCATGTCTGAGATGCCTTCCAGAAAGCTAAAGAACTGCAAACCACCATTTTGAGATTTTTTGCATGCTGTGTTTATAGCACACCTGTGCTGAAATGTCTGCTGAACACCACACACACTCACGTGAGGACTTCTCAACCTGCACGTTAGCACTGGTAATGAAAGAGTAGAACTCTCAGTATAAGTTTAGCCACGGTTGTAGTTTGGTGCAGCAACCCAGCAGTGACTTTTTAGAATTGTTTACTTGTTACTATTAAGGTGTAAAGCTTGTTATAGAGCACTATACCAGCCCATGGTATTTGTAACTTATTTCTGTTATCTTCTTCCTTCCAACTTGGTTCCCTTTCCTTTTAGTGAAATCATGGTTATGACTGTTGATCCTTTGCTATTGCAGTAGTGTTTTGGCCTTGCTAGCTACTGGTCTGATGCGACATTTGTAACTGGTTTCTAATCATAGGAGAGCGATGAGAAGTCCCTTTCATAGCTGGCTCAGGGAACAAAGGCCCTGCCACCTGCACAAACAGAGATCCCTGAACGCCACAGCTTCGTGCACTACAGGAAGCAGTACCTAATTTTTGTACGTTGTTTGCCACACTGCTTTCCAGGGCGTCAGCAGCAACTCCTGATACTTCAACACACTAAAAATGCTGCACTGCCAATTACAGGGTTTAAAATCAACTGTCCATAAACTCTGTGCCAGAGGGACAGGTGATTACTTTTGCAGCTGGTGTCAAGGGGGGGGGGAACCCCACCCTTTCATTTAAAGCATGTCCTTTTCTTATAAAACATAGCCTCTTTAAGTTTATAAAACTATAAAGTTCTTTGTAATTTATAATTATAAAACTGTAAGTTCTTGTAAAACTCAGCCTGACACTGTCCCTTGGCCCTGTCCAGACACCCTTCGTTTCATCCAAGTCCTTGTGCTTGCCATTGCCCTCGTTAGCTCTAGCCAGGTCTCTGCTGAGCGTTTTCAAAAGCCTCTGAATCACCCTGCAGTTGTTTAGCTCTCTCCAATGACTAAGGACAGGGATTATATATAATTGCAGTTCTTCAGTGTGGAGACAGAGTGGTTAGCAAAAGAACAATATTAAATTCAATGGAAAATAAATATGTTTAATAATCACCAGCCAACAAGAAGCATCTATCTACAACAACCAAACAGGATAACGAGTTCTATATAGCCACGTCACCTAGGTTTTTAACATAATTACAGAAGTTCAATTTAGAAACCATGTTCCAGTATTAAGGCTGTCAAGAACACTGCATTCACTTCAGGAAACAGAAGAAGAATCCCTGCTCACAGCTATCTCCCAGCATTATGCTGACCAGTAACGCACAGCCAGTTCAACATGGACACATGTTCACATTTATATTCTGACTTCAATTCTTGTCAGGCATAAGGCCATTGGTTAGAACCTACAGTGCTTGTGGTTTAAAACAGAAGGTCTGAAATGTATATACAAAACAATATACTCACTGGCATAGTCTTATCTCCAAAGAAATAAATAGTCTCGTATCCATCGTTGGCAATGATCCCTAAGCAGTACCTCTTATCCCAGCCATCTGGGAACACATCGAAGCTTATCTGCCCTCCTAGGATAGACATGAACCAAGCAAACTTTGTTTTATTTTAAGACCACATTTCTGAGGGGACAGTAAGGGAGGAAAAACCAAACTGGGTAAGATTTTTTTTTTTTTTGTAGCGGGAGCTTTGCAGAAGTGACAGAAATGTTATGAGGCCCTGGAGTTAAATCTTACAAGTATAGAAAGTGTTTTATAGGGTATCGGTTATTGCAGTTATGATTTACAGATTATTATTTACCCATTAAAGAAATACGGAAGTCTTAATGTGTTCCCAAACGCTGACTGCTGTCAGTCAAACTGAACCCTTTTTTAAAAGTTTAAATGTAACTTTTTACTTTTAGAAAGAAACTGCATGAATGAATACAGCCATCAGTGTATGCACAGCCATAAAGTCTTACGCAAAAGACTTTCTAAAGCTTTTGGAACACAAAAAGGAGGAAATCAGCCTAACAGGACAACAGCTGTTCCAGTTCCAAATCCTTGGACTTTACCAATACACAAAAGCATGATTCCAAGTCGAAGTGGTTGTCGAAAAGGAATTTACAACATGCTTTAGGAGAGCTATGGTGGCAGTTCCATTTCTGCCTTAGTGCTTCAATACCGCAGCTCTAATGGCAACCATACTGGTTTTGGTTTTTTTTATAATTCTGAAAAATAATAATGTGGTAATATATTGGGGGAGAGGGAAAAAAAGAAAAAAATGCTTGGAAAATGAATTCCCCCTTATTACCACATTTCTCTTTAAGCTTGCACTTGCTTTTGGATTTTCTTTCCTCTCCTTCCTCCCCCACAATGCAGCTCTGGAACTGAAGAGCCAAGGGCTACTGAAACAGGACTGATGTAGTATTTCTGATCGAAGTTGATTCGCAGAAACAACTCCGACTAATCAGAAGCATGTAATGTGTTTCAAAATGAGCAGAATCAGTCACAGAACTGACATTAGAAGACAATGAACTGATGACAAGCAATGAAGCTCTCTTTGTTGATGGATTTCAATTAAAATGTACCAAATGAAAGCCTAAGAGGAAAAAGAGGCTTAGTTGTGCATGCAATGCCCGCAACCACCCCCCAGAGAGATTACTGTTCACACAAGGATATGTCAGATCCATAAGAGGATATGATTTAAGTTAAATTTAAATGAAATGGTGTTTTAAACAAAATTCTTTTAAATGTGATACCTATAGAAAATGTGAGGCCTTTTCCTGCAAATTCTCTTCGTAAATCGGCTACAAATTTCTCTCTTATATGTTCTTTCTGTTTAAAAAACAAAACAAAACCAAACCAAACATCAGTCACCTGCTGTGTTAATTCATCAATAAAAAGATAACCCAAAAACCACCCCAAAAATATCCAAAGGTCCAAGTACCAGGACTAGTACGATATAGCTATATTTTTTTATTACTGAAAGCATGCTGAGAATATTTCCACTTTAATCTGTTACCACCTTGTCAAAAATGAGAACAAAACTTCACATACAGTCTGTGATGTTTGCTCTTCTACCTGACTACCTTAGAATATTAAGGAAGTGTGCTTCAATACCTGGTAAAATTCAGTTTTACAAATGGGGAGACTGAGGCATATGAATAGTCTCAAAACTGGTACTAATCTTCTGCTGCTGCATACTCCAAAAAGGAGTATTTTCAGAATGGCTTGGGCTTAGACATCTTTCAGCACCCATTAACTGAGTCACAGGCAAAGACTGCTTTTAAGGAAACAGATTTCAGTTTTTGTGTGAGGTCAGAAACAGGGGTTATGGAGTAGCAGGGAACAGAACTCTGACCTCATGGCTCAGATTCATTTCAGTCTCGCATATTTAGCGGTGTACAAAGGAAAATAAATGGCGAATAGTTTGACCTCAGCTTTTAAATTCTGCTTTAAAAGGCTTTAAAAAGTTGACAAGAGAAGTAATAGTTTTACTGATTTGAATGGATATAGGCTGATACACTGAGAAGCACTCCAGATAAGTACGGTTTTGTCTATGACAGGGTTTTTCAGGAACCCTGTGTGTAGAGGTAGGACGTTCACTACTCTGGATGCAGGGTTAAAAGAAATGTGAGCCAAACCCACCCCACGCCTTCTGCAAGTAAATATTAACTATTGCAACAAAAAAACCCTATTGAGTATTTCCTGAAGTCTGAACTAAGAGGTTAGTTAAACCACATGGAAAGGATTAAAATGAAAAAAATTGCACAAAGTATAAAAGCTTTTTAAAAATCATAACCTGGCCATAACTGCCTCTTCCAGAAGAGCTGGATATTTTTCAAGAGTTGTAACTCACTTTATCAAGTTCATAGAACTCAACTCGTTCTTCCTGGCTGCAGCTTCTTCCAATGGGGGACACATTTAACATCCCATTTCGGAATTCAATAAAGGTGCCCCTGAAAAACAATTGATTAATGAGACAGAAAACAGATGAAAATTTGCTCAGAATACTGAATATCACAAAGAACTTGCGTTTAATTCCAAAGACAATGGAAATCAGATGGCTCCTTCTGCATCTCATTGTATGCATAAAAAACAACGTGTACGAACCAATACCTCTGGCATCAAGGAGTCTTTCGGACATTTCTTTGCATCTGGCAACCTCAACGTCATCCTTACTGACTTTTAAAAGTATGATTTGGTTTTAAAAGTGTGACTGGAGCATCCTGTCAACCCAGTTCTCAGACACTGACAGGCCAGCCTGTCAGCTTTGGGGTGAAGCAGCAAGATTTAGAGCAGTCTTGGCAGTGTTTCTAGCTAGGCTCCCACGTGGTGCATATTAATGTCTTGAGCAGCTGCACCCTCACATGTCACACGGAACTGATCTTACTGCATGGTTCTAATCCCTGGAAAACATTATGCTGCTGAATTCCAAACATGTCAAGGAAATACTCCTACTTCCAAACTGAACTTCCTTCCCTCTTAAATAAAAATGCTCAAATCAGTATTTCAAATCGCATGCTTCAGTTGGGACCTTGTCCTTGTATGCATGATTGAGCTCTGTTTCATGTATACAGTGTTCCTAAAACACAAATTATTCATTTTTTGCTGAGCAGCCTGCTTTACATATCGATGCTCAGCACTCTAACGTGGAGAATACGGTGACATTGAGATGCGTGTACGCACATACCTTTTCTTTGGCAGTTTAATCTTTGCGATATAACTCAGGCAGTAGTTGATTAGATCTTGAAGTATGTCCTCGCCCAGGTGACCCTGAATATTCTGACAAAATAAATACCATTCAACCAAGGGTCCAGAATTTGAGATTCTAAAAACAAGCCACATGGAAAACACAGATACCGGATATTCAGGCATGGTTAATACCACAAAGGAACATGCCTTCAATAACTAACTCTCAGTTGAGGCACACATGGCACTAACTAAAGGCTCTCATTTTTCTTTTTCTTTACTTTGTTTTTTCAAACTGTAACACCAAACTCTCATTTAATATGTTCCCTACTAGTACTTGCTTTAGAAGGAAATAGTGTGGGCCAAAGACAGCAGACCTAAACAAAAAGTTGTGGTTAACGTCTACCATAGCCAAGCGTGAAGAAACGGAGATCGTTATGCAGTAAACTGGAAACCACTGCTTGAGTCCGCAATTTCAGCCAGGATCATTTAAAATTTTAATCTCCATTACTTATGTTGAACCAATGAAGGTGATCAGGGTATCAAGAATCAGATGTATGCTTATAGTAATTTAGAGTATCCACCTTCTAGCTTATGCAACGTATGGGAAAGTGCACTCTGAATTAATACTACACAAAGCAGCTGCAAGAGATCTACAAGAAACTTTCTGAACCCTAAGGCCAAACAGACATCAGCTATGAAATGCCATATTCCTCAGGGCCTCCAGGAGCAGAAGGCTTGGCCGCATTTCCTATGGATATGCTGAGGGAAAAGCTGTTCCAGGATGTTCACTGTTCTTATTCGATCAGACACTCCAGACTCCAGTGGCTTTTGGTTTTGAGAATACCCCAAAGAACGAAGCGTAAGGTGCAGACTGTCATTACATGAATCAAGAGTGCCAAATGAATGATCTGCTATAGAAGTAACACATGAAAACAGCAGCAATTCTGGCCTTAGAAGGGTGATTATAGAGGACTGCAGCATAGCAACAAAGAAAAGTCTTGTTTAGAAAATTTCTCTTTCACATGACTGGAAATTTCACACTTACCTGCTTGCTCAAGAATTTCCCATCTTTGTAAGCTACAAGACCGTTTTCTGGAAAAACGTAGTCAAATTTTTCAACCACTACAACCAAACAAAAAGATGGTAGCTTATAATTCCCCCTGTATGTTTAACGCAGAATTGCCTCACACATTAAATTGGTTAAAATACAGCAAACATTAGGTCATAAAGCATGAAAGATTCAGTAGCGTAACATCGAGCACAAGATCAAAACCGCTCTCATTTTTCTCCAGGGTTAACACACACCTCAAATCACATGAAGTCTTTCAGTTAAGTTACCTGTAATTTTGCTTAAAGGCTCTTCCTCTCCTGCAAATATGTCTCTTGGCATTAATCGGAAGGAAGTAACACTTCAAATATTACAAAAACTTGGCACACAGCCTGGCAATGTTACTAATCTGCAGTAGGTGCCCAAGAGTCGCGAGAACCTTACTACAATGCAAGATGATACGGCTTACTGGAGACCACTTGTAAACCAAGCAAATCCTGAGTTATCTGGGCATTACCTATCAGTAGCATCAATTAAGTAAAGACCATTAAAGGTGGTCTTTTATACAGAAAAGGTGAAGTCTCTCAAAGGACTGGAGCAAGAGTCTGTCCCTGCATCATAACCCCACAGTAAATAAAATCAGATCCCTCAGGAATGAGCTAGACGTCTGAGCAGCCCGCACATGTGTATGTTACGTGCATAATTCCATTTTAAAACGACAACGCTAAAATGCCCTCCCAGGGTACTGCCACAAAGTCAGGATTTCGCTGTTGGTAACTATCCCTTAATAAGATTCCAAGATATCTGTAAAATGCAAACACAGGGTGCAGTTTCTAAGTGCCCGTAAACAGCTTTTCACAGATTGAGTGCGACACAACAACAGGAAAAAAGTTTAAAGCAGGGAAGGAGGAGAACGAAAAGGGTTTAACCTCCACTTAACCCTCACAACTTCGTTGTAAGCAATTCGGAGCAAAGGATTGCGTCAGCCTCTTTCCTTACCGTCATCGCCAAGCTGCTCCTTGATCTTCTCAAAATCGGAACCACCCACCACTCCAACTTTCACCTTCTGACGCAACTTCTGCAGAAACGCGGCCATCTCCGCTGTGATTTTCTAGGTTCCAAAACAGAAGCATTAGATTTGTCAGTACTCTTATCATGAGACCCGCAGCTCTACTTCGCAATAATCATTAAAAACCAGCAGTACTGCGCAGAGCTTTAAGAGAAAGGGAGGGTTTGTTGTCTTTTTTTGCCTCGTAGGGCGGATGAAGCCCGCACACCGAGCACCGCGGGAACGGATGCAGGATCCGACGCGCTTACGCATTCCGCTCCCCCGGGCTGAGGGCCCCGACACGCCGGCCCGAGGCGCTCCCGGTGCGGCGGCCCGGGCGGGCAGCGCGGCCA
>WEKW01002439.1:105243-131432 GCA_013389905.1 Sula dactylatra
CCCCGTGGCCCTGCCCCGTCACCGTCCGCTCGGTCGTGCCCCGCAGCGCCAGGGCCGCACAGAAGTTCCCCTCGCTCCTCTTTCCTTGCGTTGTCCCGCGCGGCGCTGACGCCCGGGCCCTCCTCCGGTGTCACTCGCCCTCTTCCCCCCTTCCTGCCGCTGGTCCGCTTCTCCCCGTTCCCCTGACGTTGTTATCTAAGCGGTTATGTCACACTTCGCCGGCCAGCAGCCCCCGCTTCTCTTACCCCCTTTGCTTAGAAGCAACCCGTTAGCGCTGGTGTTTTCACTTTGGTGTTGCTCAAAAAAAGAGAGGCGGGGGATGCCGTAAGGGTCCGGTCAGTGAGCGAACTTTGGTACCGGCTGTGTTATCAGAAGTGTTTTCCCCCTTAACCAGCAGGGAGGGATGCAAGCACGAATGCCAGTTTCCTAACGTAACGCTAGTTCTAAGTATAAGGTTACATTCAGCCGGGGTGGGGAGACCTGTGCTGTCTTCAGATGTCCGAGGAACAGATGCTGAGCTAAGTGTGACTTCGTTACAAAGAAGACTCAACTGATGACCTGTGGAAATATTTCCTTGTAGGCTAGGCTCTGCAGAATTAGGACTAAAGTCTGCGTGGCACCGTCTTTTGGGAGATGTGTACGAAATGAGCTCTGGACAAGGTCATGGAAAAAGGAAGATGCTCGCCCACCCTGGATTTTCGGTACATGGGAGTGTTTGCGGTCACAAAACTGGCGAGTTAATGGTGCTAATAATTATCTTGGGACGCAGCGAGTACCGTCGGTATTTCTGTGCCATTCGGCCCCTGCTGCTGTGATCCGACAACAGGCTGCGGCTGAGAAAACAGAAGAGTTCAAACTGGTCTACAGGTTTCCGGGGATTAGGTACTGCAGGGTGCTGTCCAGGCTGAAGCTGCTGCAGACTGCGACCACCATGGTCATGCTGCCTCCCATCGGCTATCTCTATCTGCAAGACCAGGTTTCTCAGAATATCCTCTTGTATACAACTGGCATTGCACTCTTTGCTGGTGCAATGTTGTATGGTATGAGCTACTTTTTCAGACGAATTATTGGATTAATCTACTTAAATGAAACTGGCCGTACTGTCAAAGTGGCCCACTTGACATTCTGGGGAAGACGGAATGACATTTATTGTCCCATAGAGACAGTGATGACTTTGGATGAAGTTGGAGATAGGAAGGGGGAGCTGCTTCTCCAGTTCAAACGGTATAATAGTACAGAGATTTTATATTTTACGATTAAGTTTGGCCAGATTGTAGACAGACAGAAGTTTATTCAAATATTTGGAGAACTTGAGTGATACAGCAGCTATTTCAGTGATTTTCCAGTGATTTTCCTTGTTGCATGTTCATTGTGCTTACCCTGTGGAGTTTAATTAGTTTACCAAACTGACATACTTTGGCCATTTTCCTGTGCAAAGCCTGCTGGTAAGTGCACTCAGTTAGAAAGTAGGAATGGTAAGGAAAAACGCACTGGATTAAATGTCTTTGCAGCTTGTTTAAGGTGTGGGCAGCATCTCTTCCATACTGGATACAGCGATGTGCATGGTGCGCTGTCACCAGCACTTCTAAGTCTAAACTGCCCTACTCAGAACATGCAGTAGGAGGCCAAACTACTGCTGCTGACTCTGACTGTTCCCGCTGGCCTCTTAGATTGTTTTTAAACGGAAAAAACTCTTGGAAGTGAAACTCCGTAACTCTGCCAGAGCATCCTCACTTTAAATTCATTACCGAATTTTAGGTTGACTGCGAAGCCTCTTGAAATTATAACTTGTCTCATACATACATATGATAAATAAAGCTGGTTGTCAGAGAGATACACGCCCAGGCTTTAACGAAGGGGAGGTGACTGGGAAGAGTGGTATAGGACCCTGTGTAAGGTGCGTGGGGTCTCTTGGCAAGGCCTTCCAGGATGTGAACGTAACTGGGCAAAACAAACGTGCATGTCGCAAGCCACGTTGACAGTTCAGCCGTGAGGGTAACGTACAGACGGGGACAGCATCTCAGCAGCTTCTCCCAGAAATTGCTTTCCTATTGTAATAAAGGAAAAACATACCTAAATGATGACGCTGTGCATTACAGGGACAGTCTGTGATCCTTTGCTCAGTTTGGATCCTAAGATCACCTGAAAATCTGGAACTACTTGTCCTTCTTTGTATATATTCATGTTTGTGTGTGTTTTGTATGCATGAATGACATTTAATCAATGCTGTAACACTTGAGTTGCAAAAACTTCAGTAAACATTACCAAAATTATCTTGGACTATGTGATTTAAGCAGTGTTGTATGACCATTACCACGTAGCCTGGGAAACAAGTCATCTGTATCCTTTGCTGTGTTTGCTGATTTGGGTGTATTTTACCATCAACAGCTCTCTTGCCAAATACCCTTTCTACTCCCTACTCCCCCAATATGGGTTTACCTAAAATGAAAAGAAAAAAAGGTAAGGCACCTAAAAGCTATGTTGAATTAAGGCTGAAAATATGTGTTTCTTGTATTGTGTTGAACTTGCAGGGTCGATCACCTCAGCACCCATGTCTGTGAAGGACAGTGGTCTTATTCTGTGGTGTCAGCATGATTCCTCCTTTTCCAAACCCAAAACCTCTGCAGGAACAAGGAGCAGGTTTTAAACCTGAGACAGAATCAAACCTGACCACATGTAACATGTAAAACTTTTTTTGAGTTGTCAGAAGCAAGTTAACTCCTTACATGGCTCTTCTGGCTGTTATTTTACGTGAAACAATGACAAATAAACTGACCCTGACCAACAGAGACATTCGGAGTGTTCTTTTCCCTGTTTCTCCCTCACGCATATTGAAACCTCTGTCTCTTGGTGGATTGGCAGATGCAGGTAAGTAAATTTGCCATTTAAGTGCATGGAGTAACTCTGCTTTACTATTTATTTGTGCTGAACTTCTCTTATTTGAAAGTCCATTATTTTGGCTGGTACCGTGTGGTACAGCAGTATCAAAAGGAAAAGATAAACATTCCTTGGCTTAAACACCGTGGCAGCAAAATACAGTTGACCGTATGCATACAGCATGTTTTTTGGACGCTGATCTTAGTAAGAATATATTTAATATGCACTAATGATTCAGTTTAGGTATGTACTAAGTGTAAAATAAAAAGCCCTGGAGAGGTTCAATTATAAATATTTTATTTAAGAATATTGATTACACATGAGATGTCATTTTTTATGAATCTGTGTACAGTTACTAGTTACACCATGAAGTGTAGTTAAGTATTTGTTTAAACATTTATTTGGCACTGTCCACAGTATGCTGTAAACAATATTAACTTTATATGCTTCAGCTGCAGTGCTTTCCGGGTATTCTCTAACATGACTTCATCAACATGTTGTACACCATTATACAGTTACTGAGTGTCAGTAAGAATTATAAAAACACCTAGAGTATTCATAATAAAAGTGAAGACGTGGTAAGACTTCAAGTTACTGGACCTTTGCTTCTGTAAAAGTACAAGACTTGCTAGAGACATTTACTAAAACTACTGCACTGATATGTTGAACAAACTAATTCCCAAAGTGCTGTCAAATACAGTTCTCGGTTTGGCTTTCCTCTTGCTGATAATATGCTTACAAGGACAGCAATGACAGGTTTTGTTGAACACCAATGCACCAGTCCTTCCCCCAAATTTCTACCACCTCTGTTCAAAATCCTGCTCGGGTTCTGACCTGCTGGTACCAGAATTCTGGTTTCTGCAGAGAGGTTTACTGAAATCTCATTATTTTTAAGCTAGCAGAAATGAGTGTACTTGAGTTTCCCAATACCAGCACTCAAAAAATAAAATGGGAAAACCATGGTTAACACTTCCTAAAGCATGTAAGAAACCTTTCACATTTTGGTAGCTGTATTAAACCTGTAAATCTTTTTAACTGCTCCGTCTCTTACTATGTACTTAAAAATTGTGATTAGATCCTAATAGGGCAACTGTAAAGTCCACTGTGGTCCCTGGTTTTTGTGCACAACAAAGTTAAACTTAGTAAGCAAAATCCAGGTGCTTGCTAGCCAAGAAGAAAAGCACCAGACCTAGTTCAAGTCAGCCTTAAGCAAACAGCAAAGGGTACATAGCAAAGAGACGTCCGAAACAATTCTCTGAAGAGAAACAAATTGATGAACTGTTGACACTTTTTGATCCTGTGGCTTTCTAGGACTCTGAAGTTATCAGTGACCTAGAATTAACTATTAAAACAAAAACAGAATTACTTCGCATTACAAATGTGCAATTAGGACTAGGCTTTCACTGTAGTGGCTCTGATGTCAGATAATGGCTAAGGTCAAGCAATTCTGCTGTAGTTTTACAAAATAACTCAAGTATTCATGTAGAACTTGTGATAGATAATTAATGGCTATTTTGTGTTATGGGCAAATGGTAAGATAATCTCAAAGCATTCTAGATTGCTGACAGAGGTGGAAATAATGTGCTTCACATAATTCTCTAAGCTTTGTCAAAGACATACCTTAGGGTATAGTTTTCTCTGTGCAAGGCTGGTTGTAAGAGAAGTCAAAAGTTTTAAAATCCAGGATGAGGAAAAAAGTACAAGTGCTTCAGTTCCACTCAGAGCGCTGCACGTGTGGCTGAGTGCATTAGTGCCGCTGAAGCAGTATGCGTAGGCTGGGCATAGAGTAGCTGATGGCATCCTGATCCAGTTGGTGTGGCAGATGGCTGTATTCAGGGGTAGGGAGCTGGAAATTATTCTGTAAAATACTGTACTTGGCAGTGATGGAAAGCAGAGCTTTCCTTGAAACACCTAATTCATTCCAGCTGCCATTAGAGAATGGCACTTTCTGTAGGGCAGGCATGTGGCTTTAAGTGTTAGGCCATACTTGCTGCTGCTGCTGGACACAAGAGTAAATCTACAGGGATTACCTGTGAAAATGGACTGTACCAGGTCATATTTAGACTATCAAATAGTCAGGGTCATGAATGTAGAGAGGACTCTGCAATTAATACGACCCAGGCCAGAAGATGGAGGGCCACAGCTTCTACAAACGCACAGTGTGGGACAGCTGCGTGTACCTGCTGGTGACCAGTACCGAAGCTCTGCCTGGGTCGAGTTTGCATGGAGCAGCTTGCCTTGGGCAGGATTACAGACAGAACACAAACCTTAGTTTATGACTTTACACTTATCTTGTAAGTAGAGAAGACATGAATTAATGCAAACTAATTTCATAATCAGCTGTTCAGTGTGAGGGAACTGCTTTTTACTTGAAGTTTGCTAAGATGTCACTGAAAATGTTCAGAAAGAGGTGTGCGTGATGATCCTTGAAGATCAGTGTTGGACGAAAACGAATTGATCTGTCACCACAGCCTCCCAGCACAACACCTAAAACAAGAATAGAACAGGTCCTCTAGTCATTTCCATCTTCACCAAATATCCAGAAAATGCAGGTCCCCCCGCCTGAGGTTCACCTCACTGCAGAGGGCCAACAGAAGCTCCACAGATCACTAACCGCACAATGATACAGCACCTAGTCAGTGCTGCAAAGGGGCCTCCAGCTTCACAGCAACTCAGAACAACGCTGTGGGTGCCTGTAGCTGTTCTGTGAAACACTTGGAATGTTGGGGCTCATCCCAACAGCAATGGAAAGGCTCCGTTCAGCACAGAGCTCAAGCAGCATCTGAGACTTCAAAACTGCGATGCTCTACTGGTGAAGTACCTCAATGCCAGAACAAGACACAGTAGGTTTCTTTGCAATTTTGTTTTTTAACTACTTCATTTTTGATTACAAAAGTTAAAATATCTCAGTGCTGGCAAACTTCCTCCTGCAGTACTTTAAATGCATGGTATTTTTTTTAACCCCAAAATCAATTAATTCTTCGAAATGTTTGTGGGCAACAAAAACCTGTACCGTTGAGCTGAGCTTACCTTGCCTCTAAGCATAGCCTTGGTTTGCCATGAAACAAACCGCTTGCCTTCTCTCCCTGCTGGCTTAGTTTCCAAGAACAAAAACCATCCATGTCTTTTACGCTCTAAGATTTTGGTTTCACAATAGTTTAGATGCATCATGCCTACTTCTTTCATGAGATATAAGTAACAGCAAAACCTGACAGCAGCAAACCCAGGGCCCCTGTACAGTTACATTCAACGAGAATGTTAGGCTTCAGATCATGAAGTTCCCGTCCTGATACCTGGGCTTGTCTACAGCTGGGTAAGAGTTCTGTAGCAAAAGGGGGATGTAGTTGTAGATCTGTGCCCATTTTAGGCCACACATTATATTTATATAATAATATAATACTATAATACCTATATTTATTAGGTATTCCATAACATTCATAGTTTTTCTCCCTGTTTTCCTGAGCGACAGTTACATTAACTTTCTTCTGATTCTCCTGATCTGTTTCTATAGGTAAGCCATGCCTAGGTACACCTAAGGTCACTGCAGAGGAATATGAAAGCGATGTCACAAGAACTCAGGCCCTACATAATCTCTTTCAGTAGCGTTAGACCTACAGAGAAAGGTGAACGTACACACCATGCAATGAACTGGTCTGATGTCTCTGAAAATACAAGTATTTCCAGAAAAGTCTAAATACAGCTTTGTTCGTAATTTCACTTCTGTCCTCTGATACTGTAGTACACATACACCATAGGAAAAAGGAAAATCTAAAGCATTACATATGCTACTGTTTGTCATTTGAAGCTCATCCACACACAAACTTTCTTACCTTTGTTTCTGGCTATTGTAATTAACTTGTTTCTAATTGCATCATTTGGAGTGTCAAACGAACAGAATGTTCCTCTTCCTCTCACTCTGCTGATAAGATGGGGGTAACGAGCCTGCAAAAAGAAGTGAGGCAGTATGCATGGCAGCTGCTGCAACAGAGGGCACCTGGTGGCAAGCTCTGCTCTGCCAGGCATCCTGCCACAGGGAAACCCTGCTGCCTCCCTCCTCCATTCTGGTGGAGTGGAGCGATTGCACAGCCAGGATTTCTCCCCCCCATAACCTTGTGTACTGTTCAACCCTTTCTGACAACGGTCTGAACAGACTGCAGAGCCCAACAGCAGGGAGGTTTGCTCCTCACAAAGCAGATACACATCTGAGCCCGAAGTGAAAATGAATTTGCACCCCTGAGCTGGGTCAAGTAAAATCTTACTTAGAGCCTCCTGAAGCATGTGTAAAGCACCTTACATCTAAAATGCACTCCACAAAAACCTGAGCATAAATAATCTGAAATGGGGCTAGAAACCAGCTCATTCTGATGTTGCACTAAGATGCTTGCTACTTATTATCTGCTTCACTTACTATCAGTTACAATCCTCCTCTTTTATAAGAGTAACCTTTTTTGGATAGTACTAGTTGTATTCTGGCCCTCCACAGTAGGGAGATCATAATTTTTTGTGTTCTCCTGCCTGCTATGCCTTGGAAGTTGTGGAGAGAGCAGAGACTCTATTTGGGCTTGTCCTGCACTACGGGTGCACAAAGTGCCTTTTGAGAGGTGAGCAGCTGCACACCTACCCTTAAATGCCTGGCTGATTTTCCTTCTCATGTGTGGATCCATAGTTGAAGTTGTGAATAAATTTCTCTTAGTCAAGGGAGGGAAAGCTACAATTTTCTTGTTTCAACAGCCTAACAGAATTGTAACAAAATATGAAGGCACTTTCCTTTAAAAAGAACTTCTGGGACAAAGAAATGCTAGCTGCTTGTGGTAACAGAGACTTCTAGCAAAATAATTTAGCTGCAATTCATACCTTCAGATATCTTGGGGGTCACACTTTATTTTGGATTAAGCTATATAAAACCAGCATCCTTAAGTCAGTAAAAGAAAGTTTACTTCAATTCAAAATGGGACACAGTTATTGAGGCTTGCACTGAAGTATCTAAACCAGCAAGTTACGATTATGGTCTAGTCCCCAGCTGGAGTTCCTCAGTCTTAGTGTTTAAACCGGATTAGGTCAGATCCTACCTGATCAGCAAACTACTTCTTATCTATAATCCTTCCAGGTGTTTACCTGTAAATCCAGCAGCCCCGTCAGTAGTGCTTTCCCAGCATGAGTTGCATTGTTCAGAAGGTCTTCTCTTTTAATAACCTTAATGACTTCAGCAAGCATAAGGTTCTTGGATGGATCTCCAAGCCAGGTGTTAAAAATCCGATAGGGCTTGGGAAAGGGTGGAAAGAGAGTTGTGGAACATGTTAACAGGCAAATCACTATAATAAAGAAAAGCAAGCCATCATCAAACTAGTAATGCATGCACTAATCTCACCAACTGCCTTTTTTTTGTTGTAAGAGCAGCTTACCTTACAGCTGCCCTGCTGAGCAGAAACAAAGGGCAACTACTTGATGCTACAAATTTAGTGCATTCTGTCTCGCTGTTCTGACATCTCATTGAAACATGGCTATAGGTGACATAAAAATTGGTATAATCTATATGGGTTTTACATTCAAGTTTCATGTTCTCTCAATTTTTTTTTTTCATTTATTACATCTAAAATGTCATTAATACAATGAAGAAATCTTGCTGACAGAATCCATAATGCTAACATACAAGCTCTGAAGTCACCAAGTTGCCTACGGAAAAAGGTGTCAGTTTGTGGTCGGATTTTGTACTGAAGGTCAGTTCATTAGGCCAAACACAGTTCTCCACTCCCTCCCACCACCTTGCTGACCTTTGTGACTGACAGCAACTGGAATGAAAGTGAAGAAGTGACAACAACTCTTCTGTAAGCACAAAGCAAGTATCTGTGAAATAGCAGCTCCACCAAGCTGAACCTGCCTTACTGAAGGAAAGCTTGTCTCTTCCATGGACATTACAGTTACTCACAAATGGGCCACCAAGTAGCACAGAGTTCAAGTTTCATTGAAAATCTTACAGCATTTGGCCTGAACTCTTCTTTGTGGAAAAATCCTCCTGTCATCATCTTCTTACTGAATGTTACCACATCAGCTGGGTCATCCAGGCCCCAATGTTCATGTGCCCAGAATTTTCCTGTGCAGCCACCTCCCGTCTGCACCTCATCCACCAAGAACGCACAGCCATGCTGTGGGGACAGATGTAGAGCGCAGGGGATGTGAGTCCATATTTCCAAAACAAAAATACCTCCCTTAGTGAACAGATAAACACAAGCCAATTGCCTGCAATATCCCCCCATACCAATGCCACTCACTGTGCATTAGATTTCACAATTAAAAATTCAACTATTTTTTTCAAAAAGGCACTAGAAATGTATTTTCTACCTAAATTCACAAACAAAGTACATGTTCTTATATAGTCTTGAGCAGTTCTAGAGGGTATCTGAAAACACCTGGGTGAAGTCTGGGTGGCATTTTCAAAGCCTCTGAGGGAAGCTGAATGTCATTTCTAGGAGTTCTGTTTGTTTTCAGTAAGAAGTCTCTGCCTCCAACCTGAGTCAGGCATTTGTGGCACAAAGGCAATACCAGCATCATGATCTGGTCAGTCTAGGGGCCTAGAATGATCCTGGAAGAGCTGCCTTTTCCGAGGAGTCTGCTGAAAGAGCTACTCATTTTATCTGGCAACTTTTTTTTTTTTTTATGCAAAGGACTGTTCTGTTGAAACTTTGGGACAGGGAGATCAAGCTATATCATGGTACTGTAATTAAAAACAATTGGTAAGTACTTTTGGCAGCATCTCCTTTTAGACAAGGCAAACCTTTTCATTTCACCTTATTTACCACAGCACCCTTGCATGAGCAGCTGTTAACAAGGGGAAAAGCTGCTGTTTCTCATGGCAGGACAGAATTTTCCAAATGTCACCTATGCTCTTCTCTGTAAGCACACAAGTGTTTTGAGGGTGAAAAAAGCATGGAGTAGGACTTATCGAGGGTCATCACTTCCAAACAGGTAACTTCACTTTCCAAGTATCAAGACATATGTCCTTTTCCTTATTTTATTAGAACTTCAGCACTTATGTTGGAATCAATTTGTGTTTCAGCCTTCTTTGCAATTAAAAACAAGTACGTCAACAAAAAATTACCCTTTTCCAAACCTGCCTCTTCTGAAATTGTTTGAATCCCCTCAACAAATGGGCGTCTCATTTAAAGAACAGTCCAGTGAAATCCATGGTTAATGAATCAGAGTAATTTGTCTCTCACTTAGACATCAGAAGAAAATTTATTGGACTGAGGAAACCACTAGGTGTGTGTCAAATGGAAGAGAAAATACCGCGCTGACAAGGGGTTGCTTGTATCTGAATACATGCACATAACTACCCCAGCTGTGACTAAGGAGGCCTGTGAAGCTCTCAAAGTGCCTGGGGCAGGGGGAAGGCCTGTGCAGACACCAACACGTATGTGCATGTTTAGCTACTGCTGAGTGAACACTGAAATATTTGATTACCTTTCTGGCAATATCTCGTAGCTTTCTGAAGAAGTCATCTGAAGCGTGATTGTCCCCACCCTCTGACTGTATTGGTTCTATAATGATTCCAGCCACAATCTTCTTCTTTTTCCTGTACTTTACAATCAGGTCTTCCACCTGTAAATCAAACATTTATGGTACATTCTCCTTTCAGGACATTTGCACATTTTCCCCCACAAAGATTAAGTCTCAGCAACAGAAATTCAACTTTTCATAGATATTCCTGGCTATAAAGGTGTCAGGAAGTGTAAGGAATTAACAAGCAGTTCCTCCAGGATTTAACACCACCCTCTTGTTCCTGAATAATGCCTCAGTTTAAATGACATCCTAAACGCATTGTATCTAGTTGCACATTTATCTACAATGGTGTGAAAGCTGTAGCAAATTTCAGCTGCAAGTATGGTGGGAACCACTATGCCGTTGCTGTCATTCCACCTAAGCAATATAGAAGAAAGCAGATTATGTGTCAGAAGACAAAACTCAGCTAATATATTAAAGAAGGTAATCTGGTAAATTTGCTTTTTCTAATCACCCACTTCAGACACTTCAATCAGATGAAATAGTGCAGAAATCCTGTTGCTGTTAAGGGGCTTACAGAGAAGTTTTAATTAACCTTGTAGTGCTAGCTGCTGCAATTAGTAGTGTCATTTGTACTGGAAATACCACTTGTGGCTTTTGGGGCCCACAGCCTCTGCAGGCTGTATAAAGCAATGGTTTCCAAAGGGTGCCTGTAAGCCAATTCAGAGACTTTCAAAGAAAGCGTTTGGCTTTTTATTTTGTTTTTGAAAATAATGGCTTCAAGTCTGGGAATTGATTTTTTGCATCACAATTTCCCCCCCGCCCCCCCAAGCTATTGTGGAGCAAACGCAGGGAAGCAATTTGCTATGCTTTCCACGTTCTCTGAAGTTAGGCAAGTTTGAATAAGAAGTCTCTTCGATCCAGCTCTGCACAGCCACCCAGAGTGCTGCTGTGCTCCCTGCAGCATACCACAGCCCCTTCCTCCGTGGGCGGTTATGATGCTCCGGGTGGCACACTATTTCGGTTCCAGTCACAGGGCACGTGATGCCTTGCTGCCCCCCCGCCCGGCTCTCAAGAGTGAGCCCATGCAAGTGACAGATCCTGGATCCCAGTGAGCCCAACAGGGAATCCCACGGTTCCGGTACATGGACATGGTTTGCCTCCCTTAGGCTCTGTTTTGCCCATCTTTCCTTTCTCCTGGGCTAGGGAAGGCACGCAGTCCCTGCCCACTCACCCCCTGCAGCCAAAGGCAGGGTCAGAGCTTTATGCCAGAAGGCTACCACAGAAAAGCTGAAAAACCTGAGATACTGCAACAGGTTGTCTTTGCAGAGGATTATACACACTGTGCTCTCTCTTAGTCCGTGTCCCCTTGCAAGACCTGGCAGACAAATTCACTGTGATATAACAAACTTCTCCTGCATGTGAAATTTCACTTCGGTATGATTCATGTAGACCTCTAATTCACAATAAGCTGGCTGTTCTTCTGAAAGGCAGGGACAAACTTCTGACTGTAAACAACAGTGAATGCTGTTTTAATCACATGCTGTTCCAATCCCTGAAAACATTCTTTTAGTGAAAAGCAGCTAATCCTACTAACACTATTCATTATTTCAACAAAATCAACAGAAAGCTGCCAGTGAATTTTTTACCTCCTCTAAACAACGGGCTTCTTCCTGTTGATTCTCTTTTACAAAGTCTTCCAGAGGATACTTTAGCCTTGGAAATGGAGCAATAGGCCAGTCCAGCGATGGAATGTCCAATTTGTGAATCGCTTTAGAGTGAGTTGTAGCTAAGCAGCCTAAACCCAGAAAAGCAAAAGTTAAAATAATACCAGTCTAGGAACAATACAGGAAAAAAGCTACCAAGAGGTGAAAAATTGCCTGACACCAGGACTGTAGAGCTCTCTTAATTGCTCTATGTTTTTACTTTATTTTCTGAAATACTGGGTGATTGGATTTAGTGGATTGCTCTAGCTTTTAAGCATCAGTTTCCATACGCAGTGTTCCAGAAGAACTGAACAGGTGGCTCAGACGAGATGGGTTTCACCTGTCCAAAGGCAACTGCTCGCAAAGCTCAGAATTAGAGCACTCTTGGGTAACGTGTCTAGAACAGGGATTGAGCCGATACAAAATGGTAAAAATGAATTACAACTCATTTGTATATTGTGGTGATTTTACCCCAGGAATTAGATTTTTACTGTTATAGACAGGAAACCTTGGATTCAGAATGAAAATAAGAGACCTTCTGAAAACAAATTTTCAAAAAACATAAAATTAATTCCCACTGTCACTCAAATATTCTTTTTCAGTACTGGGGGGCTCCTAAGGCAAACCTTTAGTAAACCTACAGCTTCTCCACTGGTACTATCTGTCTCAAGAAAAAAAAAACAAAAAACAAAAAACAAAACTTTTCAGAAACTACAGCGAGACGACAGCTTACTGCAGTGGCTGAGAGGAAGGAAAGGAAAGGGAGGTGTCGCCGGCAGTGCTTCGCTTACCCATGGTCCTTCCGTGGAAGCCGCCCATGAAGGAGAGCATGGCGTAGTCGGGGCAGCCGGGGGGCTGCAAGCAGAGCAGACAGGCGGGCAGTCAGCATGCGCTGCTGCGGGCAGGCAGCCCTGACGCAACCCAGACACAAACCCACAGCCAGAGCACCGCGGGACGGCTGGAACAAGCTGCTGCCTCTCGCGGCATGCTGACTGCTTTCCTCTCCAACCATCAGGCACCGCAAATCGTTGCATTTACCCATTTAAACAAATACATTTGTCATCCCCTAAAACCTGCCTGACCTCCTCAAATATACCATTAATACTAACAAATACTTGGCAATTTATACTGTATCATGGTATCACTTCACACAAAGGCTGAACATTCTGTACAATCAGCCCCTTCTTGTACAAACTACGAGCACATGTGTACAGGGTGGCCGTGCCCAGGTGTGGCGTCGGGGGCTGTGGGGGCCCTGCAAGGAAAGGCCAGGGCTGCCCCATGCCGGATACCCCATGAATTCCTGATGACTCGCTGTACCAAGAATGAGAAAGAACCATGACACAAGATGTACAAACAGTATACTATCTGGAATTTAATAAAAGGATTTTTATTAAGGATTTAGGACTTAATTAAGGCTATAAGGACTTAATAAAAGGATTTAAAAAATTTAATAAAACTTGGGATAACTCCCCCACCCCCTCTGAAAGTGCAAATTCTCTTTCTTTATGCCTCCCTCTTACCGTGCAAGTGAGAGGACTGTCACCACTTACACACTCCGATAACACGTTTAGTCTTGTACCCCACACTCAGCTACAAGGTCAAGGCTCCTATATTTGTAACTGGATTCTAGAAGATCCCCCCCAAAAAGGGGGATGGAGTTGCCTCTCAAATCTCTCCCCTCCCCCAGGAAGAGGACTGTAAAGAGAACTCAGACAATTAGCTCAAAGACGAATCCTAATGTTTGGATAGCTAAACTTGGACAGAAAGTGATCATTAGTTTTGCAAATCTTTGGTCATCTTATAAAATTCCTGCTCCTTCAGGTCATGATGTGCCATCCCCTTATTTGTACAGGCACAGCCACCTGTCTGACCATGCTGTAAGCAACATCACAGAACTTAAAAAATAATTCCAAAGACAAACAATACGAAACAAAACAAAAACCCCCTGTAAGAACCCTCCTCATTTTTAAAGCCAAATGACTTCCTTAATCCCACGTGAATGAACTGAATGCTTGTCACTACAGAATTGCTAAAGATCAGGCTGGGACCAGCCGGTTATTAATCTCTAACATGTTTCTCTCTAAGAAGAGATTAAATACTCTGGGTTTTGCTATTGTTGCACGTTAAGATTTGTGACTGGCAAGAGCAAGACCACCTCAGTTGAAGGTGAATAGACTTCAGAGGTTTATCAGCTGCACCTCAATTTCCTCATCCTGCCTGGTTTTAACATTTAGTCAAGTCAAATTTTAACCAACCCCTTAATCAGTTTTAAGCACATTTTAAAGTTTTTAAAATTTTAAGTTTAAAATCACAACTTCTGAAAAAAAATTAGGTCTGTTAATATTTGTAAAGTATTCCATGTATTAATGATCTCTGTGGACCCATCCATCACGTGGGCCCCTCTCTAGCAAATGATATGTCATGAAAAAAGGGAGATCCTCCCAAGATTCACAACTGGGAAGGATGCAAAACAATACAAGCAGCAGGTCTTGACACTTCTTGGGAGCAGTTTGTACTTCACCGTTTCCTAAATTTACAAAACCAAGATTCCACATCAAAGACAGTAAAGCCTTTTTTCCTCCCCATCTTCCCTCATAAACCCAAGCCAATGGTACATCTGTAGATGTGGTGAAGAGCAAATGTTACCTGGTTAATCATGCAAGATTCCAGTTCCTCTTTTGTGACATTATTATGGCCTCTCTCCTTGTTCTGCAAAAAAANAACCCAACAGATAGTTTTCCTGTAGTTGTAACCAATGCATTTATGGCTGAACCACGAATCAGTAATGCTGGTATTCCAAATTAGAGCCAATGAAGACAGTGACTGTGGCTCTTATATACTGACTGCAATCTGCATTTTCTTTATTTCTTTTTCTTTATAATTTCTAGAGTTGTGTCAATATAAAGTGAAAGCTTAGATGGAGACTTCTTAATAAAGATATTATACTAGGTTGAATATACAAACATCATGAACAAGAAAACCTCCAAGCCTTACTTTGTTTTATAGTAGCAGTTCTGATGATGAATAAATACTCGTTTCTACATCTAAACTTACAAAAAGAAATCTTAATGTTATACTCACTCTGTACCACATAAATATGGCTTTAAAGGCATTTTCATTAGAGCAGGATCCACAAGACATGGTGATCACCTGTGGCAGGCCCTTAGGAGCCACCTGTCAATGAAGATAGAAAATTACTCCAAAATATTAAGCACAAGTATACTGCAAAGTGATGATAATACTGATCAGTCCTTAACATCATGAGCTTCAGTATAACGGGAGACCAACCGTGCCTAGGATGAGGAAAGCCAATTTCAACTGCAGCTGAGAGGGCTTGACTCAGTTTCAGTCCCAAGGATCTTCAAATTTAAATCAAGACAAACAGAAGCCACTTATTCCACTATCTCTTACGATATCACAGTGAACAGAAGTTAGTGAAAGTGTGTTTTCTCATCAGTTCCTGAGTCCAGAATGAAAGAGTCAGTATCTATGCAGAGCAGGCACGTCGCCCTCTCACATTCAGCTGTCAAGTCAGAGAAAAAGGTTCGGTCTCGTGACTTGCAGTGGGAAGGCAGGTGGACAAACAGCTAATCTGTAATGTTCCCAATTAAAATCCATAACACACCTTGATATGCCCGTGTCCCTAAACACAGAGCATGGTAACCCATCACTGCTATCTCAAACTTACTGATAACAAAGATTCTTTCAATCTTTCTGCAAAGTTCTCTGGAGGTAAAATCCCTAGGGCAGGTCTGTTGATAAAAGTGCTCTACAAAGACAAAGGAAGAGAAATTGTTAGGTTTTACTGTCACATGAAAAATATCACGTTGATATCAAGGCAGTTACATTTTGTTCTAGTTACAAATAGCAGCCAGAAATTTGTAGTCATGGCACAAGAAGTTTTAAAACCAGGGAATAATATTCATGTCTTAGAACATGTTTTCCGGTCTAATCCTTAATACTTTATTCCTGCAGGACACCTTAGAAAAGGTGCATGCTAACTGATACTGACATTTCCTCTGCAATATTGAGATTGAGCAACTAAAATGGCAATTTTCCTTATACACAGGAAATACACTTTAAAATCTTAATTACTTGCCTTCAGTTTTGAGTAGCTAAATCTACATGCAGTTAGGATAGCAGCACTTTCTTCGTTACTAAGTTTCAAGACAGACAATTTCAGAATGCTGTGGTTATAAACGTCCCTCAGACAGTATTACAATGGGATATGGGGGAGCCTGACAAAGGTAAACTTAAAGGACAGGGCCTACATCTCAGAAAGATACCACACAGGCAAGGATCAGCAAGACAACACTACAATAAAATAGATTCCTGACAGAAAACTTGAGCACACAGGCACGCTGTCTCCCTTCGAGACTCCTCTGGCATGTTCAGCAATGGGCAGTGCAGTGAGGAGATCGGTCAGAAGCGTTTAATCAGGCTCAAGAATATTGACCACGATATATCCAGGCTTGTTGGTGAAATTCCTTTTCAACCACGTATTGTTTTCATGAAGCTTCCTGATCTGCAGGTAAATATTTCCTATTCTAGGGCCGTCAGTTTGCACAGTCATCCTTCTCAGTGCCTCAGCCTGAATTATAGGTACATTCCTTATTGTGCACTACAACTGCAGATTTCTAGCTTCCCAGTTTTCTTCTTTCCATTTCCTGACGGAGGTCTGACATGGAACAGGAGTCACTCATGCTGAAATCGTCTTCATGGATGCAATGCAATCTCTCCTAACAGTGGAATTCCATAGCCTACAGGAAACTACCTGGTTGAACCCATGTCTGCTTCCCAGAATTCTTCTCTAACCATTCCCTTCCCCTGTCTGTCAGCAGAACCGAATCTGTGCTGCTGCAAGAGCCTTGGTAATCACAGAAGTGACTGCCGGCACGCAGCCTTCCCATACCCATGTGGAGGTTATGGAGAAGATGGACCCAGGCTCCAGGCTCTTCAGTGGGAAGATGAGAAGCAAGGGGCATAAATCAAAAAACAGGAGGTGCGGATTTGGGTATGAGGAAAAGCTTTTTCACCAAGAGAACACTGAAGCAGTGGAACAGGTTGGCTAAAGAGGCTGTGCAGTCTCCCTCCTTGGAGGTTTTCAAGACCCTAGATAAAGCCCTGAGCAACCTGGTCACAGCCGACCCTCTTTGAGCAGGAGATTGGGCAAGAGATCACCTGAGCTCCCTTCCAACTTGAACTGTCCCATTGGACCTATGGCCTGGCCACATCAGGATTCACACCTTTGAGAAAGGTAATTTTGGTGTCAGTCAACAGCAGCTGGTGGGAAAGCCAAGCCTGCTGCCCACATGGGTGGTTCTAAAGAGCAGCTCTGGAAAAAACTCCTCAGTCTCCCCAGTCCACTAATGGAGATGAATTTGTCATATTTATGTAATTAATTAATTTAAATTAAATGTCATGGATTAAAATTGATTCATCATTGCTTTTAGTCTTTGTAGGTAATCTTATTTGATTCACAATATGCTATTTTTCATTTTAAATTAAATTTGCTCAGAAAAGGACAAGCTCAATAAATTTGGCAACTGCAAAGCAGCATTATTTGCCCTTTTTCTTGTTTGTTGTTTTTTGTGTTGTTGTTGTAACAAGTCATCGCTGAAATTAAAGTCTGAGCTTCCACGACTGAAGTATTTATGGGTCTCCAGAGAGGACAGACTGCCTCCCCCAAAACATTCCTATCTTTAGTGCAACTCAAGTTTGCACATTTATCAGCATCCTTCTGTCTTTTTCCTCAATACAAGTACTCATTTATTCAGATGTGTGGACCACAGCAAGAGGTGTAAGTGGTCACACTGTACCTGTAAGAACACTTCATCAGAATTCTACAGAAAACCAAATATCACACAAGATACAACAGAGTATGAGCTAGGACTTTGTCACTTGTACAAGTTACATTCAAAACAATGTTTGTTTCAACAGGCTCAAGCTTAAAAAAAAAAAAAAAAAAATCACCTAAGCAAGGATGTTCCTGACAGCCAGCATGAAGCCCATGCTGAATGAACTCCAGCCAGCATGGCTTCATGAAAGGCAGGTCCTGCCTGACCAACCTAATCTCCTCCTATGACCAGGTGACCCACCTGGTGGATGAGGGAAAGGCTGTGGATGTTGTCTACCTGCACTTTAGCAAGGCCTCTGACACTGTCTCCCACAGCATCCTCCTAGAGAAGCTGGCGGCTCATGGCTTAGACAGGTGTACTCTTGGCTGGGTAAAAAACTGGCTGGATGGCCGAGCCCAGAGAGTTGTGGTGAACGGAGCTAAATCCAGTTGGCGGCTGGTCAGGAGCAGTGTTCCCCAGGGCTCAGAGTTGGGGCCAGTCTTGTTTAACATCTTTATCAATGATCTGGATGAGGGGACTGAGCGCATCCTCAGTAAGTTTGCAGATGACACCAAATTGGGTGGGAGTGTCGATCTGCTTGAGCGTAGGAGGGCTCTGCAGAGGGATCTGGACAGGCTGAATCAATGGGCCTAAGTCAGTTGTATGAGGTTTAACAAGGCCAAGTGCTGGGTCTTGCACTTGGGTCACAACAACCCCATGCACTGCTGCAGGCTTGGGGACGAATGCCTGGAAAGCTGCCCGGTGGGAGAACCACCTGGGGGTGCTGGCTGACAGCTGGCTGAACATGAGCCAGCGTGTGCCCAGGTGGCCAAGAAGGCCAACAGCTCCCAGGCTTGTATCAGGAATAGTGTGGCCAGCAGGAGCAGGGCAGTGATCGTGCCCCTGTACTTGACACTGGTGAGGCCGCACCTCAAATACTGTGTTCAGTTTTGGGCCCCTCACTACAAGAGGGACATTGAGTTGCTGGAGCGTGTCCAGAGAAGGGCAACGAAGCTGGTGAAGGGTCTGGAGAGCAGGTCTTATGAGGAGCGGCTGAGGGAGCTGGGGTTGTTTAGCCTGGAGAAGAGGAGGCTGAGGGGAGACCTTATCGCTCTCTGCAACTACCTGAAGGGAGGTTGTAGCGAGGTGGGTGTTGGTCTCTTCTCCCAAGTTACTAGTGATAGGATGAGAGGAAATGGCCTCAAGCTGTGCCAGGGAGGTTTAGATTGGATATTAGGAAAAATTTCTTTACTGAAAGAGTGGTCAGGCACTGGAACAGGCTGCCCAGAGAGGTGGTGGAGTCACCATCCCTGGAGATGTTCAAAAAACACTTTGACGTGGCACTTTGGGACATGGTTTAGGAGGCCATGGAGGTGTTGGGTTGATGGTTGGACTTGATGATCCTAGAGGTCTTTTCCAACCTTAATGATTCTATGACAGATTAACACAAAGTTTTTGTTTCGTATGTATGAGAAATCTTACTTGACTTTTAATCTCACTTTAGAAGTAAATTTTCATATAAAGTTAGAGATATGCGACCATAAATCTGTTGTGAATTTCATTATGGGCTGTCACAGTCAGCCGACAACGTTTGCCATTAAGCAGAAAAGTGTATCTTTTTGTTATTGTTAATGACATACTCAGTGCTGAGAAAAACAGAACATTGACATCAAGCTGCTATGGTCTCAAATGAATGGATGCATATTCTGTTTTTTATAGCCGGCTATAAAGAGGGTACATGGAGCATTACAAACAAACCAAACAAAAAATCCCTACAAGAAAACACCAATCCCATTGTTAACATTAAACAAGGGCCCTACCTCAGTGTGTATTACTCAAAAAAAGTACTTTCACAATAAAGCTGGCACTGTATCTGCAGTCAGACCCCAGCACACACTCCATCTGCAGCGAGATTAGCACAAGTTCTGGCTCGTCACAGCTCTCTGGCCTTGGCACTGCAAAACTTCACTGCAATACTGACAGCCTGCCTACACTGCGTCCAGGCTAAAGCCTGCCAGAAACCCTAAGTGTGCAGTCAGGCGCAGACTAGTAGGTTTAGTGCCACCCTCTCCACTGAATTAGTGCAGGCTTCAGAAATCGGAACAGGGTACCAATAACATCTTTGATGCTCATATGTGGGAGAGACGGGGCCTGGTTGCACCATTCATTTTGGACTTTGGAGGCAGTTCCTTCTACTGCCTGCGTCTAGCTGTCAGCCTGCTAACCTCCCTTTTCCAGGGGACAAACTAGCAGCTGCCACCAGACAATAGGTTTTTTTGGTTTTGTTTTTTTGTTGGGTTTGGGTTTGTTTGTTTGTTTCTTTTTTAAATCTGACTTTGCCTACTACTGCATTATAATGAAGGTATTGTAAAGATTATTTCTGAAGATATAATGAGTTAGTATAAGTATTTAGAAATATTAGTGCTTCCATGACATCCGGATCTGCCTTTGGTAACTCCAGCACTTCTAGCTCTGGTGTTTTTAAAAAAACTTGACATATTTTAATTCTGGGAAAGGCAGAATTTCTCATCCTGAAGAAATGAGAACTCAATAAAGCAAATCAGCTTAGGGAACTCAAATGTCTGCACTTCTTTGACGTGCTGGCTCAGGGTTTACACTCTGCTGGAGTAAGCCAGCAGGCTCCTTAGGGAGGGAAATGCAGCCATGAGAGGGAACTGGCCTATACCTGAGCTATGCCCTTGCAGGTAGCGTGGACACCCATTACTGGTTTGCAGAACCAGGGGCTCAGTTACTTAAGTCAGTACAACCAACAAGGATCCACTGATGTGCAGTCAAAAGCCAGTGAGCACAATTTATCCATGTACTACATACACAAGCTATTGTGCCAAAAAAAATTACAACTTAAAAAACTGCACAAAATCATTATGGAATCCAAAACTTCTGTCCAAGCAGTGAAAGAATGAAGCTGGAAATAGAATGCAACTTTTCAACAACTTCAATAATTTAATCCATGTTATTTCCAATTACTATCAGTATACTGTTAGGGAGAACAGGAAGATGATTTAAGAAGCACTTACTCTGGTTTGAAATAATCCTGTTGCTCTAGTCTAATAATTTTAATTTTTCAAGGAGATGTCAGTGGTTTCGACAACTTAAGAGATGAGAACCAGCCACTACCTCCCTCCCTCCCCCTAAAAAACCAACCGCCCACGGCGTTCCAGATTTAGGGCACCATTTTCATATAAAAATACTATATTCTCTCTCAAGGACTTGTGCTTGCTTTCAGGCTCAAAAATCTTCACTCAAGAACATTGCTAAAATGATTAATTGGAAACACTGTGCTTGAACTATGACTTAAAACAGGCTGCAAACATATTAAGTGCTTGTATCACCCAAATGTTTACTTCTTATAAAGCATCACAGAGGTTTTGGTGTCTTCTTAAACACTACCAAGCTCTTTTCATCTAGTGAGAAATAAAGAAAGCAGATCCCACCAGATTTTAAATTGAGTCATTAAGCATTCATTATCAGTTTAATAAAAAATAAGAAAGACCGCCACAAGGAAGAAGACGACTCTTTCAAGTACTTAATGTTTTAATTCACTTACCAAGTTCTGTGGCTGCTGTAGAAGCTTTATCAGAGAGGGATGGCTGTAACCTAATTAAAAAGAACAAAGAAAGAAAGCAGTTATTTCTGTCCGGTTTCAATAAACTAATGCAAAGCATATCCTAGAGAATGACCTGAACTTAATGCTTAACTGTTTCTGCGTAACTTGTATATGCTTTAACTGTTAATAACAGAACTTCTTTCAAAGTAGGACAAACCTCTCTACTTTTACAAAATATATTATCCAGAACTTTGGTACAAATTTTGTGTCAGCTAATAAAAAACCCCATATGTTAGTACTGAAAGTTAAAAATTGAACACAAAAATAAATGAACATGACATGGATCTTTTGCCTGATAGGGCCTGATTGAAACATCATAGTTTCTACCAAATACTGCGGGACCGTCATTATTAAATGCCTGCTTACTCTCCTTCTTAGGCTTCCCACATATATTTGGGTTCTTGACAGTACAACGTGTGAACTATTCCCTCAGTTAAGAGCAGAAATCACTTTCTGCCAATGCAGCCCACAAGCCGTTGTTTCTGTTAGCTCTGCTAGCTATACCATTCAGCTGTGGAATAGAAGCGTCTCCAGTTTCTCCTGCCTGAAGGAGGCTGCTTACCGTTTTCACTCACCACAACCCTGATCTGCTTGACTTAGGTGGCTCTCGCTGACCACCCAACACGCATTTCAGAAATGGCTTCTGACACTGAACCACAGAGGGAAGCTCCCCATGCAGCTGTGCCCATTTATAGTAGCTAATGCTACACTTCTAGTCTCATAGCAATTTCTAACCTCCTTGAATATCAGACTGATTATTCCTAGCACAACATCAGAGCTTTTTCCCCCCCACTGTGCTTTTGAACTGATTGGATTTCTTCTCATTGAAAAATCAACTTCGAAACATATATTCCCCCCTTCATGCTTTTCTTCCATGCAGTTCCCCAGTCTTTGGCAGCTGACCATGAGAAACAGACAAGCAAAAAATCCACATATTTACCAACTTCCCAAAGAAAGCTCATTTAGCAACTGTAATTTCAGTGCATTATAATGTACTAACAAAACATCAGTAAGGGCTTTTTGTCCCTCAGCAGATACAGCGGGATGGTGCAGGGTAATCTTACTAGCACAGCAGTGCTGTTCTCAGAGATGGTTTCTCATTGCTGATGCGTGCAATGAGCACACGTTATGGCAGACTCAGCAGGGATAAGCCCTGGGACTCCAGCAGAATTTTGCCAATGGCTTGACAGTGCTCCTTGACAGCTGTCGCAGTTGGATGGCACTCATCACCGCTATCCTCTACGATGCCATCTGAATGCTCCCTGTGCAAGACACTGCCAAACTTGTTTTTGAGACATGCACATAATGGCCTCCACATTATCTAGGCTTTCACTTATATATACACACTCACATTTATGTGCACACAAGAAGATGCATATTCTACCCCTCTGTATTGCACATGTTCATGGGTGATCATTAACAATCCTGCCAGAAGGAAGACGCTGTCTACATAGAGTGCCATACACTTGAAACTCACGGACTAATAAGCACCCAAATCTCTAACCAGCCACAACCCATTTAGTTTTTTCCAAGACATCTCTCTGGAAGTCTTTCCTCCTCAGTCATAGATTTACATACCTCAGCTGTGCATCACCATAAAAAAACCTGTTTGATAAACTGCTGTCTCATATTAAGGGAGGAAATTCTGCACTTTTCACTTTCTCTCATGACCATTTTTTTTTCTTGCTGTTTTCCTTACTTTGACAAATTTTTAGTTGGAAAAAGTCCTTTTTATCCAGAAACATCAAGATACTAATGATGCTTCAGGTTTAACACAACAAAGGTGCTTAATTTATACCCCTTGATGTTCTACGGGAAAACTTGCCTGATTAATAGGTAAACCAACATATCTGATGTAAAAAAAAATTTCCCCAAAGGAGCCCAGAAAATTTCATTTTAAGCCTGATTTCTAATGTATGAAATGCCAAAGCAAGAGATTAACATCATCTTTTATACTCCCTTGTAGAAACAGTTGGAAATCTCATCTTCCCTACTGGTCAAGAAGTCAGACCACTCTAATTTTATTACAAAAGCTTATCATGCCTCTGAACTCCCATTCTAGTTGAATGACAATAGCCCTGATTATCCTGTCTGAGCAATGCAGCATTAGGCTACTGTGTTAACAAATCAATTATAAATTCCATTCTAAATATTTTAGTTCAAAACAAGGAAATATCCAAGATTACTTTAACTGCATGTCATGCTGCAAAGAATCTGTTAAAATTATTTTATTACAAAGATAATACAAGTGGTTTTTTGGGACACAGACAACTAAATCTTCATTGCATCTGCTGTCATAGGGAGAATTGTTGTTAGGCTAGAGGGAATGACACAGTTGAAAGCTGTGTCACTGAGAGCTGTAGCTGTGGCTACCGCTGAGAGCACCTGTGAGAGTATATGTATCATTTCAGAAATCTCCAAACTAAACCTTACAGAAGTTCTTTATAAATAGCTACCATTGCTTAGGAAGATTAACCATTAACTGTGGTATTGCTTGTAAAAACGTGTTAATTCTGTTGCTGGTGTTAAGATGCATGAAGAACACAGAGACCTCTGCATCTTCTCTTGCGTAACACAAATTCAAGGCTTCTACTACCCATAACTTATCCTCTCCCACCCACACACGATGTCTCTCCCATTCTCTTCTCTTCAGGCCAAGCGTCCCAGTCTTCCTCCCAACACTCCCTATTCCACTGGTGCATCCTCAAACAAGCCCCAGTGAAATGAGAGAGAATCCTTAAAGGCCAACTCTTTCTGAAAGAGTAAGTCTGTATGTAGAAAGATGCAGAACTGGTATGTGGGTTGATAGGCATAAAACTAACACCAGGAAGAACTAAATGGTTAAATAACTATGGTCGACGAAGTCAAAAAGCTCCATGCTGAGATGGCAGACAGTAACTTGTTTCGTTGCCATGACCAATGCAAGGGTTTGTAGCTTTACAAATCCACTCTCAGATACGTTCCTGTAAGAAGAGACAGAGCTGGCTCTTCAGAGAACGGCACCTGCTTCATCACTCTTTGCTGTGTGTCTAGATCAATGTGACAGGAAAGTACATGTCCTCCAGGCTCATGACTGTGCCTGTCTGCAAAAGGGAAAAAAACTGGAGGCTGCTAAAATAATGAGCTGGAGAAAGCTGAAAGAATCCATTTGAACTGAGCAGCAGGATGCTGTCAATAATACTAAACTACACCTCTCCACATCTCCTCAAACAAAACCAGACCTTCCCAGCACTGAAAAACAGATTGTTCCATTTGCTGTTTCAGGATGTTTGCTAGTAAACACATCGATAGCATCCCCTCTTGCATTTGGCTCCATGGTGTTTCTAACTCTATTAGGCAGATTAGATAGAGGTTTAAAGGAGTATGTAAGGCTACAACTTCCCCAAAACCATGTAAAAAACTGTTTTAATTCTTGTTTTTCAGCAAGAAGCAGCCCAGAATATCTTTAGCTAGAGGTTTTTTTTATACTTTCTTATCTCTCCATACAGGCACTTATTACCTCTCAAGCACTGCTGATAAATATATTCTAGTGTAGCAGATTATTAAATCTTGGGGAGTCCTGACAGATTCACAAAAGGTTTTATTGGATTTACCTGCAGAGAGATAAGCACAGATGACTAACAAGCACCTTGTGATCTTGTTTTGGTGTCCCAGTCTAGAACCTAACTCTGTCACCAAGAGGGACGTTATTAGTAACTTCTGCAGCTTCAGATAATCAGTCTTATTATTCAGTACAGCTTAAAAAAAATAAATTAGTGCTGTGTGTTCAGTTAGATTTAGGTCAGCCTGTACGTATTAAATTTCCATTTACTTCTTGTTGCTACACATCACAGAGCCATTATCTGAGAAGCTGCATGAAGCACTGTACTATAGTTCCTTCGTGACTGAGGAACATGCCCTCTAGGACAAAAAAAACCCCAGGTTATCCTCAAGAAGGCATTGCCACATGTGAAGGAGTAACTAGATGGCTTAGCTGAAGATCAGTTATAGGTACTGGAGTCTTACAGCTGTGTCACCAGTTTCAGTCAAACAGAGAAAGTAAACTGCAGAAGCCCCTGCTATTATATCCCATGACTAGTGTATATACATCTCCAGAGAGTTAATAGATCTCAGTTCAGTTATGGCCACATATGACATCATGAGCACATCTAATAGTGCTACGAATATGAATAATCAGGGTTTTAAATAATTTTAACCAAATCGGGCATTACTACAGATGGTTCCAAGAAACCAAGTGATCTCTTAGACCAACTGGAATTGACTGCAGGTTCAATTTAAATGTTTAAAGGTTATGTTAACTATCTTGCAGGCAATATATACCTATGCTTTCGAAATTCACTCTCACTGAAATCAGCATTATAAGCTAAGAGCTGCACTCTCATTTCGATGGCTTGGGAAGAGCTCTCTGGGAATGAATGTATGCAGACAGTACAAATTCAGCCCCTCTCTGATTCACAGCTGAGGCAAATGTTAGCAGGAATTGCAATTTTGCTGCCTATGCTGCACTTAGGCTATAAGCAGAGGACACAAGTCTCTCAACATCTAGCATAAAGCAGCACAAAGCATCTTTGCTCCAATACTTAATTCACTTGTAAGTTACATAATATTAGCAGCAGTAGCTGACAAGAAGACTACATATTG
>WEKW01002439.1:131453-172056 GCA_013389905.1 Sula dactylatra
CTAAGAACTTCCCTTTCTACCCATCAGCATCCAGAATGTATTTCAAGTAGCTTTCCCACTCCAGATTGCATTTTATTACTTGAATATTTGCTTTTATCAAAGTTTAGCTATCACTGAGAGGGAAGAAATTGAGCTAAAAGAGAACTGTCAAAATCCTATTTTAAATCACAGGATTTAAGAACAATAAATTCACACAACTAACTAAATAGCCTGGAAAAATTATTTCAAAGACATGAACTTTGTTTACTTAATTTTCCATTCCTTTCAAACCCTGAAACTCACCACTGACCCATGCCTTAATATGTGATAGGATGTTAGAGTGAGTGTATCAAGCAGCTTCACCTCTTGGTTTGAATGACAGATCGTGAAATCTCATTCCTTTTTCCAACAAAGACCGTTAGGAAGAGTTGGCTACAGTTCATATTTGTGGCTGGTGTCCATTCAGTCAACCTCATTTTACACATTCTCCATCACTAGAAAGCTACAATGAGCTAACAGAAGTAAATCATGTCATGGTTGCTTTCAGAGCCAAAATAATGGTGGAAGGGTTCCCAGAAAGGTGATACAAATACGTCCAAATGCCAACAGGAGATGCTGTCACAGAACGTACAAAGAATAGCAAACCTCTGGCACAAGGCTGACAGCCAACAGGAGCTAGGGGAGAAATGAGAAAGGCCAAATGAAACAGAGGTGGCTGTCCAAGAGTCTGTATCTTACTCTGATTCTGCGCATAACACAAACCCTGTTAACAGACAACTGCAGTATATGTTAACTGTCGTTTAGACAACAGGAAAAAAATGGGGGAAACCCCCACAAGGTTAGCCATCAGCTCCTTTAACTTACCATTATGCTAAAAAAAGGTCAGAAAAAGACATATGGCATTTTGGATGCATAAAAACTGAAGTTGTCCAGCTGTTAATAAATAGCTGAATATATTTTTTAAGAATTTCTGCCCATTAAGAAAATATTTCCTCCATTATACTTAAATATTTTATACACAAAGACTACATTAAAAGAGGTACACTTGGACCATCAAGCACTAGAAGGTCAGAAAGTCTCAGTGCACTGTCAGTACAACAATAATTCCATTCTTTTGGAGTATGCACTGACTTTCTTTCAACTACATGATCACACACTAGCTTCTCCAAATCAGCATTTCTTGTGTGAAGAATGGGAGGTCTTGAACACTAAATGCACTTCCTTTCCTCAAAGTCTAAAAGCCAATTTCATTTAGGTTAGAAGACCATTGGCACACAAGCATTGTGCTCCTTTGTCTCACCTCTATTTCCACATTAGCTGCGACAAGGTTATCTCAGTGCAGCCTCTAAAAGATAAAAAATATCTAGCACTTGTGTTGATGAAAGTAAGCTACAAACATTGAAGAGTTCTGAGGTGATTATACATTTATTGAGGTGCTGCATGAGAGCAAAAATATTAACTATCTGCAAAGACTGGGATAACTGAAAACCCATTTCATTCACAAGTCTTAGATGCCAGAAATTTGGTAATGACCTGAACATCACAAAATTCTGTTTCCCAATAAGAGGCCTGTAGGGATGATTTTCAGTCATCACTGTTTCTATACATAGCACAACATCTACTTTTTAAATTACCCCAGCACTTCTGCTCTTTTTGCTTCTGCAGAAATGTATTTTTAAGCAACGGAGAGGAGCCATGGACGAGGAACAAACAAACTGAACACTTACTGAAACCTGTATTCCTTGCAGTTGGGGCCTACACCTCTGTCTTGCTTCTTTTCCTTCTTGAAATGCTTCACACAAAAAACCAAGAACTGACTTTCCCAAGCACTTGACAAGTCCATTGTCTGGTCCCTCAGCCCAATTGACCTGCCACCTTTGCTTTCACTCAGTTCAGTGTTTGCTCGTTTCATCCTACTGGAGTCTACATGGCCAACTCCTTTTTTCAGTTCTTTAGAGACAGAAATGTTAACTAAAGCACATAATTTAATGTTAAAATGTTTAAGTTATGTTTGTTAATGTTTAACCAGTAACATATTGTTACAGAATCACAAAGTACAAAAATCCAAGCGAACAAAGACAACCTAAATTGTGGAAATTGCATATTCAAATTAAGATTAATACTAGAGTTTCTTTCAGGTACCACTACGCACTTCAAGTGAGCTGTAAGTATTTAATTTGTAGTTTCTTCAGCTATTCAAAACCACCACTACATAATACACAGCAGTGAGGCGCACCCTGATGGCCACAAGGCATACATTATGTCAGCATTGTTTTTTTTAGTTAATCAACCAACTTCTCTGGTAGTGGCTGAGATAAGAAAACGACAGCTTGAGGACAAAGCAAGAAGTTTTGGTACAACTGTCTCCTACCTATTGGGATGGATGAAATCTGAGAGTAGAGATCCAGCATGCGATTGCCATCTACATCTACTAGGTAGTTCCCTCGGCTCTCTTCATAATTGCAAAAAAAGTGTACAGCTTCTGCATTCTTAAAGGAAAAAACAATTAATGCTTTAAAAAGTAGCAGTGTGTAGGAAGGTGCAACTAATGGTTATACAGCAAAATCTGATAAAAATATCTAATGATAAGATACAAAGACACATTGCCCAGAGAAGTTGTGGATGCCCCATCCCTGGAAACATTCACGGTCAGGCTGGATGGGGCCCTGAGCAACCTGATCTAGTTGGAAGATGTCCCTGCTCACTGCAGGGGGGCTGGAATAGACGACCTTTAAAGGTCCCTTCCAACCCAAACTATTCTATGAATACATTCATTGCATGGGAATTAACTGTAGAGCTATTCTTATGAAGAGGGACTGTTAAAAGGGCAAGTATGCACTTTTTCTACAGAAATGAAGAACAGACTTTGAGGAATTGCTCATCTTGGGAAGGCAATCTGCACTTAGGTTGACATACTTTTAAGCTCAAATATACCTATGTTTTCACTGGCCACTTCATAACAACTCAAAAGACACATATAGTGTTTAAAGAAAAATCACTGATCTTAGCAAAATAATTCTGCAATATTCAAAAGATAGTAAAAAAAGATTCTATTCAAATGCACATATATACCATATATAATATGCTCAGCATGCAAACCCAGAGTCAGTGTTTCACCTTTTCTTTAGGTATGGAATTAAACATACAAACCAGGATTTTAAAACAAGTTCTGAAATCACAGTGTTAACACTCCCCAAACTCAAAAAACTTGACAAATTACCTGAATTCCATTCAGCTGCTTCATTAATTCCTATAGAAAAACAAACATCAAAAAGACTCTCAGGTATGTAATTGCCAAAGACTGAAGAAGAATGTATGTTTCTTTTTTATGATCACATAAACCATACGCAAAACTTGCAGTCCTCTGTGCTTACTAGGCAACTCTACCTGCCACATGAACTTTCACAGTGCATCTTGCAAATATGACAGTCAAAACTATTAACTGTGGCATGCAGAGCTACATGGGCTGCATACACAGTTTAACTGTAGATCTCCAAAAAGGGAAAGCTGCCTCTTCTATATTGATCAACTGAACTGAGAAAACAAGAGAGAAACCAGAAAATAAGAGAAGCCAGAGCCGCACAGAAGGAAAACTGGCACATCAGTTCTAGAAAGACAGCTCCGGGGTTTTTTTCCCTCAACACCCCCCCCCCCAAACAAACCCGAACAAAAAAAACCCAAACCAGCAACACACACATTCACTGACTCTGCCAGAGTAAAACAATATCCAGCAAATTGAAACGCTTCTTTAATTTCAAAACCAAAGCATTATTTCACATCATGAAAAGCCAACTAAGTTTCTGCTTCAGCAGGAGCACAAGTAATGAAGTCTGATGAGATGTTTCATCAAACCGATGCTCTTTTGCTTTCAATTACTTCATACGGGAAGTGGGCAGTTGAGATTCAGATGTCCCTCTCAGAGGGGGGGCGTTTCATTCATGAGCTTTTCATTCTCAGCATCTTGATAAAAGTGGGCCTAAACTGTTGTGAAATTATGTTTATTTATATCAGCTTCAAGGTTTGGAATGAAATTTGTTTTCTAGCAAGTTAAACATAGCTGAAGAAAAAAAAAAATACAAACAATTATGCTTTCAGAACTTACTCTAGATCGTGGTCCAGGAACTTCCGTCTTCATTAGAGGTCCATCATAATCAAAATCCACATCAATTTTAGCTGCAGCTTGACTGATACATCTGTGTCCTGTAAAAAATAATGAAAAGATGAGTACAGACCATATTTTCTGTGCTCTCCTCTCAGGATAAATATCCATACCTTACCTGACAGATGAGACCCATTACATTGTACCGTCTGAAGTGAACTAAATATCTCATCTTTGACAAGTGTTAAAATAAAGCTAATAGCAGTGAGGTGGCTTTAAAAAAAATTAAAGTGAAATGACAAGGCAACCTTTAAGAAACAGAGGGAAATCCTACTGTAAAGGACAGAAGGACTAGGAGCACATCTGTTTCCACCTCTGTCGTTGAGTCTGTCCGTTATGCCTTGAGCAAGCCTTTGCTGTGAATTCTCCACACCTACGCAGAACTGGCTTCATTCGCTATCAGTAATAACTGAAAAGCATGATGGAGTCTATAGGTAAAAAACATTGGGATGTTCTGCAACAGCTCAAAGAACACCAGGAAAGATTTGTTTCTCAAAGGTAAATGGCTGTGTTTAAAATAAATTCAAAAACCTCACATGAATCCATCATCTCACATGGCAGCTCTGAAATCTGGGTCAAAAATAGTGACAGATTTTCCTCCAGTCCTGCCCCTGACCTTGCTGTTTTTTATCCATGTGTGTAATTTAGGAATCATAATAAACCCGACATCTTTATGAAACCAAAAGGCAAAAATCTCCTGTGCTTCTTCAGTTTCAGGCTCTGCTCCCACTTCTGAAGTAATTCTTTCAAAATACACGGTTTAGGCATAGTTGATATGACAGAGACAGTGCTGGTAAGCATATATTCCAAATATGTCTATATTCCATTAAGGGGATTACAGGATAGTATGGGAATTGTACATTTGCAACAAAGGAAATACAGACTCAAGAGCTCTACCAAGGTGACCAGCAAGAGCTTGCTCTGTACGCTGTGGTTAAGTGTCGAACTAAAGTCATGTTCTTAATTACATTTTTGTCATGAAGCCTTTAACCTGCAAGCCTTTATCCAGCATGAGATTATCAACAAATTAATCTTAATAAGCTTAACTTAGGGGTATCACACTTGTACCAGATCAATACCTGAAAGACGAGGGCATAACTTGTTTTAGTCTGTGATAGGCATTTTAAATTGGTGCAATTTGGAAAACCCAAAATTAAGATCCGTAGCTCCCCTTCTCATCAGTGAAAAGCTGAGCTGCAGTTCAGAGTGCCTCGCTCACCGCTGGAAGTCAGGTGATACCCGCTCCTGCCGGGGGGAATCGGAGCAGCGCAGCGGCCGGCCGACGTCACCATCCACCGGCAGCGGCCGGCCGACGTCACCATCCACCAGCGTCGCGCTGCGCCAGGGCAGCGCTGCCGAGTGTTAAAGCGATACAACGCACCCCAATCCATCGGGGGTCCAGAAAGGGAGATGCATGAGGCAGGCCAACACCCACGCACATGAAAGCACCGGGGTGCAGCAGTGCCACCGGGAACCCCAGGCAGCACCGGCCCACTCTGCGCTTCCACCCATAACCACCTCTCACTGCCAGAGTTTTATTTCAGAAATGTACTAAAAACGGTTTTTGTTTGGAAACAACAGTTGTCAAATAAAACAAATATTTATCACGGAACATAGAAGGTATACTACGATACTGCTTGGCAGTGTTTTGAATACAGCCATTTGGCCAAAATTTCCAACAGTGATTAGAGACGTTTACCTCAGTTTGTGTCAGCCCAAGTTGAGATGTCTCAAGCAAGCCTGATTTTGAGAAAGTTTACCTGAAAAATCACAGCCCTTTGAAAGCATCTCCACCTGAGCACTTCAATTCACTGCTCATTTTGGGAAAACTTAGTCTGCAAAGATGATTATTCTCCTCAGCTTCCATTCCAAGTGTTATATGTGAGATGCGTCAGTGCCTCTCTGCAAAGCTATTAATAGGTTTCATCACAGCAACACCGCTTCATTTTTGTGTCATTCTGTTTAGCGTTCATGTAAATTGGGGACTGCATAACAACTGCTCCATTGGAAAAAAGAAAAAAGCTACTGCATATAAAAGATAAAAAGCTACACAATTCATAGCCAATAAAGCTACAGATTTAGCAGACATACTATGAAGTCTAAAAGGGGAAAACAGACCAAACTAACCCTTCTGTGCACCCTGCTCCTTCCCCAATGGAGACTGCAGCAAACCAGCAGCAAAACATTTCTCCTTCTCCTGTGTCCTCTTCTCTCCCTCCTCCAACCTCTGGGTGCTACTTGATATGATAAAGGGGAAAGCACCAAGGGAGACACAGAAAGTATAGGGCATTTTGGTAGTCAGCTGTAACAGGAAAGATATGGACACCCAGCAGCATACTTGGAATTGTTTGACACAGCTGCAAATTTAACACAGATGAGCTACAACCCGCTTGCCTGGTCCTCCTCCTCCTCCCCAGCCCTGCCTGGGGCTCTGCCACCAGAGCCCCTGTGCTGCCCCGTCCCCTCCCTCCATCTCCCCAGGTCCTCCCATCCCGAGCAGCAGCTTATGCAGGCACACTGCCTGCCTAAGTCTTTTTAACTGAGTTCTCATAAAAATACACTTGTTTGGACAGTCATTAAAAGATTTCCTCTTCTGTTAACAACCAAGCCACTCATGCACGATGCCTGATGGCCAAGCTCTAAAACTGAGACCAATAGTGAAAGATTTCCTGGTCACCACCAGTGAGGCATAAAGAACATTTCCCTCTTCCACTTCCCTAAAGGACAATCTGTGAAGTATTTTAACAGGTGAGGATTCTAAATTAAATACAAATTTAATTACTTTTCTAAGAAAGTTCTGTCGTGGATGTTGCAAAGGGCAAAGTCTCCCCTGCAAAAACACACATTTACAGTGCTGTACAGCAAGGAATTCATTTCAAGAATATTTACTGTTGTTTAGCACCACAAGTCAAGAGAAGGTTGCTTCCATCAGCCAGGCTGTGTAACTAACAAAGACCAAAACCAGTCAGCCTGCTTCACAGATCATCATCATCTTTTTGCTACTGTTTATGCAACAGCCTCTTTTGCATAGGTATGTTGAACTAAGTATTTGCTTAGGGCACATAAGAGCTATTAAAAACAAGCAGTACTGAGCTGCGCAGTGCTGCGCTAATTCATGCTGGCACAGCTCGAGTCTATCGATAGACAGGTTTTCATATACAGCAAAGATTGGTCAAGCGAAACTAAAACGTACAGGTCTTCCCAGAAGAAGAGTTGCTTTAAAGGTCATTTTTATCATATTAGTAATGTTGGTTGATTTGTGAGGCATTATTTTTTTAAACAACAGCTTATCCAAACCACAATCATTTTCAATAAGTCAGTGAACCAGAGCCATCTAAAAAATGAGCAACACAAGTGACAGGTTTCCCTTCATTTGCTTGATATCTCCTGAAGCATGCTACACATCATCAGGCTCTAGAAGCAAGTGATTTCTAGGCTGATTCACTGATACAAGTTTAATTTTATATACTTGTTTTCAGGAGCCCACAGAGTATCTCCTTTTAGTAACACCAGTATAATGGCAGCTATACCGATTTATTGGTCCTTATACTTGCCAAAAAGTCATTCCACCTCCTAGCTCAGCAAATGCTACGGTCTGAATTTGAAGGAACAGCTTGCCATAAATAAAATGAAAATGCCCTGTGTTACCAGATGAAAGGATTTTGAAAAGCAGGGTTTTTTTTTCCCCCCTTAGGTAGAGAATGAAGAATACAGGTTAGAACAAAACCCTCAAAACCCCAAAACCTCAACAATAACAACCTCAGGAATAACAAAGCCTTTGATAGCAAAAGCTAAATCAAAGTGGAGTTAATCCTCAAACTTTTTATATTTTAATGAAGCTCTTCTCCCTTTGTGAGTATAACATAAATGATTGGCACAAACTCATGCAATTTCTAGCAAGGTCAACAGATTTATTTCAAATAGCCCACTTCACTCACTACTCATCAGATATGCATACTTGTTCACAGGGTTGATTAAAAATAAACAAAACAACCCAAATTTTAAGAACAGAAAAATGTGGTTCCTCTGCTTCCCCTCTTTTTTATTTTTTTTTCTTCCCCTACTCTTATTCAAGGAAATTGGGACTCTGATCAGAAATTTTAATGATAGTCTAAATGGCCAGTTCCTGCAAAGAGCTCAGTCTCTGTGTGACTTTTACTGGCACACGCAGATTGTGCAAGTCACTGGCACTCACACGTAAAGTGCTCTCCTCATCTAGGAGCATCTTAACAGCAAGAAAACAAACTGTCTTATTGCCATGTGGCTGAAGACTTTTGAAGCCTAATGCTACATCAGCGCTTAGGAACCTGTCCAAATGCTCATGAAAATGAAATGAAAGGAAGCACAGCAGTTCATACTAGCTAAGGACTCCTGCTCAGCTTAAGGCTGCAGAGTTTAATGAACAGAGAGGTATTGCCACAGCACTGCTCCCCTTCACATGGCCCATTTCCTTACAGTCTCACAGGCTGCCCTTATTGTACAGCAAAACCTGGAGCTCAGACCTCTCTCAAAAGGCACAGACCTCAGAGCACTGGTGAAAGGCAGTCTGGGCACCCCCCGCATGGAGACTCACCAGCTTTTTGGCATCCCCCACTTTGGATACTCTGCAACACCTCCTTCTCTGGGCCCCAAATAACCGCAGGGTCCTGCCTCCTGCTTTCAGGTGCCTGAGGCCCTGCACACAGAGCACAACTCTGGGAGGCGGCTCACTCTCCTGCAAAGGCTTCTCCAAGTACTCGGACACTGTGTGACGGACAGCTGCGTCAATACCTGCTTTGTTTTGCCTTGAGAAGGATTTCAGCTCAGAGGCCATGCTCTGTCTCTCTTGCTTCCCAACACCACAAGTATCAATATTGCATTCTCCTAATAACGCAAGTAAATCAGATCACTCACTGTAGTACTTCATCCTCTAGTAAACTGCACTTCTGTCTTGAAAATACTCAATGTACTTTACAACTTAGCCCAAATTATTCCTGTTTGCCTTCTTAATATCAGCTTATGCTGCAACAGAAACCCTGAAGTCACCCTGTAACTCAGGCTACTCCGATTTGATATTGATGAGTTTAGGTGTTTGCACATCAGGTCTTGGTTTTGAACACTGCACTTTGCCTCTCCAAAGACAGCAGAGATGGGACAGATAAAAACTGAGATTCTTATTATGTCCAAGCAAGGTATTTTCAAGAATTAAGAACGTCTGGCGGCTGGTCCTTCAGTGAACTAACACCATTGTCTTTGTAATGAAAGATCCAGAACACAGGAAATGCCACAAAGGTCAAGCCCCTAATTCCCCAAACGAGGGAGCTGAAACTCTCCAACAAATCTCCACAGCGTGTACATTTATTATGACTTTGTCACTGATGGACTAACAGCATATGCACATGATAACCTGCCACTGTTAATACTGACGACCTGTACTGCTCTAACTGCTCCCTGCAGACAGCCTGATGGCTGTGCGGCTTTTTTGTTTTAAAATTTCTTCAAAAGAAAAAGTGGAAGCTCAACAAAAATACATTATTGGTCTAAATACCCTCACAGATTCTTAAAAAAAACCAATATAATTTAATGTCAATATTCTTAAATTCATATTACACTATAACTTGTATGTAAATCACTACCTATATGTTTAGTTATGCTCTTGAGCCAATGGACCAAGTCAATCAACTGACTTTCTGTTGAGGTCTACAGTCAAAACTGCAATAGAAAAAGGGTTTCTTGTGTTATATTAGCTTAACTTAAGAACAGGACCAAATAACATGACCTCAGCTCTCATCTTAAAAGTGTGTAGATGTAATGGCCTACAGCAGAGAGTCTGTCTCTGAAGAGGCATTAGGAAAGATCTTAAATTACATTTAGCTAATATGGCTGAGAACAGCATCCCCTTCTCCTTGGTAAACAAATCTATCTCTTCACATCATGGCAAAAGTCAAAAAAGAACTTATGGACTACTAATGAATCTAATTATCAGAGAGAACATCAGCTGAACGATTTGCAGAGAATTTTCTACCCATCCCATTTAAAGAAGGTGGGTACAATAAATTAAATTCTACTTTTCTTGCTTCTTGCAGACTTCTCAAAGCTCTATACAACATATATCATCTTTCTGAACACTTGAGTAACATCAGCAAATTATCACATCCTTCCTTTTCATCTAACAGGATGTCACATCATTTGCTAGCAGACAAAAAAGCTCATTTTCCAACTTCTTTTTTCTATGCTACCCTCATCACTCACTAGGTGTCTCACTCGGCAATTTTTAACAAAGTACCACATTGCTATAGCAACATAATTAATATAAGTATACCCTTCTAACATTTTGTGATGTTGCTAGTCACAAAGAGCACTGCTGTTAGCAGGTCTCTGTGCTCAGTAGTGGTCTCTGCTAACAACAGCTAGGTTCAACACAGGCCTAGAAAGAAAGTGCCTAAACCTCTGATAAGTCTGACCACAAATAACACTCATAATCACAGTTCCTGAGTGTGCAACGACTGGGTATTACCTGGGAGAAACTCCAGTGGAGGCACTGAAATTACATCAGTGTGATTAAGAGGAGGAACTGCCCCAAGGAAAAAAAGAAAAAAGAAAATAGATGCTGGCATACCAGATCTCTCAAATGCAAGTGTTTGGCTGTGAAGGAGTGTAAGGTGAAAGCTCCCCAGTCCCCAGGGAGGCACATTACATGTGCCATAGCACTGCTGCCCTCTGCAAGTGCAGAAAGGCAATCTCCCATGCATGCCTCTAACTTCCATGGTGTCTATCAAACCACCTTCCAGACAGAATTTTTAGAGCGTGGAGGCCCTGACAGCCAAAAGTAGGAGGACTGTGATTTCCCCCGAGTCCTCTTTTAGGTGCTGCAAGTAGAATCTGTTACTAACAGATCTTGAAACAGAATGGCAAAAGGCCAGGCTAGCTAGAGATGTTTGGAAAACGAATATTGCTATTGCATAATATTGTGAAAACTGAGATTGCTATTTACAGAGTGCTTACGCTGTAAGATCAGAAGCTGTTCCACATGAGACTGTCTGTGTTTCAGCACACCCACATACACACTGGAGGTTTTATCGGGACAGGATTATCCAAAGATGAAGAAAAAATCCGAAATCAAACAGGCCATACAGAAGTGGAAGCTCCTGTAAGAAAGAGTAAGTACAGTTCCCCCTCCCCATCACAGCATAATCCCAAATCAACTCTGCAGCAGAGTTACAGCAGCATCCAACTGCTAGTTTCCTTGTAGATCTTATGATCAGAATGTCCTTCCTCATTTGCAGCACAACAGGCCAGAGTAACAGCTATGAGAGCTCTTCAGGACACCTCTACAGCTGGACAGCTGCAAGGATCGCCCAGGCGAGAAAACACAGCCTGCACTGCCACCACCCCCCTTTGTGCCACAGAAAGAACGAGAAAATTAGATAACAACGTCAAAGGCCTCACATTCACTCAAGGAACTGAGAACTGAAGTTCAAACTTAGTCTTGTAGCAGAGCCTCCTTCCAACAACAGGTTTTTATATGAATCTTTTTATACACCTCAGCTTTTTGTTGGGAATGTTTGATCAGACAGAAAAGGTTCCTCAGTCCAGTGGGAGAGGTTGCACTCCAGAGCCACGAATGGCCCGTTCCCAGGGCATCAGCTGAAGCTGACCTCAAGTCCGTGTTCTCTGCAATCTAGGGAGGGGAACTGACCCTTGCTTCTCCCACACATCCAGGTTGCTCTCTCTGATTTCCTAGGGAAGCTCCGAATGTACAAACTGATTAAAAAAAGTTAAAAGTCTTAGCAAGGATTAATACTGGAAACAAAAGTAGGACTGAGAGTAAATCTTTCTCATGGCTTTCCAACCTCTTTCTGATAACTGTGATGGGGACAAGTCAGTAATTAATATGAACATGTCCCAGCCTTTACTGCAGCACACCTGTGAGACAAAACATTATTATCCTTCGTAGAGACATAGGAAACAGACTGAGACAGGTGATGTACAGCCTCATCCAGAGTTAGTCCATTTAGGGCACAGCAATAAGAGCGCAGAGAATCTGGAGGAATAAAACTAGATCTACGAGGAGAGACTGAAACAGAATTTAGACCAGTTGAGAAAAAAGTATGTGGCCTCAGGGGAGATAATAGGTTTCAGATACATAAAAGGTTGCTTCAAATTAAAAATAAACATTCCAGCTTCCAGGTCCTTTGAGGGCCAGGCAAATAGTAAAGATTTGATCTTTTTGCTGCTTTGAAACTTAGGTTAAATATTAGAAAAAAATAAAGGTAAAGTCAGTTCAGCAATCCAGCAGGTTGCCTGGGGAGCCTGCAGAAGCTGCATGGCTGGTGGCCTTTAAGAACAGGTCAGCACCCTAGAAGGTCATGGGCATGCACTCATGCTAATTGATGTTACCTTAAGGCAGAAGACTGACCTTTCGGCATGCTTGCCAGTTCAAGATTCAAAGACAAATGCAACCCCTGGGGGTAATCAGTAGCAAACTGAACCTAGATCTCTGGAGTCCCAGCCTGTCCTCATAATTATGGTACTACCCTACCAGCTAACAGACGACTGCATCCTTACCTGCCTCCAAAGCATGGAAATGGAACAGCTTTCCTACTACAGTGGCATAGCCGATAAAACCAGTGCTGGCACAAAGCAGAATAAGTATTTACATTCAGGCTGTGTGTTGTGAACACCTTGCAGCACACTGGGCTGACAGAAGCAATAGAACTCAATTCAGGAAAGATGCAACGTGGAGGTATGTCATCATTTGTCCAACATCAGCCACCTCTCCTGGATTTGCCTGGCTGTTACCATACTGACAACATTACACAGGAGTCTTTGTAAAAAAAGATTAGGCTACCTACTCAGTCGTCGTTCTTCTGCCATCCTTCAAACTCTAGTGAACTTTGTCTTCAAGGCTAAACTATCAAGTAGATCGAACACATAAGGAAAATAAAAAAAAAAATCTGATTAAGGCTTATTTTTAAGGAAGGTGTAAGGACTCCAAATACTTACAGAGTTCACATTTTGGGGGAAGATTTAGGTTACGTATTACTTTCATAAGTTTTGCTTAGCTTTTGCATTTTGATCAACTTAAATGATTTTCATTCTCCTTGTCTAGTTAGCTTTCCATGGGCTAGCACTGTGTTAGTAATGAGAACACTACAAGCAATGGTTAAGTGAAAAAGTTTCTCCAACCAGATACTTACCTCTTGTCCCACGTTCCTTAAAAGATTGAGGGCTTGAAATCCACCTTAATTAGAATTAAACACTAACCCCCATGTACAACTAGAGTAAAGGTTTCTAGAAATAGTTTGATTAATATAAAGCTTAGTTTTCTTTGTTCCCACATGTTTTACAACAGTGAATGTGCATGTAATTCTTTGCTGCAGTGAATGCAAACTTGCCAACATTCTTCCTTTTCATGTGCCCTTTTTTTGTCAGTAACCTGTTTATTTCATGCCCAGGGTCAGCACAATGCTGACTCCTACGTTTGCTTTAAAAATCAGAAATAATCAAGGATGAAAAAATCTCTTTCTGTAAATAAATTTATCATAGATTCAAGCTGAACGGGATTATTGCGCTTAATGCACACACACAACTGAAGCATGACAGCCCACAGATGTAGAAGCTTCTACCAAGAGGCAATCTATTCTCTCCTCCTCTCCATCTCCATCGCCATCCCCCCTGTTGCAAACCCCGTCACTTCAGTATCCACAGAAAAAAAAAAATAGCAGACCAAATGGTACTGCAGGATTTTTGTGGGAGTAAGGTACAAATCTCTTTTTTTGTCTGTAAAGCTCTGAACTTGAGTGCTCAAAAATACCTTGGAGGAGAGCACTCTGGAGAGAGAGATCCTGGACATCGCCCTCAGCATTTCCCTAAAAGCCAGCAGAGATGCGCGGCACTGCTATCTTAGCTGGGGCTCACCAGAAAAACGCTCTGAAGCTCTGATTTTTGCTATAAGCGTCAGAGCCTCCTGACTATTCTGTCAGCCAGGAATGTTGCAGGCTAATAAACTGCCAGGATACAGCTCTCCCCTCTTGCTCCATCTTTTCTAATCTCTGGACACACACACAAAGCATTCAGTCCCAGAGGCCACAGGTCTGTTACACAACCTGCAGGCAAGGCCCTCTATTCTTTGCTTCATTATTTTAGCAGGCTTTCCCCCTTACAAGTTTCCTGAAAGCAAGGATGGATTAAAGGATCCTGGAGTTGCTTTCCTTTTTTATTGAAGATCTACAGCCCCTCATTGCAATGGTGAGAAAGGAAGAGTGAGTTAGCGCATCTGCTCCAGTGACCTCATGTATCTTGCACAACTGCAATATATTTGTCTTTGTGGCTGGGAAGCAGCATAGAAGTGTGCAAGACACTGGGAGGGACAGCAGGGAGCATTAAGTGATACTGAGATGACAGATTAGCTCAAAGGACTGACAACTAATGAAGGCCTGGCTGCTGCAAGCACTTTCCATTGTCCACTATTGACCAAACAATCACTGCTCTGCACAGCACAGATAATCAGTGCGTCACTCCCATAAATAGAACTGCATCCCATACTGAAAAGCTGACCTAATACTTTTCCAATAGTTACCAGACCAGACTTTGTATTCTTCAGCCAAAGGTCAGTTGTTCCCCAAAGTGTATTATTTAAAAGGAAATCAATCATGTTTAAGTTTCTGAGCAAATGGAAGGGTTCTATGTTTGCCTGGCAGTGGCAGAAGGAGCACAGTGGCACTGCAGAAGAAGGGCTGGAGGACAGACGAACTATTACTATTTACTGGGTCACAGAAACAGCCATTGAGCCATACTGTATCCTGTTTAAGAGCACATGAAATGGATGCTAGGTCTTACATTCTAAACTGCTTTGTCCGACAAAGCCAACAGAAGTTTAGGGTTTATCTATTGCACAGAGATTGCAGGCTTAATATACCTATACACAAAATCACAAGCCAGGGCCAAGCAAGAACTTGTCGTTACACTCTTAGGAGAGAGTAGCTTGATGCTGCGTGGTAGGTTTTTATTTCATGCTAGAGCTAACTACAGGCAGAAACATACATCCCCAGTGACGGCCACCTCTTCATGTCAGTCACACAAAACCTCCCCACAAGGGAAGATGGGCAGGGTCACACTACATAGCACAAAGACAAAAAAAAAAGCTAGTTTTGATGGATGGTTGTTTCATTTCTGCACCATGTAGCATCAGAAAGTAGCTCTGTAAGAGTGGAGTTCCAAGCGCTGAAGAGCTTTGTTTCAGTTAGCGTGTTCACAGTGCAAATTGTTGACTAAATGAGTTCTTGTTTGCAGAAGAAAACCCCAAACCCACAACAAAAAAACCACAGCACCTCTGTGGGCCACTTCTGGACTACAGCTGCATCATTATCTAAGATGCAGAACATCATATTCTTCAAGTTTTGAACGATTCAACACCACCAGACAAACCCCAGCAATGTTCACACTGGAATTGTCTCCACCAGCATAAAGTGAACAGTTCTCAAACACAAAGCAAGAAAATGTGATAAAAACACTTACCAAATACAAGCAGCCTGGAGTTTTGCTGCAGGCAACAGGTCAGCTGTCGACTAAGCAACATTGATGCCATTTTATCTTTTCTTTACTCAAAAAGACTCAATCTTGACAGATTTCTTTCTGGTTGACGTTCTGAAAAATGAAAAGTAAACACTTATTCATGTTGCTAAGGATGCAGCCACTATTACTGTGCCGTTCATGTCAACTTCCCCTTTCACTAATTCTAATCCAAAGAAACCAAAAGCATGCTTTGATGGATTACTGCTGATGTTCAGAGCAGTCTCAGGACTGAGACCCAAATCTGATGCTAGGTCTTGTTGAGAAAAACAACTTCTAGGCTTAATCTGTATCTTCCAGCTTTAGCGGGGCCTGAGGGTGAAGATAATTACCTATTTTCCCTTGCTCTTCTTCTCTACTTTCTCTGTGTATGTGGACTACTTAAAAAATTGTTTCCAGTCAGTCTCTCAAGCCAACCTGTTATTTTGATTTGATCTAAGTTTATGAGAAAAATCTCATCAAATACAAAAAGACAGCAGGACAAGCACTAGGAAATAAAAGAAAATCAATCCCCTGAAAAAACAGTTTCTACCAGTTAATCTCATCTCTATGAGGAGAGACTGTGAGCACTGGGATTGCTAAGCCTGAAGAAGGTTCAGGCAGAATCCTATCGTCATGTAATAAATACCTGACAGGAGGGAGTAAAGAACGAGCCAAGGCCTTCTCAGTGGTGTCCAGTGACTGGGTGTCATGGTTGTAGCTGGGATAGAGTTAATTTTCTTCACTGTTGCTGGTATAGTGCTGTGTTTTGGATTTAGTATGAAAATAATGTGATAACACACTGATATTGTGGTTGTTGCTAGGTAGTGCTTACACTAGTCAAGGACTTTTCCAGCTTCCCATGCTCTGCCGGGTGCACAAGAAGCCGGGAGGGGAGGGGGCACAGCTGATCCGAATTGGCCAAAGGGATATGATGTCGTGCCCAGTATATTAACTGGGGGGAGCTGGCCGGGGGAAGCAGTGATTGCGGCTCAGGGACTGGTGGCAGTCTGTAGGCGGGTGGTGAGCGGTTGCATCACTTGTTCCCCGCCCCCCCCGCCCCCGGGTTTCATTTCTCTCTCTCATTATTTTCCTTGTATTATCATTATTATTACTATCATTACCATTACCATTATTAATAATTAAAATAAAATAGTAAACTGTTCTTATCTCAACCCATGAGTTTTCTNGTCTGTAGGCGGGTGGTGAGCGGTTGCATCACTTGTTCCCCGCCCCCCCCGCCCCCGGGTTTCATTTCTCTCTCTCATTATTTTCCTTGTATTATCATTATTATTACTATCATTACCATTACCATTATTAATAATTAAAATAAAATAGTAAACTGTTCTTATCTCAACCCATGAGTTTTCTTACTTTGGCCCTTCCGATTCTCTCCCCCATCCCACTGGAGTGAGCGAGTGGCTGGGTGGTGCTTAGTTGCTGACTGGGACACTGGGTAAGAGGCAACGGGCACAAACCGAAATACAGTAAGCTCCATCTAAACATAGAAGAACCCTGGACAGGTCGCCCAGAGAGTGTACGGAGTCACCATGCTTGGAGATATTCAAAACCCAGCTAGACATGGTCCTGAGCAGCCTGCTTTAGGTGACGCTGTGTGAGTAGAGGCTTGGACCAGATGACCTCCAGAGGTCCCTTCCAACCTCAACTGTTCTGTGATTCTACCTCAGCTAGTTAAATACATATGACCTTGTAAAGTCAAGTAGTATAAACGATAATATGACTCCTTTTTCACTCTGGATCACCTGTGCAGAAAACCTGGCTGGAAGTCATGAACAGATAAAACAGATCATTGAATTATTATTCAGGATACAGGTTAAATTCAAACTTTACACTTAGAAGTGTGGTACCCTGTGTTCTGTGCCTGTACAGAGACCAAGCTGGCATTTTTCACCTCACTGGATGTCCCTCCACCCCCGTGGGTGTAGACCATCTAGTAGCGATGGACCGAGGACTGCAGTCCAAACGAAGTGTCACTATTACCCGTAAACCTCCTGGGAAGGACTCTATTTAACAAACATGCTCTGAGAACAGAGCTGATCTTCCAACAGAAAGAGATCACAGCTTACTGCTTACATCATTTTTATGGCATCAATAAAATATGCAAACAGATATTGATGACCAGATGCAGGGAAGCAGTTGATCTATTGCTACCATGATAGGAAGTATCTCTTACCCAACACTAATATATCAGAAATTTAATTTTTGTATTGTCTTTAGCCAAGATACCATTTGCTTTCCTTCACGCTTGAGCTTTTTCAAAATTGGCAAAAGAAAACAAAAAACTCTATTAATTCACGGACCTATTAACACTCAGGTACAAAGAAAATTCCCTGTGCTTTCCCAGACAATCGACACAGCACTTGGTTTCACTTAGTTTGCTCTGAGTTCAATTTAAAATTCAAGGTATTTTGAAATTTTCCAAGGTGAGCAAACACTTGCACAATATTTGTGCACATGCTGGAAAAAGCTAGCTTAGCTTTGTAAGATTTTGGGTCAAAAGTGTAGAGGAAACTAGTCAATTTTTTTCAGCTATTTTTGTCATCTATAAGACAAGACTAATTTCATTCATTCATTAATTTTTCACTCTCAGCTTCTTTCTTTAGCTGTGCTAACTTTTGCATTATCAGTGCATAAAGAAATATGCCAATACCATAAACTTCTTATCTCATGACCATCCTCTAGGAAAAAACAAATGTGAGCCTATGTCAGTGAGCCTACCACAGTGGAAAAAGAGCTGTTAAAGGGTGAATCAGCCCAGTGCCCCTCACAATGATTAACCACCTTGATTGGTGTTCTCTGCTCAGAGCTAGTTATCTGGGGTGTACTTCTGCAATCTACAATTCCCTCCTTAAGTTTGCTCTGCAAAATATTTCTTTTAAAAGTCTCTGGGAGCCTGTTAAAAGCTAACGTGAACATAGCTTTGCAGGAACTAACAAATGGAGCACTGCAAACGTACCTATGACAGAAGGCTAAAACAACCCACTGAGATTCGCTTCGTCATTTTAGTCCCCTTCAGTCATCTCCCGTCGGCATTTCACCACAAACTGACTAATCCACCTTCCCCACAATGACGAGATGCCTCTTCACATACACATCAAACATACCTTCAAGTCACGCTACGTGGTCATACCCACCAGTGTCCAGTTTCCCTGCAGTGGTACCTACTCGTCCTTCCCTAGGTGAAGAACTCCAACGTCTTTGCTCCCAGAAAGTTATTTTATCTTTTACTTATATTTACTGTTTATCTTAAGTCCCTTAATGGTTAAAATACAATATTCAAAAAAGGCTCAAAACTATATGGAAATGGCATTGGCTTTCTGAAATACTGGTAGAAAAAAATTATTGCAAGAGGTTTAAGAATGAAGTAGCTTAGCCCTAATTTTCTTTGACAGTTGTTATATAAAAAGTTTTACCATTTTCTAGTCCAGAGTCAGAATAAATCATGTAATATCACATTTGAGTTTATCTAAAATCAACTTCTTTCCCATCTCCATTACACACACAAATTCTCACAGATCAGCTGATGTGATTGGTATATTTGTCTAAGCATGTTATTTGGTTATCATAATAACCAATTGAATTTCGCCTCCATAATCCATCTCTTGATCAATTCCCACAGGCCTAGCTTGTTCTAGCTCTGCAAGCAGCAACGGCACAGTTTGCAAGCCAGCAGAAATCGGCTCTCATGCACACATCAAAACCGCAGCAAAGCCTTGCTCCATGACCACTGCTGCTTCAGAGCAAACGCAGTTTCAGATTCTTTAAAAATCTAAGCAAAATACTTCCACCATGTAATACTTCAGACTGTAAAGGGGAAGGTGGGATGAAGGACAATGTTTGGATTAGATTTGTGATTAAGTGTTAGCTACCTTAGACCTCAAAGTGAGGCTTTTCCAGAAAAATAGATTCGTGAAAGTCTTCTCTAAAATATTTTTCCTCTAACGGCAGCTGTCTGAGCTGGCAAAAGCCATCGTTAGAGATAACTGTACAGAACAGCCATATCTGCATATACTTTTATCTAATTTTGCATTACATAAACACATGCATTGGCAAATACAGTTTAAGTCACATTCTTTTAGTAAGAAAAGTTATTTTCAAAGAGGAAGCTCCATACAGTTTATTGACCATATGAAACATAAAGATAGGTGGATTTTTTAAATGCACACAATGTGAAATTGATGTTTTTTTTTTAAACAGCGGCTCTTAAATTCTGTACTGAGTGATTAATTCTGACAGGCAAAAATTAGTTACTAGGAACAACAGCCATTCAGCAGCCGTAGCAGTAGCCTACTGTGAACATTTAAAGATGCATTGTTTCTGTGAGCTAAAAGATTATGTTTCTTAAGGGGAACCCCTGGAAAAATAAAAAAATTAGAGTGGGACCCCAACACTCAGGGGGCTTAATCCAGATACAAGAGCGAAAATATACAAACTAGGTGTTCGTGTAACATTCTGGCTTACTAGCAGAGATGCTAACGCAGCACGACATCCGCATTTCAGACTGCAGCCTGCAAAAACCTGCTCTGAAAGCAACCTCGGGATAGATGCGAAGGTTAGAGGTGAAACAGAGACACCGCAAGACATGGATGAGAAGTCAGCACTGCAGATTTGCATCTCTTTCTTGCAACTCATGCCACAGACACAGACGCCTGTTTTAAATTCATGGGGGCACATTCATCTGTCCCTCAGCTGCTGCAAAGCCATTTAACCAGAACAATTAAGTGGTTTAGAAACAGCAGCACAAGCTGCACACTGCAATGACTCCACAAGTCTTCACAATACGTATTTGAGGGGCAGGGGAGCAGGAAGGTAAAGGCAAATTAATTCCTTCTTTGCTGCTTTCCTTGACTTTTCTATGATGCGCAGCAGTGAGGGTGTCGTGCTATGTGTTAACTGTTGTGAAATTTAAAACCTCTCAAACCACCTTTTACTCCTGTTTGCTTGGATTCACCTCAATGTGAAACCAGCGCAAGGCTTATTTGCTTTGCGAGCTGCTTGCTGATGGGCGCAGGGGCAGCAGCCCAAGGTCCCGAAGCTCTGCCCTCCCGCAGACCACAGAGGATGCTTCCCCTCTGTCAGGAGCCCACAGGCAGCACCAGCACTACGCTTGAAAGCAAAACCACCCCTTCCACACCCCAGCATCCTGGAGGTGGGCTGGTGTAGATGGTTTGCAATGAGGGTGTTTCTCAAAGCGGTGAGAAGGCTCTTCAGTTCACAGCTCAGTGCTTTGACACTGCATTTTCTGCATCTGGTTTTTTTAACAGTGGAAGAAACTGCAAATTGAGAAGCCAAATCAGCTATGGTTCCTGCAACTAAAGCAAAGGAACAATGCCGAAACGCCTGGCAGTACTCAGGTAGCCATGCTGAGAGTGGGAAAACACCGCAAAGCTGATTTTCCTTTGGAAGGAAAAGTTCCCTTGGCTTCACAGGACAGTGAGTCCAACTACTGTTACAAAGACCCACAATGTGATAAAGTGTTAGTAGTCCAGTTTTTTGTGTTGTTCATCTTCCATGAGCTCGTGTCTCCTTTTCTAACCTTCACAATGCTCCCACATCAGGGCTCTACGAACAGCTTTTCTGGAAGAGAATCAGACTGGAAAGCATCAGAGGCAAGTTGGAAAGAGTTTGGATACTGGGGCCAGTATGGGCACTAAGAAGAGGGAGTCACAGACCCCATCGCATAACCAGTGACTACCATATGGTAAGTCAGAGATGAGATAAGCAGTGCTGAAAGAGGGAAAAGATAGAAAGGCTGCCAAAACCAGAGCTGGATGGGACTGCAGCTTCTGAGATGAACAGGGACAAGCTTTCCAGCCTTGCTCATGCTGTCCGAGCCCTACCATCTCTTACTCTGCAACAGCGTGACAAGTTAGAAGGAAAGATCTTAACTAGTCCTTCTACATTCTGCACCCCATAAAGTCCTGAAAATCCCTTGATACTCATTATTTATTGTTTTTACCAACTTCTGGCAGATAGTGTTCTGTGTCTGGGGCCCACAGAACAGAGTTGAAGGGCCCCGTCACAAAAAAATAATAACAAACAGCCTTGAATTTTTAAAGGGGGGCAAGTCTCCTAATTTGCAGTGTTCATAAACAAGCATCTTTCATGACTTAGGTGATGCACCTCAAGTGTTTTACTTCCAAAAACAGTTCAAGGACATTCAGGAGTCTGGAATATCCCTGCAATTTCACAAAGAAATATACTTATGGGGTAAGGTGGAAGACCGTTGAGTCTGTCATCCATTAAACAAAATCATGTCCTTCCTTAGTCTGCATTTGAGGAAGAACGGGGCAACCTAATGGCATGGTGGTTTCTACATAAAAAGATTCAATGTATACAGCACTCGCTGGTTGAAAATGCACTGCAGTCCTTAAGCACTGCCCCACCCCGCCTTGGGGAGATGGGGAATGTCCACATCCCATAGATCAAAGCAGGAAAAAAATTGAATGACTTAACCAGATGTTATTGACAGAGCGCAGGATGACATTAGAAATCCTGACTTACTGCTTCAGCCACTTAAAAGTAGCAAACAACAAAGTAAATAAAGAAGCCTGCCTGCATGTTGATGTATTTAACTGCAATTCACTTGGTCCAGAAGCAGAGTGAAGAGTTCAATATAGACTATGTAGTTATGAAAGCCTGAGTGCACACAATTAAATGGTCCCTTTACTTCAACATGGTCCTTTTACTTCAACAGGTCTTTTTTCAAATGTATAGTTCTGAAAAAAAATTGGATTAGCTTACAAAAGCATTTGCAAGAGAAATTTGTTAGAGTAACACCAAGAATTTGTAGTGATAGCTAGACTAAGGCTATCTCAAATCATCACAGGAATAGGAAAAGCCTGTTAAGAGGTAGTTGCAAGAACATTTACAACTAGTGTTCATATAAGGCTGGCATTAGATTTTCCATCCAGCATCTATATAAACCCAGCACAAAACAGAGCTGAAACCCTCAACTTCAGAAAGAGCAGCACCTAGCACCATCCTCATGAGATGGCACGGAAAACAGAAACAAGCTGCTCCTTATCCAACCTGGTCAACCAAAGGCCACAGCCTCATACTTTAAAAGCAGAGGTGGTTACAAGTACCCCACAACACCAAGTACTGACACAACGCATCAGGATCACTACGGTGACTGAGACACTCTGCGGAAGAGGTCTGCTGGGTCTACAGGACAACCCACACATCAGGAAAGAGATGCCTGAGCACTCTGAAGCTCAATGCTTACCTGGTGTAATTTCACAGGCAGTGGCCGAAAAAGTCAGTGCAAAGAGTGACTCTCACCAACAAATGGCGAGTTTGTCCTTGGAGAGAGCAGCTCGCCACGGCATTTCCCACCAAACACCACTGACAACAAACAAAGTGACAGCTATCTGCAAATGGAAACGTGTTATCTACCACCAAAATGGATTTTGCCAGAAAACACTTCACAAGCTGACAGTTGCTTTTGCTGTTTATTGTTCTAATAACCTTAACGGCTTTGTCTAGAACAGGATGTAATTGGAAACTCCATGGTTGTACTTAAGTTGTCAAGGACACAGTTGTCATAGTTACAAGGAAAGCTCAAGTGTCTGTTATTCATGGTTGCTTATGTACTTATTGACACCAACAGGATCAAACACTCCCACTACTGTTCAGAAGAACAGAAATGGGGAGACTCGTTTTGTCTTTCAAATTTTGACAAAACAGTAAATATTGCACAGGACATAATAAGTCTTCCCTAAGACACTGGTTTTTTGCACAGCCACCTCACCTCACTCCACATTCAGCTAGCATTCAACTCGGTCTGTCTGAAAACTGCAGCAAAAGACCAAAGCAAGATGCAAAGCATGAGACAAAAGCCTCAAGTCTATACCTTGAAAGTTCTGTACAGTATCCATCATGACATGGCAATAGCCCCCCGCCTAATGACACCAACAATCAGGTCAGAGCTGAACCAGCAGCAAAGCTAGAACAGAAACCTTCAGACCTTCCATCAAGTTTTAAAATTCATCTACAGTCAGAAGTGTCACTACACTCACGTGTCCAGGTTCTTCTCTTTAAATGTCTTCTAAGCAGGTGGTTGGATATGAAAACATCTTTTTTTCTTTTCTTTTCTTTTCTTTTTTTTTTTCTTCAAAAAATCTTTCTGCCCTTGTCTCTATCCTTCCTCTCTCCAACAAATATGGGATGAAGAAAAGGCTCCTGGTCCATAATCCAATGAATAAGAACAGGTGGGAATGTTGCGATTATGGCACACCAGGATTCAGGTGACCCACCAAACTTTTGAGCAGCTCGTTTTTGATTCAAGAACTATTGGAACAGCTAAGCTGGTATGAGATGTGCCTACACCTTCCCTGTGAAAGAAATACATTGTCTCAGGAAAAGAAAAAACAGGGTCTAAAAAAAGAAAAAACAGGGTCTAAAAAGCATCTGTTAGGAATTGGGCAAATTCCAGATCCACAGCTAAAAATACCTACATAAATGGCATAACTGTACATAAAAGTTGGTAAAAACCAAGCACAACTAAACTAATGTTAGCTGAAAAGATTTAAATTTCTTTTAGTTTGTCATTCCTTATATATATTCCTAGTACCCACTTTGGTATTTCAATGAGCTTTACTAGTGAGCTACCCTTAAGAACCTCTCTTCAAGCCTGCATATTTTGAATCAGCTCTTTGAAGTGCCGATGGCAACCACATATCCAAACCATGCCTGTTAATCTCCACACATTTCTCACACCAAAACAGTCCAGCTCTCAACGGGTTAAACAGCTTAAATTACGACACAGCCGTGCTTTTCAGATTAGTTGCTCCACAAGCATTTTGCAGTTTTTGAGAGATTAAAGTATTAAAAAATACCCTCAAGTGGAGCTTCCTCCAAGGAAATTCAGTTATATTCCTTGTAATATTTTATTCCTCAGAATCCTACCACTGCCTCCTCGGAGGTCATGAAAATAGATAGGTAAATAGCATCAAATAAAAGCACAATTTATTCTTCTGCTTCCTGAAGTCATAAAATAGCTCACTTGGAGGCAGTCTGCACCAAACCAAGGGAAACGTCTCAAATGGGAGCGAGTGCTCTGGTTTCTCAAGGTGACCCCCATTTCAGCTGAAAACACAGAAAAGCAGACGCATACGGGAGATTTCTTTTACAAGGGGTCCAGCAAAAAACCGGGGAGCAGCTAACCATGCGTATCTGCGACAGGGACATTTTAACATCACACGTCTGCACAAACATAGACACACGCATTCACCTCTGAACAGAGAGCATGGGAGCACAGCCCTTGCAGGCTCGGCCGGAGCCTGCGCTAACCCCTACCCACACACAGACACAAGGCACTTACATGACTTGGATGAAAACTGCCCCCAGCCAGCTTGCCGGTTGAAAAAGCTGCTCTTTCCTTCACTTTAGAGTAGGCTGTTGCCGGCTGCATTCGTGAGAAATGCCATTGCTGTCAGCTCCGTCCAGCAGCCGCTCGCGACTGCCGGCAGCAGGGACAGGCATCACCCAGAGGAAACCCCGAGCTGCGGCCCTGCAGCTCAGCTGGAGGGAATGCCCCAGTTAATGAAGGGTAATGAAACCAGCTCCTGCAAGCTATACCCTGTGCTCAGCCAAACCCAGCAGAGAGCAATACCCAACTTGCCTCAAACCGAGATCATCTGGCTCTGCCCATCGCTACTCCAGTACCTCTGGCGTGTGGGTGTAGCCCATCAGCTTGGACCCCTGGGAGACCGAGTTCACCTGGATGCCTTCTCGGCAGGTTTCTGAAAACAAACTCCTGAGATGCAGAGCCAGACTGTATTAACGTCTGAAATGGCCCCTCAGTTTTCAAGAATTGTGGAAGCTGGAGAACAGGTTTTGTCTTGAAAACCCTTCCTTTTACTCTGGTTTGCAAATATCCCGAGGGTGACACCCGGGCACAGAATTGTCATGAAATAACCTTGGTTCGGTTCAGTTCCTTCAGGTCGTGCACAGGTGCAGGCAGTACGACAGCCAGCACGCACCCTAATGCCACCTCCCGCCGTGCACCGCTTGAGACGAGCAGCGGGAGAGACCGGATACGCACAGAGAATAACAGCAGCATCCCTCCAGGCCTGAGGACGCAGGGGAAGCAGGCACAGGGTGCCATCGCCAGGTTGCCATGGCGCCGGGGGCAAGAGGGGAGATGCGCCAGAGCACAGGAAAAGGCTGAGCCACTTCAGATTTAAATCCCTGTGACAGCATTTCGGGCTGAGCCACTGCACAGTTGCTGTGGCAACCGACAAGTGAAAAATCACAGAGGAAATCTGTAATTAACAAGCGAGATGGTGACTTAGCCACTTCAGTAATCAGGGCATTAAAAGGACTGGAGCAGAGGAGGGGGTGCTCGTGCCCCCCAGCAGGCAGGGCTGCACTGCAGCAGGGAGCCAGAGGCCGGATCCTAGCTGCGGGACCTGCTTTACGCCCTACCTCCTGTAGGCTCCAGCTGTAGGATGCGACGTTTCAGCAGGATGCTTTCCTATGCACAGGGTTTGAAGCCTGCCCAAGGGGCTGCGACTGAAGCACCTGCACCCATGCGCTGCAAAGGAGGGAGAGGAGAAAGCAGCTTGGTCCTCGGAGAACCAGAGCGAGCCCGAGACTTGTGCTGCCTTGTCTCAGCACAAGCACAGTGTGGCATAAGGAAGGGTCCAAGACAGATATCAGAAGCAAGCAACAAGGATAGAAGATGCAACGCTTGTAGGAAGCGGCTAAGGTCCCTGCCAATTTAGTGACTCCAGTTTGTGCTGCTATTACAACACCATGTTTTCTCCTTCCACCTTCTCTCAGTGCAGTAACAGCAGCAGTATTTATTTGGTTGGGGTGGATGTTACCATGCTAACACAGGAACAACGAGGGACAGAAAGTCGTTCAGGTAGACCAAACACATTCTGCAGTCTCTCTCCACTGTAACATTATCCTGGCACAGATAATTTATACACCAACAGATGCAACGCCAGCATCCTCACAACCGATTTACATCCGTTGCAGGAGTACATGGTTTAAAGTCAACATGTTGCTCCAGAGCTCTTCTACACAAAATGGACAATTCATGACCATCCAAACAAACCGCTAATGAAAACACCATCAACACCAATAACGAAGGGAATCAGATGTGGCAAACTGTTTCAGTTCCCTTCTCCTTTGCTGTAAGACTGTGGTCTGGGATCCCATGCGAGCACTAGCAACTATCAAGAAAGGAGCTCAGACTGCAGTCGTTTGTAAGACAGATACCATATGACTCCTAAGTAACAAGCTGTTGATTTGATCCAAATTAAAGACTGAAGCAGATCCCTCACCTTCTTTGTAATTTAAAATCTGTTATTGATTACATATACAGACTGTAAATAACACATTTAAACTGGGCTGTACTGGTTGCCAGACAGTAAAACAAACTGCTGGCTCTCAATTGAACTTGTTAACTAGCTGATCTGCCACAGAAAGTACAATAATCCTATTCAGATTGATGGTTAGCGCAGGGACACAAAGTAGAGGGGGAAGGACTGAGAAAAGTTGTAGGTATTTACACTCACCACAGATAAAACACTGGATTCAAAGGCAATGCTTTGTATCGGCGATTTATTACTACACTTAGTGAATAATCAGGATTACAGCTCCTACGGGTGCACTCTGGGGAGATCGAGGTATTGCAAAGAAATTCTTGTGCCTCTGCTGAGTGCTACCTTACATGATGTGAGGCTAAACTCATTAAACAAATTTATCTTATCTTATTGTGAAGTGCTACAGTGGTGCTAACAATTTATGACATCATCTAGAGACTCCAGTCAGCATTGTGCCCCATCATGCTAAGCCATGTCACGTCCAACCGCTCGGAAACTCATCCCCCAGAAGGAGAGTAATTCAGTAGTAGACTTTTACTTGTAGTGGATTTTTTGTTTTGTTTTAACCCTTGCATCAAAGAACTCGACACTGAACTGTCACTTCCTAGGTAGGACGTAAGTTCTTGCTGTCACGTATGGCTGCTTTCAGCACAGACCCTCCATATCCATCATTACCCGCCTGGCGGGCTGGGTGCACAGAGAGGGTTGCAACGACTCGAGTAAGTCCTGTTGCAGGGCAAAGAACGCAGAAGTCACAGTCATTATTATGTCAGTGATTTGAAGCAACTATAACTGCTGAACACTTATTTAAGATGTATTAAAAATGTGCAGTTCACAAAGCTGTGGATTGTAACAAGAAAGCCATTTGATTTAATCAAGAGAACATTGGTAATGAGATCTAGTTGAATAGCCTGTCATTGGAAAGGACATCGCAACCACCCACAATAAGTATACAATCTGCACAGATATGCAGTTTTCCAAGGAAGACTCGTTACACAATCTTTCACTGCTAGAAAATAATCCCTTGCTTTAGCAGAATCAAAAGCATGTCTTTCCACCGTTAGATATATTTTTATGTATCAATACTACAAACATCCTTTTGAAATATACTATGATGATAAAAGGCAAAATGGGGATCAGATCCAGGCCAGGCTGGTCCACAAGTCCAAGTAAAAGCACTACGTTAGTACAAAGGATATTTTGTTTATGGAAAATATTATAAGGTTTAACTATGTTATCAACTGCTGGATTTCACTGCAAACGATGGCAAATTACTCCAGAAGCAATCCACGGCCCTCCTTAATCCCTGCCTCGCACTCCAGAAAGCATCTGCTACAATTTGTTAGGAAAAACAAAGCATTTCAAACAACACAGAGTTACAGTACTTGGGAAAAATTCAGTAACCAGAAATAGCAGCTCTAGGGTAAAGACAAGATGTCAAGATCCTAAATGTCATATATGCCTGCCAGAAATGGGAACAAAACACATTAGTTTCACAAAGCAGAGGGCAAGGTACACCAGAATACTCAGCACCAAGTCCTAGGCCTCCTTCAGAAAACAGAGTTGCCACAGGACTAAAAAGCAGGGTCTCAGGACCCCAAACCTGCATGAAGAAGAGCAGCAACACCCCTCTTAAGGGCTTGCCATGTTCTGAGAAGGAATAAAGCACTCACTGGAGTGTTAAAACAACTTTTAGGTACTGTGAACAGTAACAGTAGTTACTAGGTTCACTTTAAAATATATTAAAAAAATCTTTTAATGCAGTTGGAAGAAAACATAAAGTGAGACTATATAAATGTTTACCCCAAGTTATTTATAAGAATCTGAGCAAACAATTCACAGACAGAAGGGTAAGAATCTTATTTGGACGAAGGGGATTATCATGAAGAGCAAAACATAAAATAAAGGGTAAGTCTGGGATTGCTTAGCTTTGCAGGAAACGCAACACACTGCAGCTTTTTCCAACCTGTGGCTAGTCAGAAGACTGCTTCCTGTACTAGCACATTCAATAACATTACACTAAATGTAACAGAGGTAGTTTTTCTTCTCTGAAAGATGTAAAAAGCCTCATGAACAAGAGTAGAATTCACCACAATCAATACCACTGACATCCAGGGATTTCTTCTGGTGGGCAGATGCTCAGCTTGAAAATATCAGAGGTTGCATATGTGCAAGGGCACACCTGAACTGCACCTGCATTACCTATAAAGCAGTAACTGGTATAACTTACACTGACACAGGGAGAGTGGGATTAACCCCTCCCTGTTCTTCACGTGCCAATTGCTTTAATTCCCATTAAACATGAGAACTCCATATTTGAACTCCAAATTCAGAAGGAGGAGAAGGAAAGGAATATAGGAATTAAGCACAACTACTGTGAATTTCTACTATTCAAAAGTCCTATTATTGCCTGTTTATTCAGGCAATAGGTTAAAACGAACAGCAGATGGGCATTTTTCAAAACAGTTTAGGGAACATAGATACATACTTAGTGTTAATCAATAGACTCTGTGGCTAAATTCCCTAGTATGTTTTGAAAATTATTTTTGGGCTCCAGATGGACAAAGAAACTAGTGCCAATTTGATTCAGCAAGATACATATTTCTCAAGCGGTCCCTTTTACTTCACTGGGCCCATTCACAAAACTGTAGTTGTGAATGAGCCAAAGCACTCTGTTGAATTAAAAGCAAGGTAGAAAAACTGGTAACTGGAAGACTCACTGAAGGTTATCAAAACCTGAAAGTTACCCACTAGGGAAAAAACACATGGCTACTGCATAAACTGTGCTTATTTACTCCTTATATATTGCCTATTTGACAGAAATAATGAAGCTGCTGCATTACAACATTTGACACAAGTACTAAATACCTGGACATAAATTTGAGGAAGTAAATTAGACCTTGCTAAGTGTGCTAATGGCTAAACTCACTGCTAAAGTCTCATCTATACTGCACCCTCTACTCATGCTAACACTAAGAGACCAAGCACTGTTTTTTCAGTTTGGTATATACAAGCGATGAATTACATGAATGTGAAGATTCTGTATGTCACATTTAGGTAGTTCAAAAGCGTTGGACAGTTTTGGAAAGGCTGCTAGTACAGGGCAAATCTTTATAGAAGTTTCTATTACAAGCTGAGCAAGCCCAGCTTAGTTGCTGGGGTCAGAGAAGAGGGACCTGGAATCAAGAAACTGTTGAAGGAATCCTTGTGTAACTGTGACGCTCAGAGAGGCTGCACAAATTGGGAGTGGGGACACAAACCCAGGATATTATGTCAGCTGCTTCTGGAGTCACAGAAGATACCCACTATTTCCATTTCACAAAGGAGAAGGCCCATTGGACTGGAATTACAGACGAGCTAAAAGCAGGAATGGAAAACACCTGATCTTTAAGGATTTGGGATATAACCTTTGCTGGAATATCTACTTACATCCACACTCCAAGGATGTTTCGAAACCTTGTGAGAAGCACCCGAAGCCAGCATCCATGCCACCACTAGCCGGTGTCAGTGCTGCACACCTCACCTCCCGCACCAACAGTTTCAGAGCAGCTCTGTGCTGGCTCTATCATTTTCCGGCAACCAAGACAGCCAGTGGACATCCTGCAGCTTCGCAAATGTCCCATGAGGAACATCCATGGGTGCTGCAAGGAAATATCTTGCAAATATAGGCTGTAACAATGAATGGTAATTAACAGATCAGCTGGCGATACCAGTAGCCTTAGTGTGGTGGGACAGGTAGGACATTGCCCTTGCTATGGTATTTTTGTGATATTTGATAGAAAGTGTAGAGAAAGGCATCTTCATGTAAGCTGTTCAGTGGCATGGGGCAGCAGCTATCCTCCCTTTTTGCGTTGTCAGACAAGCCTGCCTTCTCTGACTACAATTCTGCCACAAAGGCACTAATAAACACTAGGAATGACTGCCATATCAAAAAGAGATCAAGGTAAGTCTATTGCTGGTCTAATTTTAAGCAGCTCCCCCAAGTTACTCCAGGATGAACACAGTCAGTATGGAATAAGGAGCTAGTAGTTAGATTAAACAGCTTGTTTATTTATGTAACAGATTTCTGTTAAGGGAAATATTTATCTAAGGATAGCTCATGAAAATAAGCAGAATGGGACAGTGGAGGACTTCCCTTCAAAGCAGTGTCCTCCATCCTCCTGTAGTGGTACTTAACCTCTCCCTCTCAAGAGGTCCCAGTAGAGCACTGTCATAGCAGCTAAGGGGCAGAGGCCAATTTTTCCTGACCTTCATAAAATCAGGTTTTCACCGAATGGATGCAACTGCAGGATTTATCAGTAATCAGATAACTCTTCACAGAAGTTACTAAACCACTTGCTTTATTAGCCTTTAGAAGCACTGTGTCAGTGTTATCTCAACCTGCCCCTTTTCCCTTTTTGATGTTAACTAGTGACAGTAGGTGAAAGAGATAAGCAGAGGTTGAAGTTTCGCAACAGATGAGAGGAATGCAGCTGCAAGCCTGCAAAGCATGCTTACCAGCCAGAGCAGAGGATCAGTTATTCAAGACTACATACAGATTTTGACGAGATGTAACAGTCCTTTTCTCCTCCCTTTTCCATTTGGAATGATAAAACTGGACTCGTGAGCTGTTTCCCATCATTTATCAGATCACTCTGGAACATGATTTTCCCTGCGTATTTTCTGCAAAAAAACCCCACACTTCATGCAAGTGTTGCATCCAGAAATGATGTATGGTGTCATCCAACCAATCTTGGGTTTGCAAGGGTAGTAGCACCTTCTTAGCCTGTTTCTGAAGACCTCCACTTTCATCTAGCTCTCCTGTCACCTGCATGGTTCAGTCTCCCATCCACACCAGAGAAATTCCCAGTTTGGAGAAAAGACATCACCAAACCTTTCACAGCATCCAGTGTAATCACGAGTTCCTCTCAGAGAGAACAAGATACAACCAGTGAAAGAAAACAACTGAGCAGTGCAAGGATCAAGAGGTCCAACCAGCGTAGCCACCACGCTTGACTCACTGGTGAAACATCACCTACCCATGAACCCACGTTCATCATCAGTCTTACCATTTTGACTGAACAAAATCCCACTACACCAAAATCTACGGAGAAGCAAATGAACAAACTCTGAACCCATCCACGATCATGTAATGGCCCAATTATGGCCCAATTTTTATGAATAAATTAACACCAGGAATCTTAGAGGTTACATCAGAAGTGGTGTTTTCCAATCACCTTCTTGGCCAAGGAAAAATAAAGATTTCTGATGAGAATTTAAGCAAGTAGTCACTGATATCCTGCTACTGCTAAAAGGCACTTCTAAAAAGAACTGGCATTTTGGATTTCATAACTAGAAGAAAAAAAGCGCAACAAGATTTGTTAGCTCGTTACTGCAACGCACAGATGGTGCTGGGATCACGAAAATTCTTCCCAGTCAAAGGCCCCATAGCATTATGAATCCAGCCCCTAGCACTGCTTGTCATTATCTCCACTTATCTCTACTCCCTCTCTTAATAACACAAGCTAGCCCTTTATACAGTTTTCTTCAGCTGCTTTTTACAACAGCCAAGACAGAAGCATCATGCTACTGCAGTTACACCAGCCCCTTACAATACTGTTGTAAAAATCACTAGATTTGACCATAGTAGAAACAGAACGTTAGAATATTGTGTGTTTGAAACTCTTAAGAACCTCACCAGGTAGTTACTGTTTTGTATTAAGAAACTAATAGAAACTGGATAAAAACAATGAAGAATCGAATAGACGAGGTTTGAATCTTGTAACTCTAGGAACTGTATCCATTACTGTATTCGTTAAGTTATGTGAAGCCAAGGAAACTTGTTATAGAAACCTGTTAGGCACCAGTGATGCTGCTTGGAAACCCCCTTACCCTCCCCATCTTGATTTGAATATCAAGAAATCAATTAGTAGACATTAGTAGAAGCGACCAACAATTATTTTGAGATATGAATATTAATGAAGTAATATAATCAAAGAAACCAATCAATGTAATGGTTAAATTTAACAGTGAACATAGCATGTATTTTTATGTTAAACAATTTATGCAATAGTGTATAAAAACTGGTGAATTTTAATGCAAAGGTGGACACGTTTGGTGGAGCTATCCCCAGTGTCCCCAGAGCTGGAGAAGTGCCTGCTCACCTACTCGCATTGTGTAGATGAGTTATTTTCTTACAGATTTGTAACAATATCTGCTACCTAAACCGTGGAACAAACTGAAGGTTTTCACCCCTGTAACTCCATTACCTGGTAAAACTGCACTGCAAACAAGGAGTGTGGAGTTCATCTGAGCCAAGCTCATCCTCTGCTTTCCTACCTCCACCAGCACACTCTGATTGTGTAATCCTATCTCCCTCTCCGGGAAGCTGCATTGCAGCAACAGCTGTGGAGCAAAAACCAAGGTTTGCTTTACACTGGAGCTGGGATGAGAGAACATTGAGGTGGATGGCAGTGTGGTCCATAGAGGTAAAACACATCCCTCATGCCTGCCGTCTGGGGACCGTTGCTGTCAGTACACTCAGCAGCAGCATGCTCTGCCTGAAATTATGAAATCGGTAAGGATTGAGAAGTCATGGCCTCTAGCTGGCACGCAGCACTGCATGGTTGGATTACGCTCTGGCCTGTTGCCAGGAGGCATCTTACACCTGAAACCTGTCCTGTCACGCTACAGCAGTTTGTTTTGGTCTCTAAACATCTTTTTAACCTGCCATATCCTCCAATTCCCACTCAGGCAATCATTTATATTATCAGATTTATACAGTGAGCTGTTAAAAAGGCTTCAAATACAAACTTACTCCCTCCATCCTACTCCCAGCGTCCTAATTTTTTTTTTGGTGTACATCACAACGCTACTGTCAAGCAAGCACCTGGCAAAAAATGCATCATTCAAGCCAGATGTGGAAAGAGAGGTGACAGAAAACCAAGATAGCTGGTTCCCATTATTTGGCATCTAACATGAAGAAAGCCTGATGGACAGATTTGGAGGAAATGTAATACAAACAAAAAATATGACTGCTAATAAGTTACACCAAGCTTATTTAAAATACTTAATTTTTATGTTCCTCACATTACTTATCCCCATTTTTCTATTATTGCCAGACCAATTTAAAACATAAGAGTTGATTTCAGTTGTGTTTACTGTCATGGGATGCTGCCAAGAACCTCCGCACACTCTATCCTTTGCTAAAAGAGGAAGCCAAAATTGGCATGCTGTTGTGATGTTCAAAGTCTTTAATCAAAATTGAGCCTGATGCTATACAAATACAAATGAGGGATATTATTGTTTCCTTTCCCTGCAAACTACTTTTTTTTCCCCCCGTTTTCCTCAGTGGCTTCTGCAAGCCTATATTTTTGCATTACTTCATTCAGAAAGGAAAAGTGCTAGAAAGGCAAGAGGTGACATCTCTTGTGAAAAAATCTGTAGGGCTGTTCATTTGCTGAGTAGGAAAGAGGAAGAGGAAGGTGTGATTTAATACCAACATTACAGGCAAGAAAGCTAGCATGAAACCACCCGGCACTAGGGTACAGATTTGCATGAAGGGCTTGCTGCCTTGTGCTTTGCCTGGTACAAGGCTTACAGATGGAAGCTGGATACTTCAAAATTGAGCCAAATATCAAAAATAGGACATCATGAAAATATCATCACTAATTTATGTCTTCTCCCAACACCCACCATTGTGTTCTATGAGAAACCAGTGATGAAACCAAGGTTACAAGGGAAGGAAAAAAAAATAAAAACCCTCAAAAAAAACCCCCAAAAAACCAAACAACCAAAAACCAAAGACAAACCAACAAACAACTAGAAAGAAAACGTTGTGCTGGAAATCCGCACTCTTTGGTAACACTCTTCCATACCCATAAATACATCACAGTGCTTTCTAGCCATCCACCCGACCCACAAGTAATACGCGTACTCCAGGCTGAGATGCCTGCTAACATCGCTGGCAGGCCAGCACCTCTCCTTTTTCTGTCAGTTTACCCTGTCCACTCTTCCAGCTTCTCTTTCCACATGAGCAGGTCTTTTATCCAACAGGCTAGCGCATGTTTTGCTATACCTCCTACAGAGCTATGATGGTCTTGTAGTCAAAAGCATTTGTTTTTAAGAGCTGACAGGTAGGACAAAGAGTCCTTAAAACAGATCTGAGACACAGCAAACAAAAGGGCTGGAAAACTATGTGGGAAGACCAGTAGAGAGAGAGAGTACGTCATGGTGACACTGTGAGCAGGCTAAAAGGCTTCAGGAAAGAAAATCTGGTGCTTGTGACATGCAGATGGCAGAATAGATGAAAAGAAATGCGAGAAAGACACGTGGATCCTGACACCAGGATCCATGCTTACGAACGCGGACGGCACAGCAGTGAAAGCAGCACTGTCAGTGGGGAATGGAGAGCAGACTTTGACATGGGAACCTGAATCCAAATCTCTCAGTTGACTCAGCGAAAAGTATAATGAGGGAGTCAGCACAAAATACAAATGTGCTATAAACTGAAGGAAGCATGTGCAGGTTTCTTCCACAACAGCCGTCTCCTCCTGGAGCTAAGGAACAGCCTTCTGCTCGGGAAGACCACACGTCAGCGATGCGCTCCCAGCACTGCTGCCCTTGTGCAGAGGCTCCCAGCAGCCGCCTGCACCTGCCAAGCTAGGCTGGGAAAGGGTATGTTGTCATATCCCCAACAGGCCAAGGCTAAACTGGATTCTACTAGCGTATTTTAGCAGATGCCAGGTAAGAATTGCTCAAAGAGTGACTACTTGGTCTCTTTGAGGACATTGCTAAAAAATTCCTACATAAAATAGAATTATATATGGGTACAACAGTTGCAAAGCAACATATTTTCACTTACAAAATTAAGACTGAACTTTGCTTGGGGATGGCAAGGAAAATTCCATCTGGAATAAGGAATATTTTTAAGTGTTCAAGATAAGGAAAGCTGGAGACAGGTTTAGAAGTTGTTTCACTCTCAGAATTACAGCTGTACAGCTAAACCAGTAGTTTGGCACTTCATCCTGTCACCTGGAGTGTACTTGAGACATACTGACTTTTTACATGAGATCTTTAGCAAGCTGCATTACTCTAAATTGCCCCCAGAAACACCATCAGAATTAGATTTTAATTTTTAAACTATTGAGTTTCACAAGAGTCACAAGAAGATAAACACTTCCTAGAAAGCTCCGCTCCCTGTCAATGCGGAGTTGTATTTCAGTGAAATGATGAAATCTAAATGGGGAACTCGCCAAGTCTGAAGCTTTATTGCCTTTAAGGTGCCTTATAGCCTGCTCTACAAAGAGTTATATACTACACTCCTTTCAATCAGAGGCCAAAATAGGAGTTTAATACATAAGCACTTACCTACACAAATGCTTTTTTCCTGCATTAAAACTAAGAGAGATTCACTAAATTAATTGCAGTAGACAACATAAGGGGGACTCAGCTTAAGTTTGAATAACTAAGTTCACATTCCTGGCCCTCTTCTTCAAGCTGGCAGCGTTCATTTACTAAAGGCAGTACTTATAGTTGAGTGGTTTTAGTGCTTTCTCACATGAACCAGCACAGTGCAGCTCTATCATTTTTTAAAAACTAAGTTCATCACTAGGGCAGACCTGTGTCCTTGACGCTGCAGGTGTCAAGCTTTCAGAAGTACAGCTTCAGAAGGGACTGCAATATACCTTCACAAAGGCAGCTTGTGAGATCAGCTGCTAGCTGGTGCGGTAAAACAATTAAGTGACTATCCAGCCCAAGCTAGAACATGTTTTCATTTCCTCAACAGAACTTACAGCCGTAGAAGCTGCCACACACAAAATGCAAAGATACTCCAATCCACAAACTAGGACAGAAGAACATAAACTTCATGCTGCAAAAAGTGGGATTTCTTTTCAGAAGAAAGTCATATTCTTTGAAAATGTTCTCTCTGCTGCAAATAGACATACCTCCACTGGACAGCAGGAGAGACAACCTTCTTCTTCCGTATAATGTATATGCAACACATAACCAAGATTCCAACCTGATTCTTCTACTGAATTTCTAATATCTGGCTAACAAAGAGATGGGAAATGAACAGTAAAATATTTTGTAAAAGGAAAGACAAACAATCTAACACGAGGATGCAGTACAGAACCCTACTCCCACAGATCAGAAAAGAGTCTGAAAGCCACAGAAACAGTTTAGGACAATAATCTGTTTCATACACTTTGCGTGATTTGGAAAACTCCCAGAATACTGTTATTTTTGCACAAACACCATATGGCTAAGAAAATATCACTTGCTCTGTTTTCCTGGCCCACAGCCGTCATTTCAGGAAACAGGACTGTTATCTGATAAAACAGATCACAAAATTCAGAAACAAAGAGGTAACAAGAGATGTATGGCTTTCAAGCCACAGAGCAGTGGCTGGTCGAATTATCTACTTTATGCCGGTAGCTGCTCCAACCCCTAAGGCAACCTCTTCTGTTCACAAAGAAAAGGAATTTGAAAGCAGACCTGTCTGAAACAAGAATAGGGTGTTTTCAGCCTCCTGAAAAGTAAATCTGCTACATAAGTTTTAAACCACATCCATCCTTCCACAGGGGATAGGCCCACATTGATAAGCATCTGTGTAGTGTATTTGTGGTCTTTAAGCTGCAGTGCTCCTGATGTGTCATTTTTGCATTACTTAACTATACTTTCACAGCTTCCTACATGCCAGTACTAGCTGCTCTCCTGATGGAATCCAGCTCTTTTCTATTATTTACTCTTTCAAATGGGATAGGATACCTCACCATTTGATTCAGACTTATCATTATGCCTGAAAATCTCTTGAGAGCTTGTGAAGAACTTTAAGAGAAGAGTAGGCACTACTGGAAAAGCCTGCTTGAACAAAGCTGGTTCACACAGATTGACAATTTACAGCATACAAGAAGGAATCAAATGGTCTTTGAAAACAATAAAGAGGAGATACGTCTTACATGACCATCAAGATATATTCCTTTCTTCTCCCTGCTCCCTCTCGCAAAGGCAAAGCCAAGAGCAAAGGAGATTCATCCAAGTTCAAAGAATCACCACTTGATTAAAAGTTTCTGGTATACACCCAAGACAGTAAGATTTTAAGATAAAACAGGGTTGTATCTTAACAACAGGGATACAACAATGAAGGCTATACTTTTCATACAGTACATGCATGTACTGCTGCTAAACAGACCTTTTGTCTGAGACTCTTCCACAAGCTGTTTCCATTTGGATAAGAAAAGAAGGGAATCTGAAATTGTACTTGAAACAGATAAAAATTTTTAAAAGTGTTTACAGAATGGACTCTCAAACCAAGAAGTCATAAAACAGAGCTGGGAAGCCAAGAACCAGACCCTGTTTGTCTTAGACCAGCTGTGACATCTTCCCAATTCCGTGAACCCTGGCGTTATAAACACTGAAAGTATGAAGTTAGGCAGTAGTAGAGGTATATGTTGTGAGGTAACTTGAGCTGCTTTAATTCAGGCCCAGTGATCAGAGTACGAACCAGGAGGAACACTCTGCAGTCAAAGCTACACGTCCAAGGGCTGGACTCGTCCCTGTCAGCACGCCTGGCAGGGCTGAGATCTGTGCAGTTGTACCTAAACACACAGGCAGCTACTGCTAGACTGCTGATGAATACAGTTGTGGGGTATACAGGCATTGCACAAACTGTTCTGAAGCTTCACTGTTAAGCACCATACAAACCAGACAGGGCAAAGGGAACCACCTGGAGACCCCTAAGCTGCTGGCAGGTGCAGTAAAAACTGCTTTGGATGTATATGCACATGGCCTGCAAGCATCTTAATTTTTCTCTGCTTCTGAAAGAATCCAGATCCGGACATTTTCCTTTTCCAGTGACAGCACAGCTGCCAGCAGGACACCTACTGATTTGCTTGGTGTTTATTTGCACGCTGTGCTTGCTTACTGCCTCCTGGGCATAAATATCCAATTTTATCCACTTATTTCAGTTTACTTTTATCTAAATGCACAAGACACCTCACTGTACAGTATGCCTCTAAGCCTGTTATTCCTCAGAAGACTAAAGGGCTGGGCTTTGGAGAAAGCAGTTCTATTGCATTTTTTTCCCTATGCATTTTACAAGCGGTCAGCTTGTCTAATAACACCGCACACTTACAGACTCAGGTCTCCGTTACCTGGGGATGTCTGCATCACAGTCTTTTGCACTCCGGATTGTCCAAGAGGTACAACGCAGTGTAATGGCAGAGCACTGGATGACTGCAGACACAGAAGACCTGAATGCTGATCCTGAGTCCAAAAGGCTACCCAGCAAGTTACTTGCAGTAACAGCTTTCTTTCCCTGTATCTATCTCAGTTTCCCCATCCGTACAGTCAGTCCAGTGGTGTTTACCTCATTTGTGAAGTGCTTTAAACACTAAGGATGAGAAACACTATGACATCCAGATACTATCCTCTTCGCATCTGCTGTGCTTCAGTACTGTGAGCTCCGATCCAGCATTGAATCACTAACTTCCAAGTCTGCATACGTAACTCCAGCCAGAGAAGACAAACTGACCCCAGACACAATTTGCCCAACAGTCACACTACTCAAGTACACAGAAGGACCAATTACAGTAAAAAAACCCCTATGCAACAAGAGCTGCAAAAAGTGACCTCAAATCAATTTATAATGCAAAACTCAGGCTATAATAGGATTCAATAGGTAATTACCTTGCTGTAGAGCCTCCAGAAGGTAACCCTACTAGAAGCCTCCTTTTATACCAGTTGGCTTTCATCCTTTACTGAACTCCTTGCCTCAAATTATAGGAGCAAAGATTATTTCAAGAGCTCATGCTCACAAGCCATGCCTTTGCACTGTAGGTCAAAATCCAATTTTTGTAAGCCTGAACATTCATTACTGATTACAAAATGACCTGGAAATGTCCCGCAATAGTTCAGTTTCTTTACATATCATTCCCTTCTCTATATTTTATAAACAGAGAAGCATAACCACTGAGGCAGAAGCCAAGCTAGGCAAAGCTGTGGCTAACAGCCACGCACTACTTCAGAGCACAAACGAAAGTAAGGGGAGTGAAGCCAGGGAGGTCTCAAGGCAAAGCCTGGGTTAGTGGCTTGGCTTTTGCATGACGAGCGTTAGTTGGAGAACAGGAAACTGTAAAGAACTGGTGAATCTCAGCTGGAAGCGCAGCAGCAGGCCTACATAAACACTACGATTGAAGATTTCCACGCAGCTGGCTGCAACACATTAAGAAGGGGAGAGCTATATGCAAAGCCAATCGTATTTTCCCCTCGGCCTGCATATGTTTTGTCACGGGTGCTGTGCCCTTGCATCGCCCTCTTTCCCCCTCTCCTCCCCGTGTCAGGGTCCGCCTGCTCGGCGGCCGCCAGCCCTGCGGAGGGGGCACAGGGCGTTACACGCCGCCTCCTCGTGCAGCGGAGCTCACGGGTAACAACCACCCCCCGGCTCAGGATGGCCCCCCGCTCCACCGGGAACGGCTGCGCCCTGCCCGGCGCTGGCGGGGCCCGGAACCACGCTCAGGTCTGACAGAGCACGCCGAAGGGCCGGCGGGGATGCCCGCACCGCGGGAGCGGACAGGGGCGCCCGCACGGCGCC
>WEKW01002441.1:0-27009 GCA_013389905.1 Sula dactylatra
GTGAAGAAAATTAACTATCCCAGCTAAAACCATCATAGAGAGCAGCTGGGTAGGGGTCTCCAGCTGGCCAAGGTCAACCTACCACATATTATTATTTATCAAACTACAAGCATTGCACTTGTTCTTTTCCCTCCTGTTAGATTTATGATTGTCTCTCTGCTATTTATTCTTCTTTAGATTTGCTGTACATGTTTCTGTGGGCACCATGGACAATTCTTCTGTTTTGCTCTCTCCAGTGCACTTGGGTTTCTCCACATCTCGGTGCCTCAAGGTACATTCTCTCAGGGTGACAGACTTTGCTCCCACAGTAGTACCACCTTTGTGTTTAGACCACTGTTTTCAGGGCACTCATATATAAACCTATGGAATAAGGTACTACGTACAGCACAGTAGCTTTTTCTGTGAGCCAGTATCTTAAAAGCTGTTCTCAACTGACAGTGCCACAGGAGTCTTGCTTTAACTCATGTATGTGCTCAGCAGGATGATGCATGGGAGCCATGAAGCCTTCCTTAGATGAAAACCTTTGATGCCAGCCTGGTCCTTCTGAGTCAGCTCCCCAGCATGCAAGTCCATAGGCACAGCCAAACTGAGGAAAAGTAAGAAATTATTTCTGACTTCTGTAATTTAAGTACCAGATACCATTGCTTCCATTTTATTCCAGCCCCCATTTCCAAACAGCCATAAATAGATTTCTGTTAAAAAAACACCTTTCTCCTCCTTTTAGTAACAATGATGTTCTGCAGTGTAGAAGAGGTATAAACCTGTTGTTGCCACTGTTCTGTTGGCCCAGCGTCCTCACCTGCGCTGTATTGCAACTTCAGATAGCGCAGAATGCCTCAGTCAGCATCACTGGTGAATGCATCAAGTATAATGTGCTTTTTTTAACTTTTAAGTCTTCCCTTTCAGCTTGCATAACATTACACAGCTGATCTCTTAATTTCCTACATGCAAAAATTGAGCTGTTTGTTCTGAAACCACACAGCTTTCATCTGCTGCCAAAGGGGAATCCATCTGGGTGCCGTGAGTTCCGCCCTTTGAAATGAGCCCTCCCCACACCCGTTAGCAGGCAGCAGGCCTGCCACCGCGTTCAGGATGCCTGCCTGGTTTTGGTTCAACGGCAGAGCAGGGAGGATTGGAGGCAGCAGGCATACTCAGGCTGCTCACAACCCCCTCCCTGCAACTAAACCAGTCAGCTTCCAGGGCACAGGGATTTGCCCAGGTGTAGCAAGACCCTAATCACCACCATGTTTTCTGTTTGCTTTCTTCCTTTGCTGTGAAGTTACTTAGGAGTAGTTGGCATTTCAGTTTACTGTATGACTTGTTTTGGGTTTTCCCATCCGTGGCAGCCCTACTGTTGGTTTCCTGTGCTGTGGCTCTGCTTGGCGCAGAGGCCCTGTGCTGCGCCTTGGGACCGGCCCACACCAGGGAGGTAGAGCCCTGCCAGCTCCTTTGCAAGGCTAGCAAGGCACCACAGGGAAACACTGCTCTGTCTGCTGCGACTTCTTGGGCTGCCCCTCAGCTGCTTTTGCATAGCAAGAACCAGATCAAAAAGCCAAGCAAATCCTCAGATGACTGGTTTACCCCAAATGTCTCTTCCCCCACCCACAGTCTTTAGCACTGGCAAGGCCCCCTAGCCTGACCACCCTCACGCCTGCTGCCTGTGACTTTGCACAGCTCCGACCCCCACCTTATGTTTCTGTTTCATCACTGAGGTTATTTCACTATAGTTAGTCAACTGATTCCCCCGTATGCAAATACTGAGCCACCTCAAGACTGTCACTTCAGAGGACTTTTGTCAGATTTGTCACCAATAATTAAACCATCTCCACCCAAGCAGACTGTGCTTTTGATCAAGAATACGCAGTTCGCTCCTGACTGTGGGCCAAGGAAAGCCGTGATTTGATCACAGTGCTGGCAGATGTCCTAGTGAGCAGGGGAAGCTTACTTAGTTATGCTTAGCAGCTCCTGCCTTGCAATCATGGGAAATCATAATTTGACTATTACCACGGAAGAATTTTCCTTACACGCCAGCAAAGTTAAAAGGCCACTGTCAGCTTGGAGCATGATGCCTTCCCTATGGAGGCTGATGAGAGAATCCACACTAATCTCACCCTGCTGTTCGCCTGCTGGTTTCTGGTACAGTCCCAGGTTATTAAGATGTTATAGTAGTTGCAATGGAATTATTTAACTATGTGGAAATGCTTTATTTTTCCCCTTCTCTGTTGTGTGAAACAAGAAGAGGCACCACAGCCTCACTTCTGCAAACATTTACAATGTGCACCTGAAGCAAAACATGCAGGTTTTCCCCACCACAGCCCCTCGGCTCCTGCACAGCAAGAGCACATTCTGCTTTCCCCTGTGCATGGGAAAGCGATTCAGCCCCACAACACAGCTGCTGGTGAAGATATCAATTCATTTTGCCTACCCTTTCTGTGATATTTAATAAGTGATTGTGTGTCTTTGTTAATGATACCAACATTTATTGTCCAGGCTTTGAATCGCCCACAAACCCCTCTGATTTTATTCCTACTCCACCCGTTTTCCTGAAAGCAACTACTTGTGAACATTCCACAAAACGGCCTTCAAATGTCTCCTAAAAATTTTGTATCTAAGAAGTCCACAAAAAGGTAGACAATTGCAAATGCTGCTTAGGAGGGTGACCACGTAAAAGCCACCTGGCTAGTCAACACTAGGGGATCCGCCAATCGAGCTGGCCCTGCTCAATCAGAACTCTTACATACTGTGGAAGGGGATAAAGTCCCTGTAGTGGATGTAAAAAACATGCTGGGGAAAACAGCCTGGGTTACTCTTGCCTCAGGCAAAGGCAAACCCATTTGCGGGATTGCTTTTGCTCGAGGACCTGGGTGCACTTGGTGGGTGATGCGGGAGGACGGAGAAGTCCGATGTGTGCCTCAAGGGGATTTGGTTTTGGGTGAAAACAGCCAATGAACTCAATGGACATTTTTTGATATTTAATAGGGTTGGTCCATAGACTAAGGGAATGATGTCTGTGTATTATGTCAAAGGATGGGAAAGGGGTGGTGTTTCATGAGGTTGTATTGGATAGTATGGGACCTGGGCATGACGTAAATGGTATGGAATAAGGGGTGGAGAATGTGCTGGTTTCGGCTGGGATAGAGTTAATTGTCTTCGCTGTAGCTGGTATAGTGCTGATGGCACATGGATGTTTCAGTTGTTAAGTAGCGGCTAAGTGTGGCTAAGTAGTGCCTACACTAGTTGACTTCTCCAGCCTCCCATGCTCTGCCATGTGCACAAGAAGCCAGGCGGGGAGGGGCCACAGCCAAGTCAGCTGGCCCAAACTGGCCAATGGGCTATTCCATATCATATGGCATCATGCCCAGTATATTAACTGGGGGAGTTGGCCAGGGGAAGCAGCGATCGTGGTTGGGTACTGCTGGCGTTGGTTGGCGGGTGGTGAGCGGTTGCAGCACTTGTTGTTTGGTTTGGTTTGGTTGTTTACCCCGCCCCCTCCTGGGTTTTCTCGTCTCTCTCATTATTTTTCCTTTTCATTATATTATTATTGTTGTTGTTATTATTGTTTTATTTTCATTATTAAACTGTTCTTATCTCAAACCACGAGTTTTTACCCTTCTGATTCTCTCCCCTATCCCGCCAGTGGGGGAGTGAGCGAGTGGCTGTGTGGAGCTTAGTTGCTGACTGGGGTTAAACCACATCACCATGGTCATCACACTGCTGTCTTGTGCCTCACTCAGCCGCTGGTTATATTTATCTCCTGCGTCTGGTCATATCAGATTGCAAACTCTCATCAGGAGATGGTCCTTCCCTCCGCAGCAGCTCTGTCCCCAGCCCAGAAAGCAGCCAGCTTGACTCCCCCAGAGCCATCCTGTCTTTTCCAAAATAAACTAAATAGCAAGGGCCTTGAAAGCTGAAATGTTCGCTGAGTGAAAGAGCAATCTTGGGAAAAACTGCAGTGTCATGTCTTCTCTGAGTGCAGACAGAGCAGCCTCTGCAGACTGTGGTGCTGCTGGTGGTTGGCTTTTCACATAGATTCTGGCTCTACCTAGTAAAAGCACTTAGAACATATTGATGACTTTATGTAATAAATTGCGACTACAGTCATGTTTCATCTGGAAACAATTGGCCATATTCTACAGAATAATACTTCCATGTACTTCTAATATCATTTAAAGCTAGTGACTTTGAGAACACCTCAAGGCTCTGGTTTGGTAATAACATTTTGCCTTCCTCAGACTGATTTGTAAAATCTCAGCGTACCCAGCCATGCACACTTACATCGCATTGGAATAACCTGGCTAGAGGCAAAAAATTTTTAAAAACCCTCTAATTTCTATCTGTGAAATGGAAAGCTGCATACCTAAATACACATGGAGGATGGCTCAGTGCAATGCTCTTCAGGAAAAAGCGTCTACTTTCCACAGCTGCTTAAAATAAGGCCCTAACTCAAATCTATAAATCAGATAAGAGAATACTATGGAAAAATGTTTGTCTTATATGCATTGACCTATTTCAATACTAAAATCTACATATAGGAGAGCTATCAGTGGTACGGTAATTTGTCTTCTGTTTTGGATAGCGTAGGTTACCACCTGCAGAGAGTTTAAAGGGATATTATGATTGACATCCATATATATGCAGATTTCCTATTCTCTTTCCCACCATTTTCTGACAGGGTGCTCAGTTTTGCTCAAAAATACAAGCAAGCTCTGTTTGCCAGGGCCCTGCGCAATCTGTTTGCTCAGGGTATGCCTCCGTTCCCTCCCTCGTCTGACTTGCAAGGGTAGGGGAGCAGGGATAAGATTGTGTTCCACATGGGACTGAAATTGGTGCTTTCTTTGGGTTTCCCAGTGTTTCAGTTCCCTTGACTACAAAACACATTGTAGAAAAACAAAAATGGAATATACTCTTAAATCCTGATTGAAACAGTCAATGTTCTTCTTGAAATTGCTTTAAAAAAATGTCCAAATGGTGAAAAAATAAAATGGAAGGAAATTCCCAAGAAAGATTTTTTTCAGGTACTGTGGAACTGTTCAAATCTTTGTTTGGTGGCATTTTTTAAAGGCAATGCTTTCTAAAACCCTAAAAAGCTCATTTTCAAAATACCGACTGGCAGCATCAAGTGTTTTAACAGAAATAACACGACTGGTACTAACGTGCTGGCAGTGAGCTTGACAAATGAAAATATTGATGGTCTCACTGTGGCTGACACTATGAAATCTATTTTGCTGGCATCTCAGTCACATTTTAGGAGATCATCATGCAGAGGAAAAACAGTTCAATAGCTTTAGACATGGTTTATTATTAAATTGCAATGGTTTTAAAGGTTTGATTGATCCTTATTGCTCAGAAATTTTTCTCAGTGTTTTGGTAACAGCCCTACAAATGGCCTGCGGAGCTCAGCTTTCCTCCAGCACATGCCAACCTGGCCTGCCACCATCAGCCCTGGGAGCATCGCTCAGGGCAGAGGGCAGCAGCCGAGGTTCAGCCTGGCCAGACCCTGCTCAGAGCAGATCTTCCACAGGACCAATGGCGATATACCAGCATGGGAAAGCTGGATATGAAACGTTGTTTCTAGTTTTGATTTATTCCTCCTTCAAGGGCAGAAGGGTTTGTAAGCAGCTGGGTAGTTTTAGCCAGGTGTTCCAGTAGATTTAGAGCATTTGCTGAAGCTCCCTCACACACCCATCTCCATTATAGCTGCACTGTAAAAAAACCCCATATGTATCTATCACTACAGCCTTGCATTGAAATCTCACTGTATTTCAGGCTGGAGATGGAAGAAGCCAAAGTAAGTCAGCAGATGTTGCCGGATGCTTTAAAAGGTGCATTTAAAATCTCCCTAAGGACCTTTGTGAAAAAAGGTATGGAAGACTCACAGTTAGTGTTACACACACACACACACAGATCCATTAACTGAAGTAGCCTTTTAACTGTTATTCATATTGAGCAGTATCAGCAAGCACATCGTTTGCTGTCTTTATTGATGTATCTGCACTGCCTTCACCAGTCCTGTAAACCTGTTATTGCTGGGAACAGCTGCGGAGCAGACTGGTAAATTGGGATGCAAGCATGCAGCCAACAATGCTGAATAACCAGCTCCAGGCTGGTCCGTGCCAGAGCCCTTGCACCTTGGACCACGCGCACCATCAGGGAATATCTAGGTGTCAGCAGGACTCAAACGTATGAGCACTTCCCAAGGAAGCAAAGGATTATTTGGCATTGTCAGGCTATTGCTGAACTTAGAGTTTCCGAAAAAAAGTCATCTGCTCAGGTGTACAACGCTCTATAAATGAGTACGAGGTACCTAGCATCCCTGTGGAGCAGTCAGACTTACACAGGCACAGCAGCCTGAGCTTAACTGCTGACATGGCCCAGGGCTGGAGGCGACAGGCTTTGCAGCTACAGCGTGGGGAGAAGGAAGGGGAAACAGCACATAGGGTGGAGAGAGGCTATCGAATCTGGGAAGTAAGTGAAAAAGCCAGCAGCCTGGCAGGAAAAGTTTTCCCTGGAAAAAACAGTGGTATCATGTGCCATCTGGAGGCTTACAGCAGAAATGAATGGGCTGGATTTCCTTTCTGGAGAGACAGCAATCACCTTTCAGGTAGATACATACCTTAATCAGAGCTGATGTTAGATCAGCCTTTATCACAAAGCCTGTTTTCCTCCTGATAGTACATTCCCAACACGGGAAACACCACATCAGAAAACTGCCACATTAAAGAAAACCAGAGTCCAGAAATCTCTTACAGAAGATACATGTCATCTCGCTCATCCCGCCCTGCATTGAAACAAGGGCAGAGATGTGGCGTGGTGTGTGAAGAGCTCTCTGTCCCTAGCACTTAGCTTGTGTCCCTAGCAATCTTCCTGCAAGCACTATTAATACACTAGGGATGTCCATGAAACACTAGCATTATGTCCAGAACATCATTCCAAAGAATCTGGCTTTTCCCTGGTCACTTGGAAAGTTGGAGGTAAAATTTGAGTTAAAGTAACTCACTTTGGATCAAACTAGACTACTCTTTCTCAGTGAGAGGACCTAATTTGCTAGCTTTGCTCTGGCTGTCAGGAGATGATGTCTATTAATTTAAAATGAAATAAACCCAGCAACTTGGATGAATAAATGGGGTTCTGCTAAGTAACAGGGACAAAGAACAGGCCTGGATCCTGAATCTTTTTCTTCAGGTCTAAGAAACAGTCTGAGAGGGACTCCCAGCTTCTCCCCCTTGTGAGATGTACAAGCAGCTCCTTCCCTTCTGCCAGCAAAGCAGGCAGGAAGCAGCTCCTCCTGGTGCTTCCAAGTCAGGTTTTCTGCTTTGTTTACCTCCTCCTCCCTGGCAGGCAGGAGGCTGGCATGGACAAAGAGTTTGCTCAACCCGAGAGGAGGGAGGATGGAATGAAGCACAACACTGGAGAGAGACACTGTTTGGTACCAACTCCGTAAACCCTTCTGTGAAGTCCTGAAAATGGAACCACTTAAAGCCAGAGGTTTCAACAACATGAGGTTCTGTCTCTTATGTGAAGAGCTGAAAGGGACTCCCTGAGGCAGAGCAACAGTAACTGGAAAAAGTAAGTAAACTGAATTCTCTGGCGGGTATGAGAAGTGGGAGAACACTGTACCTACCTCAGAAGCGAGTAACCTGTTGATCTTTGCTTGCCCCTTATTCTGCCCCTGGACAAAAGTGACTGCATATGCACTTTTTGATTAGTTTTTACTCAGATCACCCAGGAGCTGTTAAGACCCAGCATCTTTCCCATTGCCAAGAGGGTTTTTCTTTTAGCTTAAGAAAAGTAGAATGTGCAAAGTTTTCAGGCCTTTTTCCCTTCCAGGCTCTCATTTCTGACCCTCTCCTGCAAGAACATCCCCATCTGTTCATCTCCCAACTCCATTCGCTGCCTGATAACACCCAGCCAGGAAGGGCATGCGAGGGCAGCAGTATTTCTGACTACATCCCATTTATCAAGCAAAGAACAGGTCAGAAACGTTACATCTTCTCCTTTCTGACCTCCACCTTTTTAGTCTCAAAGGCAGTAAAACTAGTAAGAGACAAGACCAGGTGCAGAATGCGATTTCCAGATAGCAGGGCTGAACTCCACCCACCTGAACAAATACTCCGAAGGACAGCCAGAACAGTTGGCTTTACTGAAGTAATTTCAAATCAATCTGTGTGATTTAAGGGAAAAAAAAAAAAAAAAAGTGAGGAATTTTGCTCCCTGAGTCTCCCTGACTGCCCCTGGAAGTGGTGGTCACCTGCTGCACGTCCTGCACTGGGAGGTCCATCGTCACGGCTTCTCTCCTGCAGCACAAGCCTCACCAAGAGTGCGTGGACAACCATCGTGTGGAAGATGACGAGACAATCACGTTCTGCCCTTCCCATCTCACCATGCAGTCATTTCAAAAAATTCAGAAGAGTTACCATGGAGGATCACAAGATTCTAAAGTAAGTGTCAGCACCCCGTGAGCGACTGGAGAGCTGCTGAGTTGCAGTATCACCCTCCAGGCATGTGATCCTCCTTGGGGGTGATTCAGATGACAACCAGGAGTGGAAACTAAGAATTTTGGAAGAAATTGACTTAACTGAGGTAATTTTGTATGCATCTACAGTCAGGTAATCTGTAATCAAGAAGCCATCTATAACATTACAAAGGTATTTCTGCACCCCCTTCTGTAATCTCCCCTGACAACAGAACATCCCCTTCAAGGGATCGAAAAGTCCTCCCTCTTGTTTTTCTGGAAGTAAAAGGGTCCTACGAACACTGGTCCTCCCCCAAGGATATTTCAGTGAGTGGCAATCTTTTGATCAACCTCGGATGAAGGTATTATCCCTCTAACTGGCACCAAGCTCTTCATTTAGAGAAAGCACCAACTGCCAGGACACATCAGCATCGGGCCCCGGTCCCGCCAGGCAAGTCTCAAGGACAGACTTAACACCCTCACAGGGAGCCCCTGTGACTGTAATACAAATGTAACTCAAGTGCCACCCTAGAGGATGGGAGCCCACTTCCCTTACCCATTCTAAAGCCCTTCTAAATGAAATGGGTATTTTAGCAAATTAATTCTACTCAAAAGGAACTGAAAAGAAAACCCCAAGAAAGGAAACAAGACAAAGTGCTCTAGGATGATGCTTTTTAATTGTTATTTTTATATCTTTAAAAACAAATCAAACCATTAAAAACATTATAGACAACAAATATGAAAACAATAAAATTTGTACATCATTTCAAGATATTCAACAGTCACTTATTTGAAACGCATCAACTTTTCCCTTCTTATAGCAGGCCCCAAATGGGAAAAAGAGCGGAACAGAAATGCAGGAGATGCAATTGCCACACAGTGGAGCTTTCAGCCTGAAAAGTGGATAGCTTTATGTAAGCAACAAGAAGAGGAAACACTGACCAAAGAGACAGAACTCGGCAGTTGTAACACAGAGAACATCAGAGGGCAGTGAAAAGTTATTTGCAGGAATTAAGTCACCTTGACCAAGACAGATCGACAAGGTAGGAGAGCATTACCTGTAGTCCTCCTCCTCCTGCACAGATATCCTGTGAGGCATGTCCTACTTACTCACATCGACAATATGGCAAACTTCAGGTTTACAACATTTTAAGCCTTACCAACTTTTTCCACCTATACCTGGGATCAGCAGGTGATTTACTTCAAACTTCCATCTCTTCTTACAACGAGTCAAGTTTAGGGAAAACACATGCATATAGTTGTATTAAGGATGGAGACTCATTAGATGATGACACAAATGAGAATTTGGCGCCTGCTTCCAACATCAAAACAACGGGACAGATACACTGGTTTTCTGTAAGAGTATCTGGGCAGTGGTTAGGCAGAAACACATACCACACTAGCTAGTTTTCTGATGTTCTGCTGCAATATAATGCAAACACATGATCTGGCATAGAAGATTCATGTCCCTCTCTTCTGTGCTATATAAAACAAGGGCCTTCTGAAGCAAAAGAGCCTTCACCACCCTAAGGCAGCAAGTTCTTGGGAGACCTGGAATAACGAATACTGGCTCTGTGCCCTGCACAGATGTGCAGTAATTAAAAGACTAAGAGAGAAAAAAATAACATGACTAAGGGGCAGGCTTTCCTCCCTCCCAGTTCCTTTGGAATGGTTCTGTTTGGTCCAAGTGGTTTATCTTTGTCATCTGAGAGTAGCTTAGGAAGAATGCCAGGTGAGAGATCCATTACGTGGACTGCCAGTTTGGATGGAGCTGGGCACAATCATTAACTTTTTTATTTTTTAATTTATTTATTTTAAAGTATTTCAGAGAAAGAGAGAAAAAAAGAATTATTCAAGAACGCCCAAGTGGCTGCTACAACAACAAAAACAACAAAAAAAGCTGAAACGCACTGTGGTTTGCCCTCCAGTTTTGCTCACACAGCACACCACAATTTCACACTAGGTTGTAAAAAATTCCTCTGGCTATCTGTAAAGTTACAGTTGTGCACCAGGAATTCCTATGTTTTCCTTCAGCTGACAGTGGATTCCATGAGGTCGCCAGGTTTCACTATAATGCCACATATACTCCTAGTATCTGTAGCTTTTTCTGACAACTCTGCTAAAAAAAAAAAAAAAAAAAAAAAAAAAAATNACCTTCATAAGATTTTCACCACTTTATAGCTATTCTATAGCATTAATCATAATCTTCATATTCCTCTGCAATGCAACCAGTGCAATGATCCGGAGACCAAAAAACATCCCCCCCCAGGCTACTTAAGAAGTCTTTCATTGCTAATGCCTTCACAAGTCTAACAGTTATGTACCAGCAAAATAAATCCCATCTAATCCCTGACTTGTAAAATTGGCAACTAGGGGTTTTCTGCTTCTTTGTTCTGTTTTTAAAAGGACCAGTTAAAACAACAGCAGCAGTATATTGCAAATAATTATAAAACAATTACATTAGATCAGCGAGATGCAGGCAGATAAGACGTGTCTCGGTTTTGAATGGCTAAAACAACCAAGAAATTGGTCTTTACAGCAGAATTTTGTGCAATTTGTTTTGGTAGAAACAGTAAAGCCAGTCAATCTGTTTGGGAGTGCTTGGACACTGGGAACTTCGACATATTCACAGATTTATATATTTGAGGAAAAACAACAACAATGATAAAAAGACACTAACCTGAGTAAAACTCTATTAGAATAGAGTGATCATTATTCAGTAAATCATATATTGCACCTTTAAATAAATCATTATAAATCGTATAAAAACAGGAATATCAGCCAGGAACAGGGAGGAGCTATTCTGTCCTTCATACACACCCACACACACCCCTGCGCACACATTCACATATTCACTTGCTCAGTTTTTTTACTATAGTTAAAGCTTCGAGTGACAGACCACACTCCTCTTCCTCTAGCAGAGGCACCGAAACATTAAGGCAGGGGATATTTGTGGTGAAATGCAAAAACAAAGCTCACCTCCAAACTTCTGGAGAGTCCTGCCAACAGTGCAACTACAGTTAAGTTCAACATAAGCCTTATTTAAAAATCTGTGTTCTCATTAAGAGTTTCAGTACAAAAATAGAATCTCTGCTGTTTTTCTTCTAGAGTAGCAACTAGAAAAGGCACAATTTCCAAGTATAAATGTCCATTTGAAGGAGCTGTTTGTACTCCTTTTGTAAATAAAAAGGAACACAGAACAAAAATAAATCACAGAGGCACATATCTATTAGCTAATTAAACAGACACAGTAGATAAAATATGTTCCTGAAACTTATAAATATATTAAAACAGCCCACGAGCCTGGTGTCTGTAACTGAAATCATATAAAATTGTAATAAAAAGCTTGTGTTATTATTTTAATATTTAAATTCTAGCTCACCGTTCATACTGCAAATGCTATTTCACCTATCAGCACTGTTAAATTCCCAAGAAAAAGCAAGATTCCTCTGTTATCTTTAAATAGTTTTGCCTGTCTGTTTGTTTGTTTGTTTGTTTTTTTAACATCAATCTGCAGCTCCTGCCAGCATTGTGTTTTTCCTCCTGCAGATCACGTCTTTGAATGCAGGCAGAACTGGAGAAGCCAGACGTGAGACACTGCACACAATCCCGGAAAACATGAGTAGAACATCTCCCTTTCCTTTGTGCAGACAACACCTCCTGGAGATGCTGCGCTCCTTCCAGACTATGCGTGGTAGCCATTGGCCTTCCCGAAGCCTGGCCCAGGTGTGAAATTTTCATAGATTGCCATTGCTGTCGTGTTTTGGTAAATAAGATCGGTTTTCTTTTCTTTCTGGGATCTAATAATATCCATAACACACTGGTTTAGGAAGACGTACTGGTCCTGGTGGGACAAAAAGAAAAAGGAAGGTAATACATTTCTAGAAAATACCTGATTTTGGAAGTAATTCTGCTCCTGACTATAGGTTTTGGTTTTTGGATGCACTGCACTGAATGTTATCACAGAGTATTTTTCAGAAGTTGTATGTATAGTTCATAGCAAATAGGGCTGGAAAGGACCTCATGATGTCATCTGATCAAACCCCCCATACAAAAGTAGGACCAAATTTACTGTCATGCCTAACACCCTCTTAAAACACTTTCATGATAGAGATTTTACAGCCTTTTCCACATCAGCTTGTGTTAATCCACACACCTTTTTGGATCAAAGTGATAATTTCAGCAGGAACACGTGTGTTCCTGCAGAACACAAAAGAAAAGACGCACACTGAAACCACTTGACTCAAGAGAATTCTGGCTCACAGCTATAAAGATAAAACTCACAAGGGTAAAACAAGCTGGGGAAGAGAAAAAAAAAAAAAAAAAAAAAAAAAAAGAAAAAACCAACCCATATTTCAGGATTTGATTCTTTCCAGCTGCAAATGCCAGTCTTACAAAGGACTCTTTACAGAGTTTGCTTGGATGTACTACAGCCCCTGGCTGCAACTGCTGTTGTGGGCAGAGATGAGGCAGGACAGAGGGAAGTTAAAGAGCAATTTCAGATTGCTCCTTACGATCTCATCTTCCTGTAACTCTGAGCTACATCTTGAATCCACCAATCCACCTGGATTATTACACACATTTGAAAAACACGCTGCTGGATGAAAGACAGGCTTACCTCAGTTTGCACCATTAAAGGTCGGTGCATGCGAAGATCGTATACCACTCCATACACATCCACAGTATTCTCCATTTCAATCTGCTGAATCAGGCGGTCGATGGCAATGAATGTCCCTGTCCTACCGACACCAGCACTGCAATGACACGGGGAAGCTATTTACTGCTTTCTCTCAACCACCTGCTTACCGGTGGTCTGATGAAAAGCCAGGGAAGCTCGTAAGATGCTTTCTATTGTTTCAGTGGCACAAGTATTAAAAGTCTCTGCAGTCCAGAGGGGTGGTTCTTACCATCACCAAGAGGGAGGAAGGACACACTTCGGGGCTTCCCAGCCTTGCACTTGCACAAGATTACAATTAAAAGCACTTGAAAAGGCAACTTTGTCAGCTAAGTTTTCCAGGCTAGGAGACACGTCTGTTCTAATGACATTTTGTATCACATACTTTGCTACCTACACAGCATTGCTGTATTTCTGAAGCGAAGGTTTTAATTCAGCAGGGTGAATAGCTCATGTTCTTAAGCACAGAGACTTATTTTTAAATTTTTTTTTTAAATCACATTGAAAAAGAATTGTTCTTAACATCAGAAACCACAAGAAAAAGTGTGTCTAACACAAACGTGTTCTTCCTACCTGCAGTGCACCAGAGTAGGAGAGTCGACTGGATTTTGACTGCTGTACTCATGAACAAGGTGTCTAAAGTTGATGAGAAGGTCTGTTGTCTCCGGCACCCCATGATCTGGCCAGGAGGTGAAATGGAACTGGCGCACTGTGTGGCGCTCTGATGTGGTGGACTAGACAGATATGCATCAAAATCAAAAGAAAACAGGCTTCAGAGGAGCAACAGTAGGGCTTCCTGCCACATGTACTGGGCAAAGCTCAGCTTCATTGAAGGCACCTGTTACAAACCGTGCAGTAATTTGATCTGTGATATTTCAGTTTCCCTTTTGCTTCTGCTCTGTAGAGAATACTTTCAAATAATTTCCTTTTACTTTTCACTTTACTCCAAGATCATCTCTGCTGCATTACATTTGCTGACAGAGATGGGGCTAATTGTTCAGTCTAGCAGATATAAGTGCCTGCATAAGCACAAGTTTTGGTGCAAGCCTCAGGGAAAAATAAGCAGCAGGATCACCAATGGGGCAATCGGTAATTCCAATTAGCAGGCTGGGTTTTGTTGGCAGATCCCTTTCTGCCACAGGGAAGGTCTTACCAACAACTCATTCCCACCTCTGGATACGTTACTAACACAGTGTTGTGGGAAGCCAGGGCATATGAACAAATGCATATACGTAAGTATCGCAGGAATCTTGTTGTCAGTAAATAGCATGAAAGATTTTAAATCAGACCTTTGGCAGAAAGCAGACCAATACATTCAAAGCCTCAAATTAAAATAAACTACTTTTATCCTTTTCCCTCGGATAACTTTGAATTTGATTGTCAGTGAAAGTACTATATTGTCACTCCTTTGTTGCTTGACCTGTGAAGTCACAGTGATGCGATAAAATGCTTCTACAGATATTTATACACAACTAACAGCTGAAGGGGTACTCACCTTTTCTATGGTGAAGTCCCTTATTGTCCATTCTGGAAGGACAATCTCCGAGTCCATTGTCACAATAATGTCACCGTAGGTCTTGGATTGTTTGTCTGGCCAGTATTGCTCACATTTTGTCTAAGAAGAGAGTTACAAGGTTAGACACATTACACACAGCAATGAAGCAACTGACTGTTAGTTTTAAATAACACACCTCCTGAAGCAGGGCTAGAAAGCACGTCACCCTTCCCAATGGCCTATCCCAAAGGCAGGAGAAGCTCTACCAAAATCATTCTTGAGGGGGAAGAACCCACCCTTAAAGACAGTGGTTCCTGAGACAATCTATTCTGGTAGTCAGCAGATATAAAAATGGGAAAAAGCTAAAAAAAAATTTGGCTTATTTAATTCAGAAAACAGTCTCCTAGTAAATGGATGGTTGTTAAAAGAAAGTGGTCAGTCTCCAACCTATAAGGGTAACCACAAAACTAGAAGAGATCCAACTGTCTTCAAGAGATGGTTCAGTTTTAATAAAACATACCCGGGCTTGTTCAACACATTTTGTCAACATAACAATAGAGTAGATATTCTTTTCCCAAATCATGAGCCAGAAGTCTTCTATAGTATTGGGTAAAGGACCCTGTGCAGCAATAAATGCCTTCTTTGAGTTATAGCCCTAAGAAGATGAAGAAAAAACCAAAATAAATAAATATACACACACACTCGCATCAATGAGACATAAAAAGACAATTTTAAACATCATTATGATCTGTTAAGCCTGCATCATAAAAATACACATTATATCTCCTTTCAACTAATGAAGCAACTTACAGGCATATAGTTTGCATTAATATAATCACCAGTTGCAGAGCTTTGATCTGAAAGTTTAACACGAGAAATATCATCTGCAGAAAGAAAAAAGAGAAGAAAATTATGAATTTTAGAACTAGAACTTTTCAGCAAAATACTGCTTACCTAACACATGATTTCTAAATAAAAGGTGTTTTAGAACAATGTGCATTTTAAGAATAAGAATATAACTTTAGGAATCATAAACAGCAGCAGTTTAGAATTTTTATAATGAGAGACGTCAGAAAAATGAGAGGCCAGAATAAAAATTCAGAATATTCAACACTGCTTTTTTTTAAAAAATGTGGTTTGTTTTTGCATATTTATATATTTTTAATCCAACATGAAATTTACTATAGTTTTAATTACTAGAGAAAACTAGGTGATTTGTGTCCTGCCACCACTGCAGCTGATGTTTCTCCTCCAAAGCATCCCTAAGTACCCATCACTGTTCGCCTTCCAATTCCTTCTTATGCTCTGCTGCATTGGGGTGCCCGCAGACAGCTTGGCTGGGCTTAGGCTCTTAGTTTGTCTGCAAAGCTGGCCAGTAGGGTCTTAATAGTTCTTATGGCTCTGCACATCTGTCTGTCCGTAGTCAACCGATAACCTCTTGTTTTTTCAGTCTGGACTGCAAGTTGCTCACTAATGGAAAATTAAAATTATTTAATTATGGGAAAGTTCTTTAAGGAGCTTTCTTGAAGGGAATTTTGGGAACTTTAGGGAGCATTCTTGAGGGAAAGCTCTTTAGGTTTGCTTATACACTGAGTTCGGAAAAGCAGCAGCCCAAATTAATTCATTTGGAAATTGACGACATTAATCCCTTTTTGAAACCTCTGGGTACTATTAAAGCCAAATGAGCCAAACCAAAGGTTTTTCACCTAAAAACTCAACCAGTAGACAATGCAAAACCAAAAGACAGTAACTCACATGGTAAGACGTTGTTGTATCTATTTTTTCCCCTGTTCTCAGCAAGTTCAGCAGCAAATTTGGGCTGATGGACACCAGCAGACTTAAGTTCCTACAATAAAAGATGGATTCATGAGCACCTGGTCCTGGTTTAGGAATCATACACACATGACTGAAAGAGACAAATACTCCAAACACTCTTGGCCTTTGCTGTAAAAGTAGGCATGTTAAACTGGAATAAATGACAACAAAAAAATCAGCTTTTTACAGAGTGGGAGGGGACAGTGGCAATCCTGCTAGACAAGGGATTAATACAGAATGTAGGACTAGTAGCATGTTTAAAACCCAGAGATGATAGAATCATAGAATGATTGGGGTTGGAAGGGACCTTTAGAGCTCATCTAGTCCAACCCCCCTGCAGTGAGCAGGGACATCTTCAACTAGAGCAGGTTGCTCAGAGCCCTGTCCAACCTGAACTTGAATGTTTCTAGGGATGGGGCCTCCACCACCTCTCTGGGACACCTGTGCCAGTGTTTCACCACCCTCACTGTAAAGAACTTAGACTGGATATAAGGAAAAAATCTACCCTCCTTTAGTTTAAAACCATTACCCCTTGTCCTGTCATAACAGGCCTTGCTAAAGAGACTGCCCCCATCATTCCTATGGTCCCCCTTTAAGTACTGAAAGGCCGCAGTAAGGTCTCCCCGCAGCCTTCTCTTCTCCAGGCTGAACAACCCCAACTCTCTCAGCCTGTCCTTGTAGGAGAGGTGCTCCAGCCCTCGGATCAGTTTTGGAGCCCTCCTCTGGACCCACTCCAACAGGTCCATGTCCTTCCTGTGGTGAGGGCCCCAGAGCTGGATGCAGCACTGCAGGTGGGGTCTCACCCGAGCAGAGTAGAGGGTGAGAATCACCTCCCTCAACCTGCTGGCCACTCTTCTGATGCAGCCCAGGATACTGTTGGCTTTCTGGGCTGCAAGTGCACATTGCTGACTCATGTCCACCTTTTCATCCACCAGTACCCCCAAGTCCTTCTCTGTAGGGCTGCTCTCCATCTCTTCATCACTCAGCCCAGAGAAGGGCTTTAAGAGCCCCAAAATAGCTTTGCAGAAATACACGACACTGACATCAACTGCACACTCATTCTGACCCCAAGGCAGTGACCTACTGAGTATAAGCTTTGCAGACATTATAGGGAGAAAGGGAGCAAGTGTATCAAGAAAGGACTGAAGGTAGCAAAATCTGAGAGGAAGGCAAGGCAGAGCACCAGCCTGCGAAGTACAACAAAAGGGACAGAATTTGATCTGGAAAGAAGACGACAATCAATTAATAGGTTCAAGGAGATGGAAAAAAAAAGAGATTCTTTGACAGCAGACATGACAACAATTAAGCTTCAGCACATTTCCCAGAAAAACAGTTACGGTCACTAAGGAAATCGTAATTGCTGTTTCTCTGACTGCTCCTTCAAGCTATTCACAGGTGCAGTTTGCAAATCACACCTACACATTCAAGCAGTCAGTGGTATCAGCAAGAGACCTGTCTTGCTGTGTAGAAAACCAAAAACAGGATAAAAAACCCAAAGTGCAGAGAAGTTAAATAGCTTTCGCTAGGCTAACTCTGTAGTGCAACTAGGGAAAGGACTCTGGAGATCCTGGCTCTGGTGAGTGTTCTGAGCAGCCAGCCATGCTATAAGCTCACAAGTAGATATAATAGTACAGAATGTGAAGTATTTTTCATGCATTTCAACTAAATTTGGAGCTGAATCAGGGAAGGGAAGGCTATATATGCAGCTTAATAATCTCTATAATAAAGGTCCTTTCTCTTCCCCTTCAGTAAACTTCGCATATGTTCCATAGGAAAGCTAATTTGCCTCTCCAGAAATGTTTGCCATGAAGCTCTCTCCTCTGAGGGCACATACCTCATACTCTTCAGCAAAACCACAGTTGGAGTCAGCTTGCTGCTTCTTAAAGTAGGACTCGAAGTTCTCCACTTTAATCATTTTTGATCTATGTTGAGAAAAGCCATGTATTGGTAACTAGTATTAGGTAAATAAACCATGAATTCAGTTAATGTGTTAGAAAGTGTGCTTTACTTACTTCTTGATTCTTCAGGGGAGGGTGGGGGGAAGAAAAAAAGGTTGATTAGACACATGCAGCTGTATTTTTCACTATGTGAATCTAAGAATGAAAGCATGACTGTTAGTAGCAGCCACAAAACTGTGCATTTACAGGGGACAGAATATCAAGCATAGCATTTAACTGATCTGTTAAACCAAGGAGACACTAGCACATCCTTCAGGGAAAGATATCATAAAAGGTATCAGTCAGCTGCTTCTGTGCTCCCATCAGATCAGCACCATTCCCTGGTGTATTTTATGTCAGCTATCGAAGTCCACACAGGTGGGACTTCATGGGGTGCTCCGGCCATGCCTTTTCATCAGCACAACAATTGGTGCAAGAACCAATAATGTGATTCAATTGCACTGCCTGTGACTTCCAATATATTGCGGTTACCCTCCCATGGCCAGCTTTTACAATCTCAGCATTATCTGAATTAATAGCTCAGCACAACAGTAGTCATAAAGCAAAGGAAAATTCAGGCCACAGTGCAAGATTTTGCCTATGTGCGTTTTATCAACAATTTGGATTGTCTTCTCAATGTGCACAGAAGCCTGCGTTTCATCCAAACATCCTGTTTTTCAAAACTACGCGGAGTGTTTGTGTATCTACTAGCGATTCATGAAGCAAGCACTCAAATCCCTGTGGCAGCTCCAGATGTCTCGGTCAATATGATTATTTTTAGTCTGCAGGCTGGAGTCTTTAAATTCCATGAAGAATTAATACTGCAAAATTCCATATAAAACTGCACAGAAAACAAGTATCAGGGATCAGAGTGCGTTTTGCACTTGAGCTCAGAAAACAATGTGTAAAAGAATAGGGACTTACTTAATTGGAGAAAAGGACACTTCGGTATTTCTTTTATCTTTCCTATAAGGTGAAAGAAAACAACACAATTGGTTCACAGTAGAATTTAATGGAACACAATATAAGGTTTCTGACGACAGCTATTTCCTGTGCCTGTTCAGAACAATTTCTTTTAAAGCATCTCATTCTGCGCAAGAAAACCCTCCTGAGGCAAACCTTACACCTACGCTAAGAATAAAATACTTCATCCTTCATTCAGTGACATTGTGCAATGGGACTGTTTCTTTCCGTTGGAACCAGAGCATAGCGCCTGAACACAAAGCACATAGTTTGGTGGAAGAAGTATCTCTGAGAGATCTGTATCGCTACCTAACATCTCAGGAGAACTGCTACTAATCCCAGAATCCCTACAGTAAGTGTTCAACAGTGATGTGTCAGTGGTACTGAAAGTGGTCGTCAAAAGAAAATAAGTGTTCCTAGCTTTAAAGGAAGCTCTTCTCATCATTATCCACATCTACTGGACGCACTTGTAAGAATAACAGCAGTTAATCAAAGAAACTAAGAAAACTGGACTAAGGGCCCTACAGCTAAGTCTTTAGAAAGGATGTCCCACATGATCAGAAGCAGGAAAAAGCCTTTGTGAACTCTTTAAGTCCCAGATTATTTGGAAAAGATTGGAAACCCAAGAGACCAGCTCAAACCCTAGGCAACCCTAGGCAACTCAGCAGCTTCTGGAAACTCCAGAATGGAAGTTTCCTGTGACAGGCCATCAAGCAATTAAAAATGTGATTAATGGATATCTTCAAATAAAACCATCTAAGATACAATTATGTATGTCTTTTAGCACAATAATTTGTGATGTTTGCTCACTTCCGACTGAATTACTTCAACAGCATGCATGAATTCAGAAGAGCTAAACAAAACAAATCTTAACTTGTTAGTTTGACACACTATGGAGTCAAACAAAGTCATTTAACTAGTTTGATACATCAACGCTAATCTGTAACATACAAACAAGATTTTAAATAGCATGTAAGTTTTAAAGCATTACAACAGAAGTGTATAAAACAGAAAGAGAGGCCTTTTTAGGAGAAAAATACAGAAGCAAAATACTGGTGTTCCTCATCACAACAAACAGAATAATGAACACACATTACCTCTTCCTTCTCCAGAATATGAAACCCCCTATAGCGACTACAGCCAATATAGCTAAAAGGCATCCAATAACGGCTCCACCAATAACACCTGATAAAACAGAAAATGTATTACTTATTATTGATTTATCTCTTTGGTAATGCTCTAACTCAATCAACATGCTACAAGAGAACCTTGCAAGTGACAGAACACACTCCCCTCTACTAAACATCTTTTCTTTACTGTGTCCTTTGGCAATACCAGTATTGAAAGCTCATTAAGAATAATAAAATGAGGATAAGTTACTAAAATATTGGGATCAAAGGACCAGTATTTGCATTCCAACACATCCTCTTCCAACTTACCAGAAATGTTATAACATCATCTGCTTTTTGCTACTTGTTTCTGTACAAAAGTCTCACTGTATCATCTAGTTCCTTTTAACATGCCCCAAGTAGCACAGCTTTTGCTTATTTCCATAGTGGAAGTGATACATGGAAAAAAGAGGTCACCCGCAGAACTAGCAAGGTATGAATTTACAGAGCAGTGTCACTGCAAAGCTGGAACAGTCCCTCACAGGGAAACCAAGGGGTGTTTTGCTATTATGAAACTTGCCATAACTAAGGAATCTCCACACAGTGTGTATGTGCCAAGCCGCCAGTCCTATATTTGACATTAACTATACCTGGGTCCTGGGGTAGCAAAACCGCCTCAGAACAGGGTGAAAACGATACATAACTATCTTCTCCCACAATGATGTTGGCCATGGTAAAGGTTATATTAGTGAAACCTGCAACACTTGCCCTGTTGATAAGGGAGAAGAAAAAAAACACAGGTGCGTTACATGGTTTTAACAGCCTTACACAAGATCTGTAACCTTTTCATTAGACGATCTTTTACATTTCAAGTGTAGCAAAATTAACCAAACAGTGGTTTGAGACAAATACCTGTATGAACGAAGTGGAATCAATGGTCCGTTTTCATAGCCATACATTGTGTTTCCCTCGCCTACAGTAATGATGTTTGTACCATTCTGAGAATGGAAAGAAGGTGATTTTGCCTGCTCTGTATTTGTAACATATGCTACATAGGCGACTGTCATCTTCTTCTTGAAATCTTTGTACGTGTTCTTCAGTTCAGACTTCAAAGACCTACAAGCTTCAGGAAAAAACAAGGATATACGTGGTATACATCATCCGCCGATTTTGTATCAATCAGCACAGTGGCTGAGATGGTACTACAGTGTCCCACACTAACCACAGTTGTCATTACTCCATAAATATCACTCAAAATGAAAGGCTGAGTGCAACAGAATCTCAGAAGTCTCTTCTACTACAGTGCAATCTACTGAACTACCTCCCTACTCCCCAGTGTTATTTGTTTTAATCTTTTCTTGGTTTCATTTCTACCATGTATAGTGGAGCTTCTCTGTAAAGGTACATTGGTGGTGGATTCTGCTGTCCTCGTGGGCAAACTTCACTAGACAAGTCACTCACATACATACGCACTCTATCAACTATCATATGTAGAGATTATAATGCAAATAGTGTAGAAAAAGTCAATTGGTATCTGGTAACATTGTGCCACCCAAACAGCATCAAGCCTCATTCAGGGTGACACTAAACTCGTCCTGACCTGTACTTCCTTGCTGCGTCTTACAAGAAGTCTTACACCTAAACCCTAAGAGATGAAGGAGTTAATTTCTGCCTTTTCTTGACATAGACAAGCATTGGACAAAGCAGTGATCAGAACAGTTTCTCTTCCAGAAGACTAAGAACAACTTGTTACCGCAGTCAAACAGCGACCAACACAACACCATCTGTGGAACAGCATCACTTTACAGTGTCTGTTGTTAGAAGATGAACCCTAGAAACTGGAGGCAGATTATACAGTTGAGGCACATGTCACCTAAGAGTAATAAATCAGCTCAAATTACCAGTTATCCAACAACTCAAGAGCAAGTAAATTGACATAAATATTCAGAGTGTTACAGGAAGAGAAGAATCTTGCTGATTTGACTGAAGCTTGCATACATTGCGCTCTACTGACTGCTTTTACAAAGCTAAAAGCTCCTTCTAAAAGCAAATATAGTATTGAATTCACCTTTAAAAAGGAGAAGCCTTGCCAGAGCTCTGAAAGGTGGAAAAGCTCTAGTAAGTTTTCTACAGTTGTGTAGACAAGGTTTGATCTGCCACTGGTGAGCTGGTGGCTCACTGCCACCAGCAGCAAAGCTCTCATCAACCATAACTGTGCAGGAACAGGGTGCAAGACAGCTCTTCTAAAGCACTAGTTTGATTACATTAAAAGCAGGTCTCAATTAACTCAGTTGCCTAGAAATGGGTGTTCAATACTATCCGAGTTACGTTACACATCCTATTTGGTCTCTAGTTCCCATTCCAAAAGGATGTACATCGCGGGTTATAACTGCAGCTCCTTGTGGATGTCTTGGCTATTACCCTACGACATCTCAAACAGCCTTAGATGTCATTGCTTACACAACTGAATAAAGTCCCCTCCTACTTGGGGGAAACTATCTCCATCAGCTGCTTTAATCCTCCAGTGCAGTGGCAGAAATGAAAAGAAGTTCAACTAGAACCTACACTGCAAAGGTAAGTTTCTTAGTTTTATGATTTATTATGAGACATTCACCAATTAAAGACATTTCTCTGTTTTGATGCTTTAAAGAGGTGAGTTTGATGGACTACGCTCTAGCTTTCCCTGACATTCAGCCTCCCATGGCATGTAATGCTGACAATGCTATTCAAGCCTTCCACCCGCACCCCATCTCTCTCAGTTAATAAAGTGTTTTAAGTAAAATCATATGGAAAGCGCGCTCACGTGCGCTCTCAGTCTCTCACTTTCTGAGATCTTACTGCAGAATCATCCAGCTGAAGAAGAGGGGGAAAAACATCCCACATTCCAAAGCCACTTTTATTAGTAGCTCTGAAAAATTATTCTGTGGGGAAAAAAAAAAGGATACTACACCATCTTGTGGCAAGAATAACTGGCAAATCCAGATGGCAACAGCACAGTGGCAATACATGTGAGACTTGTATACAAGGATAAGCCAGGCTGAAAAAGGCTGAGTGAAAACAGTGGCTTTCTGAAAACAGAAGTGAGCTGACTTCAAGCAAGCAAGGTATTTGCCTCATGATTACTGAGAGGTGATTGAAAATAGTGAGTCAGCTTTTTCTCTATCCATTTAACACCTATTTAGAGTTTAAAACAACGCTGCCTAATAAATTGTTTTGCACAGCTACAACAGAATATCATAACATCTTACCTTGTTCTTCTGTTGTGATCATTACTGCATAGGCTTTTAACGGTCCATTCACTGACTCAAAATCAGAGAATTCAACAGACAACGAGCTGTGACTGACTGCCTTGACTAACGGAGCTTTGCTTGGAGCAGGTGGGTCTACAAACAGAAATGTTTTTTTAGTATCTTAATGATGGATAAAGGGAATTTTTCCAAACAAGAAAATGCTGTAATACTGATGCTGTTCATATAATGCATAGCTATTGTGCGTCATGTTAGACTTAGCGTGAATGTAGTGTTTTATTCATAATTTGTAGGCTGATAACGTACTGCATATCAAGTTTGGTATTCTGCAATCATGAAGTTAGTATTTTGGTCCTATGAATATCTTTAATTTTCAAATTTTAATGCTCACCAGTAATGCTTGTATTACACACTTCCCACACTGGAGGGCTTTCAAAAATACTTGAAAGAGTTGCAATAGTAACAGTATAGTTGCTGAAATAATCTAAAGATGCTGTTGTGAAGTTTTCCTCTGAGCCTTCTCTCATGCAGGGTCGAGCCTGTTGTTCTTTTTGGAATGTATCATTATTTATCGTAATTTTGAAGCCAGAATTGTTACCAGAAGGACATTTCCACTTAAGCACTAGGAAAGACTGTTTGGCCACTGGTTCACATCGAAATGAATCCACTGAGTTAGGAACTGCAAAAAAAGAAGAATAATAAGAAAAAGAGAAGTAAGAAATCAATTATTGTAGTAAATAGAAAAAGCTGTCTATTTCTAAGTTCTGTGTATAAATGTTTGTACAACTTCAGCATTCCTTTCCACTTTTAAAAAGATGAAGGTACTGCCTACAAGGACTTGCTGCCCTACAAAGAAGAGAAGTATTTAGCACATTAAGTACACAGACCTCTTCTGTGCTAACTCCTCTGCAGACAGGCTTACTGAGAAAAATTAGGTTTAATATCTATCAAGATCAGCAAAGTTTTCAAAATACTGTTCAACTATTGAACATACTACTCCAAAAACATTTTTAAAGTAGTATGTAGATTGACACTAACTCCCCGTAAAATTATGTAAAACTCTTAGTGGCCAACAAATAAGAAAACGAATATAAGCTCTGTGCATTAAGGGCACAGCAGTAGCCATCCTTAAAAGCAGCAACCGCAACATGTCAGTTTGTGTGGGAATCCTAGAGGACACAATAAAAAAATTGCAACCTTATGATCAAATACAAAAAAGATAGTTAAAAAGTTAACATACCAGTAACACTAAGAAAAAAGGTTCATCTAAAACAAACACCTTGTAAAATTTGGCCTTCAAGATCAAAATTCTTAACTTCTACAATTACAACACACAACAAATTTATCTCCTCTCTTGATAAAGAAGTATGGGGTACTTCCAAATACAGGAGGGTAAAAGGCTAATGGATTAAATTATTTTGTTATTAAAAAGGGGTATTATTTTAAGAAAATAAAGAGAAGCAGAATTGCATACCAGAAGAAACAGCTTTTTTTAAAAAGATTTACGTGAGTGACTGGGACTTATTTCTACTGCATTTTATAAATATTTGTTTTCCTTCAGCAACACTGTCTGCTACTCCTACAAATACAGTGAAACTATAGAAGGTTCCAGGATTTACATCTGTAATAACAGCTCTGGTGACACTGGATGCATGGTTTCTAGAGGAGGAACAATGACTTCGGATATCTATCCTCTAGGTGTAGTTGGAGGAAGTATAATCTGTGCTCCAATGGGAAAATCAGAGACGAGCATACTCTGCCCAGATGTGGAAAATGGAGCTGGGCTCTGTGAAAGTCAAGACGAGACTCCATCAGTGCTCAAGATTATCTGCTGACAAACAGACAGAAAAAGCAGAGGCACAGCCCTGCCTCCACATTTTGGGCAGACTGAGCATTACGGGTAGCCCAGCAGCACTTCCACAGTACCAGAGACTCTCTTAACTGGTTCATCCTGGGACACCCGGGAACCCCACTAGGCAGCTCAGGGACAGATTCTCTTCACCTCAGTTAAAACAAGACAAAACAAAGCAAACGACACAGCAACATATATTTACAATGAGGGAGAAAAATGGGCACAATACCTAGCATGAGGAACAGAGGACCACCTCAGCAACCTCTCCTCTGCTGATGAGCTGAGCAGAGCAGTGTGGCTGAGAGGAACGCAGCCCAGTGCGCCCACATCCCAGCTGCAGCCACGGGCCCCTCCGACACGGGACGTTCCCCAGACACATGCACTGTGTGGGAGCCTTTCAAAATAAGGACCTGAGGGCTTCATTCAGAAGCAGAAGGCGACAAAACCTCCCACAGAAACCCCACCCACACATTAGCATCGTTGACTGCAGGTAGGCTGGGTGCAGCAGTTCTGCCTGGAACAATAACTGTATTTCAAACCTTAGGCGGGCAGGCAGAGCCCTGAGCTGCACAGCAAAATGCAACACACCAGAATCAGAGCTGCAAGAAAGCATGACTTACTTGTATACAGGCTTATGGACAACCCTTCTCCTTCCGTCTCACCATCAGCCGCTACTGCAAATACTATGAAATTGTACAATGTCCCAGGGATTAACTCAGTAATTTCAATGTTGGTATCATTGGACGTCACGTTCCTAACAGAGGTACCATCTACAACCTTGATCCTGTACGTGTAGGAGTTGGAAGCACTGCTGTTCTCCACCCATGTTAAGTTGACAGACGTCATACCAACATATTCTGCCTTGAGATCAAGAACTGGGCTGGGCTCTGTGAAAGGCAAGACAACAATCCGTCAACCTGCAAGAACATCTGCTCACGGTACGTGGACAGAAGAAACACAGCACGACTTCACTCTCTTCACATCACTCATTGTTCAGAGTGCAGGAGCACCCCAGCAACATCGCCAGATGCTCCTGGAGGTTTTTGCAGCAACAGGCAGCTAAGAGAGAACTCAAGAAAAGTCATTCTGAGTGGGATTCATCTCCCTTTGACACTCCAAAGCAGAATCACAGGTCACCACTGTGCCAGCGCTCCCAGGGCTTCCCCCTGGGAATCTAGAGAGGTGGGCAAGAAAGGGATGAGGATGGCAGGGATGGAAGGGTTTGGGTTTGGTTTTTTTCCTGTTGGTTGGTTGGTTGGTTTTGTTGTTGTTGTGGGAAATTTTTGTTTTATGTTGGGGGGCTTGAAGGGGTTTGGTGTTGTTTTAAAAAAAAAAAAAAAATCGGGGCTGTGTTTCTTCCACACATTAACACCCCATTCTTAGTAGAGAGCCCAGGTAAGGCTTGTATTATATTGCAACCCTTGGGCAGGCAGGCAGAGCCCTGAGCTGCACAGCAAAATGCA
>WEKW01002448.1:0-25111 GCA_013389905.1 Sula dactylatra
TGGATTTTTTTTTTTGTTGGGGTGGTGTGTGTGTATTTTTTTCCCCTCCTCTGACATTTCAAAGGCTTGGAGTTAGACCTGTAGTTGGTTAAGTAGCTTAATTTCATTTTGTTATAGCCATACACAACATCCCTAGNACCTCTATATACTTTTATATATATGACAGTAGAAAGGATAAAAAAGTAGAGAAGGCAAACACTGCCATGTTTCAAAAAAAATCCACTGCTAGATAATGAAGATGGGAGCAATGAAGAACTTTGAGAAGCACAGCTTGCCTTTTAACTGAGTAATTGTTACAGAATTTCTTGTACCAGCTTCTGAATCACTTCATATTGGCCACAGTCAAAATATTAGGACACCAGTCTCTGTGGACTGCTGATATGTCAATTCCAGCATAAATACCCCTAACACAAATCATCCCCACACTCAACAGCAGCACAGCACAGCTAATTTCTGCCTGGCACATCTGATGAGGCAGTTTGGTGCTATTTTAAAAGGTCCAAGAACATTCTACTGACTTAGCGCTAAGGCACCATGGACCTTATTTTAACACCATCAGCCCTAAACAAGAGAGCGGACTCATTAACTGCACAAATCACAAATCCACTGTCTTTTCTAATATATTGACAGGTATCTTAGAGCTGCAGGTGAAGGAGTACAAACAATACAACAGATTTTGATAAATCTTGAGTTTGCTATATGAAAAACATCTGCCAAGTAATTGCCCTCCTACAATCTAATCACCAACATCTGGCCTTATAGAAAGTAAAAACTTTCTCTGTTGTGTGAAGCCTAAGAAAGAGTTCTGTATCTGCAAGAGAAGTGGCTTTTATCTTCAGTCCTAGTTCTGCAGCAAGAAGTCCTTCAATTTAGCCTGAGGAGGTTACTACAATCAAGAAACCAAACAGGGAAATTGCATTTATACCCCACACTGGAACAGGAAATTGTCTTCTTTTTTTTGGTCTTTTTTTTTTTTTTTTTTTAAATGGGATTTTTCTCCAACTGTTCCATGATTTCTGAGAACACAGTAAGGGCAGTGGGATACTTGGAATAATGGAAAAAAATTTTCAGTCTTGATACTTGAAAACATGTTCCAAATTCCTAATAAAAGTTAATCCTCCTTGCATTTAAAAAGGGGGAACGTGACTTGACTCTTATGTCTAATTAAAAAATATTCTGTGTACCTGAATTCTTACTAACTCTTATGTTCCTGCGATGGACTTCAAAGACTGTACTCCCTCTCCTCCTACTTGGAAGAATACGTGTATTACAAGGCAAAATAATATTACTCATTCCTTCTCCTATATCCAGAAGATAAACTGAGAGAGGTAGTAGATTTGCAGTCCTTCACAGAGGACACATGAAAGAATTGTGTTTCTCAGACAGTCATAGCTGCTAAGGAAATATAAGGTAGACATTAGTTAAGACATGTGACAGATATATAAAAAGTTAAGAATAGAATGAAGGATTTAGAAACAAAGCCACATTTGTGTATATTTTAAACTTAAAGAGGGGTAGGGTAAGGTGAAGTAAGCAGAAAGAAAAATGGCAACAAATGAATGAGGTTCAGAACTAATGTCACAGCAGTACAAGTGTAAGATTGGAGAAGGGCTGTATGGGGCCAATGCAGAGGATTTTTCTAAGAGGGAGAAATAACACTCTCCTCCAAACTGCTTTTTGTGAAGAAATACTTTCAATTAAAAATTCTTGAAAGGAATAGGAGAAGAAAAGATGTCTTTGTCCTCTACCAGCCTGCTTACTTCTTCAGCAAAATGCTTCCTTCCAGCAAAAGCTGCCCTTTATTTCACTTTAAAATGTAATAATTTTTCAGACAGAAGGGCTATATTTGTCAGTTACTACTCACTGGGTTACCATTAGTGTTCCTGTCTTGCCAGTAACAAAATTCCTGTTTCCACGCATGTTTAAGAAACATGATGTGTAGGTAAAGGAGTAAGACGTGAAACTCAAACTAAAACTCAGTGACTATCAAAAGATTATCTGATGGCCACAGTCTAGATCCCAGCAGACAGGCCACATCAAGTACAGTTATTATCTAATGTTTTTAATAAGATAAGGTTCCAGTCCTCAATTGGGCTGCCAATGGGGCTGACATCATATATGAGACTGCTTACTCTAATTACACAGTCTACTTACCACTGGTAAGCACTAACCAACCTGTTCTAGAGTAGGATCTATTTGACCCTTTTAGAGAGGGTCTGATAGACTAAGAATCATTAAGGCTGGAAAGATCTCTAAGTCCAACCGTCAACCCACCACCACCATGTCTCATAAACCATGTCCCCAAGTGCCACGTCTACATGTTTTTTGAACACCTCCAGGGATGGTGACTCTACCACCTCTCTGGGCAGTCTGTTCCAACGCCTGACCTCTCTCAGTAATGAAATTTTTCCTACTATCCAATCTAAACCTCCCCTGGCACAACTTGAGGCCATTTCCTCTTCTCCTATCACTAGTAACCTTGGAGAAGAGACCAACACCCACCTCACTACAATCTCATTGTGGGTATCTGTAGAGATCGATAAGGTCTCCCCTCAGCTTCCTCTTCTCCAGGCTAAACACCCTCAGCTCCCTCAGCTGATTCTCATCAGACTTGTTCTGCAGACCGTTCACCAGCTTCGTTGCCCAGAGAAGGCAATGCTTCAGCACCTCAATGTCGTTCTTGTACTGAAGGGCCCAAAACTGAACACAGGATTCGGGTGCGGCCTCACCAGCGCCTACTACAGGGGCATGATCACTGCCCTACTCCTGCTGACCACACTATTCTTGATACAAGCCAGGATGCTGTTGGCCTTCTTGGCCACCTGGGCACAACTGCTGGCTCATGTTCAACCAGCTGTCAACCAGCACCCCCAGGTCCTGTTCCACTGGCCAGCTTTCCAGCCACTTTTCCCCAAGTCTGTAGTGTTGCATGGGCTGTTGTGACCCAAGTGCAGGACCCAGCACTTGGCCTTGTTGAAACTCATAAAATTGACCTTGGCCCCTCGATCCAGCCTGCCTAGATCCCTCTGCAGAGCCTTCCTACCCTCAAGCAGATCGACACTCCTCCCAGTTTGGTGTCTTCTGCAAGCTTACTGAGGGTGCTCTCAATCCCCTCGTCCAGATCATTGATAAAGATATAAAACAGATCTGGCCCCAATACCAAGCCCTGGGGAACACCATTTGTGACTGGCCACCAACCAGATTTAACTCCATTCACCACGCCTCTCTGGGCTTGGCTATCCAACCAGTTTTTTACCCAGTGAAGAATTCACTTGTCTAAGGCATGAGCTGTCAGCTTCTCTAGGAGAATGCTGTGGGAGACAGTGTCAAAGGCTTTACTAATGTCCAGGTAGAGGGCTTCTCTCTGCAACCTCATCATTGCCAATTATCACTTCATTATCATGTCCCACTTTCTTAAACAAAACAAGTCCATCTAGGCCTGTCTGTAATTGAATTACCCAGCAGTCATGGGACAAAAGTTCCTTAAAACATAACCAACACAGAAAACAAATATGCATGACAAAAGTCACTTTCATATGATATGTAGCATATGACAGCAGTGGGGCCACCATTACCAGCAACACCAAGGGGAATAACTAGCAGGAAGTAAAAAGGATTGTGTTACCCTAATAATGAAATAATGAACATTTTGTCTTATCAAAAGGCTACGTGTTCAAGTGCTGAGGGTTGACACAGAGGGAGAACAGCCAGGGTAAGGAGGTTAGAAAGGAGCTCTCCCAATGACCTCCAAATGAGGAAGATAAGCCCAAAGGAAGCTGTTAGCTGCTGAAGGTAGACTTAAATTCAGCAGGAAGCCACAGGACTTAGCCTCTCTTCAAAGGATTGTATGGGAATGGAGTATAATTTTTCACTACTACACTTAACACATGACTACATCATTTAATGGACCTGTCAACTCTGGCATTTCTGATCAACAGAATACTGCTTTTGGTACTAATGTATATCCTGAGTCACCATCTGAATTTCTGGTGTTACTTCCCAACAGATGGTCACCATACATGTGAAAAGCAAATCTGTTTTGTACATGAAGTCAGACTAACACGCTATCCGTGCATAAGATTCACAGTGAGCATTATATAGTATTCAGCCGTAAGCTCAAGGAGTCCAGGACTTGCTGGGGATATGCAGATCCATTGTAACATGTCTGATGCAGATTACATTCAATTGATGGCTTTTGGATTTGCCTCTATTTGCAGATCTAAACACAGTTCCTCTTCATCAGAAACCCTGTTAAAGAGGAATAAGATAGAATCTAGCATAGCCAAACCCATGGAATTTTAATTATGTCTGTTACAGAAGAAGAAAATTCAAATTAAAATTTTAATGTGTTTGGTATCAGGGCTGTGACAGTATACACTTAGTGCATCAGTTCCCTACATGGTTCAGGAACTCTTCAGTTAGTCCTTGCACAGATGAGACATTGGTCTGGCATGAGACAATGGATGGACAACTCCCAGCCCTGGTCACACCGAAGGTTTTGTTTCATCATTACTGAAGCTCTCCAGGTCTAGGCAGGCCCTGCTATGGATAGTCTGGCTCTATTTGCATGCTTGTATGGGTTGACTAACATACAGGGTGGAAATTCTAGTAGTCACAGCAACTCCCCTAGGCAAGCTCTGCTGCAGAATTGACCAAACTATACATGAAGATACTTGTAAATATCAGTAGAAACTGTTCCTACAGATACAGAACTTTCTTTTGTATGTAACTAAGATAGGAAAAATTCTCTACATAAATTAAAATAATAATAGCAATGAATCATGTATGCACTGGAATGCCCACACAGGACCATGTGCCAGCTGGATATAAGAATATACTAAAACAGCAGTTCAGAGAGTCTCATCCAATCTAGATGAAGATGCTGTTGCAAGAGACCCTCACAATGGAAACCCCCATTGCCCTTCAGACAATGACTGACCATCCTGTTCACACATTTCAGTTCCCCACAAGATCTTTACCCTGTGGAAAATAATCCGATAAGGGTTTTTTGATTGTTTTTAAGCAAATACTCTGACTGTGAGTGCTTATGCAACTAACCAACTGGTTTCAAAATAAAAAAATTCCATTAATCTGCAATACTTCAATACTTGCTTAAATGTAAACCAAGAAGGAAACAATCTGACTAGTCTTTTTTTTTTTTTTTAGTTTTTTTTTTTTTTTCCCCCAACCCTGTAACTACACACAGCACAGTTGCTGTCTAAAAGTCTGGCAAAGCTAAGGAGTAGAAGAGTAGAACACAAAGCACATCTCATATGCAGTACCACTTTAACTTGCAAGGTTGACAATCTTTTGAAGAATATCAGCTTTATTTTTGGCTTGAATCCTGGATAGAAAACTGACATAGCATTCTAGGATGACTGGATTAGGCAGAGGTGTCCCCAGATACCTGCACGTCCAGAGCTGCTGCACACAAACCACAAATCTCTTGCTAAAAAGTTTATCCAGTAAAATATTACTTCCAAAATTCAAGGGAAAATTCAGATTCAAGAGTCATTTGGATACCATGAAGTCTCTTGTTTATAAGAGCAGATAAACAGACCATCAGCTAAAAGGTATAGGATAATTTTACCTTCAATTTTGCTTTTCCATTCAAACACTCACTCTCTACATTAAAATTCATTCCTGCAATACAGGGATGTGGAACACTGCCAATACATTAGCTGCTTTTTTCAGCTCACAATGGGATGGCAGAGGGGAGGGAGTGGGAGCTACAACATTAAAACACATCCATGTTTCAAGGTAATCTTAAGCAGATTCAAATATGCTCCTTCACACAAACATTCTAGAGAAAAGAGGTACTTGAGCCTTTCAGCACCCATGAAATGAGACACTGCATTTCCTATACCTTGTCCAGAGGGAGAATGAAATGGTTGTGTGAATAGAGTATATTATGTATTTTTATATTAAATATGAACATCCAGTTTAAAATTTTTTCTACCACGACCAAGATCTAAAGCAATTTCATCACTTATCAAAGGGTGTCTGCTGGTTCCGCTGCTCACTTTTCTCATTTCTTGGACAATAATATGAGAAGATGAACACCTCCTTCCAGGATTTGAATTTAGGAATACTAACACTTAGCATGTACACAATACCTCTCTCAGTAGCATTAATGTGTTCCTCTGTGCTTCCCCTCCCCAATCTGTTGATGGATGTCAAAGCCACACATTACAAATGTACTACAGTAACTCCACAGCTTAAATTATGCTAATTTTTTAAAGTAATCTTTACTTATTGATCATAACTGTTCATATCATTCCAAAACATGCAGTGGTTATTCTTATTTAAAAATAAGTTTTTAAAAATTTCACTGCTTAGAACATGAGTTGGAAATAATTAAAATTATGTCTGGTAAGTGAGGAGAAGCTATGCTTTTATTTAATCACTCTAGTTAATAAATATGAAGCACTGGTTCAGTGGTGGATTTCAATCTTAGCCTGAGACCTACAGTATTTTTATAAGCACATTAGAAGACAAAATTTTCTCCTTTATTGTCTTATCTTGAGCAAGCCAATTTCCATGCCTTTAAAAATGGAACAATGAGGACAACCTTTTAGAAAAACTGTAAAGACCAGTACACCACAGTAAAGCAGTATCGTCACTGGAAATGTATTCAGTTTATTATTCCAAACTCTGCCAGGCAAATGGATTATTCATCAAGAAAGCATAACATCTAATATCTTAGTTTGTCATTAATTCCACCTGAGTTTAAATCTGCCTACCCAATTCCACCTGAGTTTGAATCTGCCTATCCCTACTAGCCTTGTTGCAGTCAATCGGACTACTGACTATATATAGTGCTAAGCATTTGTGTATCTCCTACAATACTAGTGTCCAGAATTTAATTTTACTGGAACAGAATGTACAATCTACTGTTTTATCTCTTGACTGCAGGAAAATTCAACAATCCTAGATCACACCTACACTGCTCTGTTAGTTTTGAAGTGTGACCACATTGAGATCACTCTACAGAAGCATGTGCTGGCCACATCCTCAAAGCAGGGAGCATCCTTAGCCAGGACATGTGTCCAATACATCTTTGACACATTCCTGGCACATTGAGACTCCACCTACACACCACTGGGAAGACTCTTAAGTTCCAAGTGCTCTCCTGTCTGCTGAGTCAAAGGCAGTATGGGTGATTAGGAAATACAGCCTTTACAAACTCTGTGTGACTAGACCAGGGCAGGAAGGTGTGGGGTTAGAGCACAGTATGCTATAACAGAATAATTACAAACCTGCAGCCACTTAAACACAAAGAAGTTCCAAGCTAAATTCCTCAAATCTCAGTCTTGCTTTTACGGAAAATCTGTCCCATTTTCTTGTGATGAAAATGCCCAAGTTAGGGCAAATGGAAGACAGGATTTTAAATAAATTAATAACTAACATCATTAGCACTTGTTGTATATTTTGCCTGTAAGCAGACTTCCAGGCTAATGTCAAGAATAGCATTTGAAAAGAGCTTTAGTGAGAACCATAGAATAATCAACATTAGTCGATGACTCTAGAGTCACCTGCTCCAGCTGACCACTCAGAGAAGGGTGTACTAGAGAAGTCTGCTCAGGACCTTGTCCAGCTCGGTTTTGAATATCACCACAGATGGAAATACAGAAATTTATACTAGAATAATGAGAATTATTCCAGCTGGTAATTAAAATGAGAAATGAGTAAACTGATTTAACTAGAAGTAGCTCTCCCTAATATTGACTCAAAGCATGAAACAAAATATTGGATTCTCTGCCAATCTTCAGAATGATGGGGAGCTTTGAACATAAATTCTCAGTGGTGTATTCTATAGGCAGCCTCAAAGGCCAAAAATTCCCAAAGAATATAAGAACATCTGACATCCCAATGTTACTTGCCATCTAAGAGTTCAAACTTGTCCTGTAATTCTCACACTGAGTAGTTATATTTTGGTCAGAACCCATTTAAAAATTAAAAAAGAAATAGTGGAAAAATAGCCTTTCACATGAAGTTTCTACACAAATTTATGACAGTTATATAGAGTTGAACTCTGAAAAGCAGGTATTCAACCCTCCTCTCCCCTCTGTCCCCTTGCCCCCCCATCAGCAAGTATTTGAAACTAAATCCTAGCAGAGGAAAACATGCAAGATCGCTGTGTCTTACGTATGAACTGTTCTTTCAGTTTCAGTTCTTTGCCTCCAGTTCTGCTCAGAACCTGAATGTATAGAAGCAGCTGCAAAAAAATAGTGAAAACAGAGTTAAATAAAAAAACTACTCAAAGAATATTCGGGGCCTAATTTTGCTCTTTGTTAATTTGATTTTATCTTGATTGCTTGGATTAAAATGAGAACACATTGTAGTCCTTAATTCAAATCCATGCCATAGGGTATTTCGTGTTCTGTGGGTTGGTTAGGGGATTTTTTCATAGATGAGAGAAGGAGGGAGAGTGAGGATAGGTCTTCTTAAATCCACGCTACTTCCCTCTGTCCCTATCTGCTGGCAAGTAGACTATAGAATTTTAATAGCTTTGCCTGTGAACATTTTCAGATTGTTGTTTGTACAAACATCCAATTAATGTACACAAAGTCTTTCACGGGTAGCCAGTGACAGTGTTCGTTAGCCATAGTCTTTGGCTAACATGAACTCTTATGTATTACTGCTACAGGATGCCACTGTGATGTTGTAACCACTCACTTGTTAAAGTGATTAAAGCAGTGACTGAAAGGGTACATAATTATTATTTCCTAAACTCTATATTCGTTTTGGATTTAGACAAAAAGAGCACAAAGTTCAGGGGATTCCTTTAGTTCTACAACTAATTATATGAAGTAATATTTCTCCATTACACAACACTCATATACATAAATAACATAATCTCCTATAGAAATAAGCCTGTATACAGTTCCCTTAACTTTTCCAGCTCAGCAGAAGACTTCTATATTGGAGTATATATGTATAGGATGCAATGGTTCCACCAAGAGATTGCAAACCAAGATTTCAAAGCTTTGTTCCTGGCTCTTGCCACTCACTCTTTATATGTTCTTACAGAAGTTATTTAAAAAGTTATCTACAGAGGATCGAGGATCAAAACACTTGTTTTTACTGACAATGTTAAGGTCAATGTGGTAACCATTTACTAGAAGTGATTTTTCAGTAAGATTCATTGCTTTCTTGAACAGTACTTCTGCTTGTCATCAGAGTTCCAGGTGAATATTATGGACGATCAAAATATGTCAGTCATAAGGCTTCCTAATCTAACTCTGCCTAATGATCAAAGCACAATTTTTCTTTCTCACTAAAATGTGACTATTTTGATCAGCCTAACTTTAAATGCTTCCCACAACGGCATTCCCGTTATTTTCCTTAAGGGATCTTTTTATTTTGTGATGGGGAAGCCTTTAGTCTTCTTATCACACTTGCCCTGATTATTGCAGGGAGAAAAGATGACTTTCCAGATGTTTTTCCTGGGAAAGGTCAAGTTCCTGGAGCTGCAGAATTTATTGAAGATTACTGAAATGAAGACGAGGCTGGATTGAGGATTATATGTCTTGGGACTTCTTTGCTTTTTGAGGAATGGGAGGGTGTGGGAAGGGGAAGACAGCTGCTTTGATCTCCACATAATGAAATGTGTTCCTGTTTGGCTGCAGGTTTTTGGTTCTTTAACACGTGTTTTTGATGCATCAAAAGGCTTATTTCCATGAAAAAAAAAAATTGTCTTAAGCATTTACAAGTCGATTATGAAAAACTCTACAAAACAAAGTGAATATCGCTATCCTCTCTTCATAGAAACTAAAGCAAAGCAGAGTGATTTGGATCTTAAGAGTCAGCTAATGACTTACTGGAACAGTACCCAAACTTTTTACTCCCAGTTGTGTGCCCTCTTTTATGCCTCTCCTGCTACTATACTTTTGTTTCTGTATTTTTTCCTCTGCACATTGTGCATATCTCTATTGCTGGTAGCTTCCTCCTACAGCAGCAGTTCCTTGTTTATAAACAAATAACACCCATGGCTGGTATCTCACTATTATGAATTTTCTTCATGATGATACTCAGGGAAACAAAATTAAATGATTGGTTCAGGAAAGCACTAATAAAACTATAGAGAATCTCTGAAGCAAGACAGAATTTTAAGGATCTTCTTTTAATCAGAGCTGGAGAGCTGACATCTGCTGCCCATTTGTGGAATTTATTGTAATAGATTTGTCCAGGAGAAGCTCCATGAGGAACCTTAGTTCATGTGTAACAGCCCCACCTTGTGTAGATGTTTTGTAATGCAACAGGTAATTAGATGATGTTGCTAATAAATGTTTTAAGAAAATGCTATTGAAATTAAGAATGAGTACAGAAGTTGAGAGAGAAAAAACAGTCACATTAAAATGCACGTTCCTTCCATTTTCAAGGTTGTGGCACATAAGTTAGATAATAATTTTTCATTGGATGTCTCTCCTTGAGCCAAATCACCGTAATGAAACTAAATGGCAAATGTCCTTCTTTCAGTTGAACACTATGTGCAACTTTTACTTTAGGAGGAGTAAGAAATATGCATCTATCTGGAGTCAGAAACACAGAGATGCTTAAATTTAAGAAGCATCTTATTCTAAGTTGCAGCACCTTAACATGAAAGTTCCTGAAGAGCAAGATTTAAATGGGGAAAGACAGACCAAGACAAGCAAGTATCATAATTATATGGAGATGAAAAGCAGGCAGTAGGAATTCTGCTTTAGTGCTTCACTCTGATGTCAGAGGTCCCTGCAATGCTCTGTAATATGCAACCACTTAGCCTGGTGAAGTGTTCATCAGTTAGAGAGTGCACATTGTTTCTTTGCATTTAGCATTTTAGAATCAGTAGATAAAAGCAACATTCTTCTTTTCCCCATTTGTAAGCTACAAATACAGTGCCCAGTCATTTCCCTACTATAATACTACAGGCACCTAAATTCCTTGATGCCTATGGCTTCTCAGACATGCGTGGGCGGTTGCTCCTTAACCTAGTTCTGGCAAAGCAAAAGGGGCCATGGCAAACCTTTACTATTAGAAGTGTATAAATTAGTCAGGGCCGTTTTCACAGAACTAGGCTGAGAAGCAAATAGGTCATGGGCAACTAGGTTGAGTAAATAATTGCCATGAGCAAGAGGAGCAGGTAGTGATGAGCACAGATAATGGCAACCCCTTTGTCTGGCTCAGCTTTAGCCTTGCTGGTATTTTGCACACAGAACTGATCAGCTTACTCTCTAGTACACAACTATGGCCAATTAAGAAAAAGGAAACTAGGTGTTTCTCTGCCTAATTACAGTAAATGTTCCCAGTACAGCTCTTGTACATTGATAAGATCAGTCTCATGGCAACAACATTTTGTAACCATGGCTTGCTATCTTCTAAAATCTACCAAATGAAAGAGATGGCAGCTGCACTTCATGTAATAGCCTGGCACTCAGCAGGAGTTGGCAGGTGCAGATTTTTTTCTTTTGAGGAGGTTAAAATCCACATGTCCTATCTCCTGATGCAACAATTGATCAGAAGACTCTTAGCTACTCATGGTGGTAGTGCCTGCCACCCTCCTTTAGGAAGCTGTCACAAATTCAAGATTACTATATCAGGAATTCATAATGCTGGAGACCAGTAGGTGGGATACATTCCAGGGAGGTGAGTGTTCAAGTTCACTGCCCAAGCACTATTTACATATTTATGCACTGACTGGCTAATAATAAAATACAGAAACAAGCTTGGCAGTAAGAACCCAACACTCCTGCCCATCTATATGACTGAGCATGCTAGCGACTAGGCTGAGCACACACCCTCTTAGGCTCTCTCTCTGCTCCCCATAATCTTAAGTTGAAGCTCTGCATCAAGGCATGACTTTAGGTGGAGGAGGAGTACAGCCTGCCTTCAACCCCATGAAGAGTCTTTAGTACATCAGGTAGGGCACTTTCTGAAGTCATGGGGTTTAGACTCCCTGAGGCTGAGGGAGTAGATCACACCTGTTGCATTGGGTCTACTGCAGATGTATTAGTTCTCTGCTTCATTTTTTGGATCTCAGCAAGACTTACCAGAAAAAAAAAAGGTGCTCAGACTGTGGACAACCTTAACATGCACAGAAGCACAGTGCAAGTCCCTAGAGAGCTTTCAGTCTTAATGGGAAGGTTCCTAAAGAACTGTAGGTGTCACAGGGTTAGGCAACAACTAAAGAAAAATTTTTGCATAAAACCAATCAGATTTAGGAGCATATCTAAAAAATGATTGAAATGAGCTTCAAGTGTCTAAGATTCAGTCTTTAACTTTTTCTCTTTATATTGACTTACCTATCAAATACATTAAAGTTGATAAATTTGTAGGCTGTATTATAGTTACGACCTACCATCTAAAACAGACTGAGAAACACTGGTGAATCCTTTAAAGGTGCTGTTACATGTCCAATTTTGCCACTCTAATAGAAAACAGTGCTATTAAATTATTTTTAATTAACTTTGCCAAATAGAGTATTTACTTTGATGGTGGTAACTCAAGCAAATACTGATCTCTCACCCAGAGTATGTATGAGAGGAAATGTGGTGATGTCCACATTTTTTTTTTAAAATCTATTTATTCTTACACTAATTTTTCACATTTTATCTCTTGGGAAAGACCAAAGTAAAATTTAAAAGCTCCTTAATTCTGTTAAAACAAACTAGCAATGCCTCACATTCCTATTTTAAAGAAACTCCTCTTCACTTGTAGTGATTTGAATACTGCCTTTATGCTTTTTCATATGAACCAGCAGTGGAAAGTGTTTCCTGTGGATTATGATTTCACAAAAAGCCTATTGTTAACTCAACTCTGGTTTCAGGAAAAATATGATTTTGTTGGATTTACAATGCAGGTATGTTTCTAGCGTAGAAAAAATCATACTCTGCTAGAAAGTAACACTAATTCTTACCAGAACCAGAACAGGATGTTTTGCCTCTGGAGGTCTGAAGAGACCACTTTGTGAACAATTCCACTGGGGGGCAGATTTAGTAGGCTGTTATCCTCTATGATCTGATCATGAAAAATGGACAGCAAAACAGTGCATGAATAGGCAGTCCTGGAGAAAGCACAGAAAACCAGACAGATTTGAGCAAGTCTTTCTGAAAACCATTCCCACAAGTAAACTGGCTCTTCCCAACAAGTTTTGCTTTTCAAGATCAGTTGCAACATTCCGTACTAAAACTTTATAAAACACACATCAGCCTGAGATAGAGTCTAAAATGAAAGCTTTCAGTCTGGACCACAGTGGTCATTAATTAAAATTAAGTGTTACGGCGGAAAGTGTTCAACAACACTAACCCTGGTGGTACAACCATCTCATCAGATAACAAATATTGGTATTTTGTCCCCAAGTTATACATGTATTAATCCCAACAGCAAAATGGCACCACTGAAATACAGCGCAGGGGCACATGCAAGAGAACGACAGCTTCAGGATGACTAAGTGCATGCACATAATAACCCACCTGGAATGAGCATTAACCTGTTCTTGTTCTCATAATACATTGTATGAGAATCCAGTGTACCTAGTTCTAACTTTGGCCTTCGACAGCCAAACTACTCTTGCAGATTTTTAAATGAGATAGTCCACTCTTTCTTTTCTTTCCCAGGTACTATAATTCCCAACTGCCTGTCCCCTGCAGAGTACAGAATTAAGCAATGTGTACTATTCACTGTTTATATATTACTTTAAGGGTTTGTAATAAGTGTGATAAGTATATAACAAAGGGCTTACTTCTCATACCCAGATATAATTTAATTCCATAGTAATCCTACTGAATTAGTGGGACAGTGTCATGGTTTTAGCTGGGATAGTTAATTTTCTTCACTGTAGCTAGTATAGTGCTGTGTTTTAGACTTAGTATGAAAATAATGTGATAACACACTGATGTTATGGTTGTTGCTAGGTAGTGCTTACACTAGTCAAGGACTTTTCCAGCTTCCCGTGCTCTTCCAGATGCACAAGAAGCCGGGAGGGGAGGGAATACAACCAAGAGAGCTGATCTGAATTGGCCAAAGGGTATTCCATATGATGTGACGTCGTGCCCACTATATTAACTGGGGGGAGTTGGCCGGGGGAAGCAGCAATCATGGCTCAGGGACTGGCGGTGTCAGTCAGTGGGTGGTGAGCACTTGTGGTTTTTTTTCCTTTTCCCTCTGTTCCCTGGGTTTTGTTTCTCTCTCTCGTTATTTCTTTTTGTTATATTATCATTGTAATTATTATTATCATTACCATTACTACTCTTATTATTTTATTTTAATTATTAAACTGTTCTTATCTCAACCCATGAGTTTTCTTGCTTTTGCTCCTCCGATTCTCTCCCCCATCCCACAGGGGTGGGGGGAGTGAGCGAGGGGCTGTGTGGTGCTTAGTTGCTGACTGGGGCTAAACCACAACAGACAGGCAGCCTCATTCTCTTTATACAATACTTTACTCTTCATGTAGTCCCAATAGAGGTATGTAACAGAACCAGAAGTCCAGAATCTCAGATTTGGCCAAGCCTCTAATTACAGGGCAGTCTAAATAATCCACCTTCAGAAGTGCCCCACACGGCATGGTCCCAGTTCAGTTAATCTGTTCCACAAGACTTCTACGAACCGAGCTGCACAACATACCCAGCAATTCCCCCTGCTATATGTCACTGTTCAAGCCACAAATAAGTCAATCAGATCAGCATACCAGCAGAGCTGTAGCACCCATGCTCTCCCTGTAGCACACTGGCTTGCATCTGATGCCATTTTTTCCTCAGGCAACCTCTGATTACACTGTCTGCACATTTGGCTCCCCTCTTCCACCAGCTGGGAAAGGTTACCAGCCAGCTGCATGTTTTTGAACAGACATCAGAAGATCTGCACAGACACACAGGTGCATAGGTAGAAAAAAAAATCAAGCAGGAGCCCATCTTTGGCAAGGAATCATTTCTTTTGACATGTGGCTGTTCCTCCATAGTGCTCAATCCCACCTATTGTCTGCCCATCTGCTCCTCCCTCTGTGCTCTCACCCCATGACATTTACAAGGTTGACACTTCGCTGAGTGACAAGATGAAGCACAGACTCATATAGAGGAAATTTTAAGTTCAGGCCAGAGTCTGGTACATGTACAAATACAAATCAGAACAGATTGAGTCACCCAAGAATGGCACAGTAATATTTCAGAAGGAAAACCTGGCCTAGCTTCTGCCTGTGATTCAATTAGTCGGCTAGGCCAGTGTTTCATAGTAAAGGAGGGCTTTTTGGACCAGGACCCAAAGTACATCTAGAAAGCTGGATGAGCCAGAAACAGGCTGTCTTGGAATATCTGAGGAACGCACTTCTGTCCACATCCTACCCTGACTGAGATGCTTGTGCTGATAGCATTCACATCTTGATTTCCAGGCCAGTTCAGAAGGATGTAGAGTTACTTCTCTTTTTCGATCAGGTTGGGTATAGTTTTACAACCAAATGCTATTGGAATGTTTGCATCATTAAACCAGGGGCTCCTCTAGAGGATTGTGCCTGGAGAGGCCCCTCTGGATGTTGTATATTTCTTCCTATGTGTAGAGCCCTCCTAGTGTATGACTGGCTCCCCTCCAAATGTGTTGTTTCAGGGTATTTCACGAGAGACGAAAACACAGAATGAATTCCCCTGCCTTATGCCCTGTGTGGCCAAGGAAGTGTCCTCTGGAAACAGTAAGGATCTGTTCATTGCCTATAGACTGTATGAATCTGAGACTGAGGAAAGGTGGTTTTACTGTAATAGCAAATTCGAGCTCTTTCCATGATCAAGCTTTATAATACATTTTGACTCCTGACTAAATTCTATTCCACCTACACACACAAAATCCTAACTAGTGATCTGTGCCATATCTTTCTATGATTATGATCTCTCAGAGGAACTAGCATCTGGATGTTCAGTCAGCTGTGGGGCAATGATAGCAAAAAGCATGTCAGTGCACTCAGGCCTCAGCATTTGCAAAGCAGAAGAGCCATCCTGCACCATGAAAGCATTCAAGCAGGCCAAAGTCTGTCAGGATGGATACTGGCAATTGATCTTTATGGGATACAGGCCCAGACAGAGCCTGAGGGAGCAGCACAGAGGGCTGCCACCAGTACAGTCTTTGGTAACAATCTGATAGAGCAGAACAGACGCGATAATCGAGATAATACAGCTGGTAATAGAATAAAGTAGCACCTGCTTTGTGAACAGGACTGTTTGTAGAGAAAAAGAAAGTCAGATGATATTACAGACACAACATGATTTGGGGTGAAATCACTGGGAAAAATATGGGAAGGCATCATAGGAAAAATATTAAACAGGGTCTTGAAGAAGAGTTTGTGTAGCAGCAGAGCTTACATAAAGCTGCCCCCAGTCTAAGAGATGCTATGGACCCCCCCCACACACCCCCACACCCACACACCCGAAATTAAGAATGGAGAAGAGAGGCTATGGAAGCACAAAGAAGAAAAAAGATGTATGCTATTATAGGAGAAAGAATGTGTAGGTGGAAATGTGATCAGTGCTGTACACAAGGGCAGAGAAATGTTTAAATAAAACACGTCTGGCTGGTTTATTCTGTTACTGTTCTTAAGTGATGTGAAACCATTGAGACAGAAGCCCTGTTCTGTGTATTTAATCATTTCACAGGGAGCGTGATATTTGAAGCTTTGGGAAAACACATCAGAATGAGATGCAAAAAAAGATTCAAAGAAACAGCATGGGATTGAAACAGATTTTAAACATTTTTCAGGGTGATAGGAGCCTGAGTATTTGGAGTGTGCAGTTGTCTTTGGAGATGGATGTCTCTTCAGTATGCTGTTACTCAGCTGCATCTTTCAAGCTTGATTAATACTTAACGTGATTGTCTTTAAAATCCGTCAGCATTTGGCATAGATCAGATAAGTGGCTGTAACAGAAGTGCAAATATTTGTGCTGGAGTTTTGTAGTCTGCTGTGGTTATGATCAATAAGTTTTGCTTATGCACCTCCAGACATTGTTTGTAAATCATCATGCTTGGTTTATATTAAATCAAAATGCTCAAAAATATTTTCCTATGGGTTTACTATTTTAAATAAATAAGTAGCAACATTGCTCAGGGTACCTAGCTAGCATATTTTAAGATACTTAAAAATCGTGCCAAAGAAGTTGAACAGATATTAAATTGATCAGAAAGGGATCCAATCACAGGAGATGCGCTCTGATAAGGGCAGGAAATATGGGTAAAACAATCCTTAAAAACAAGAATTTTCAGGAAGACAGAAGAGGTGAAAGCCTTTTTAGTCAAAATACTGATAAATTCCAGATACTGTAAAATGTAAAATTCACACAAATCAAGTTAAGTTAATTATTTGGAGGTAGAGCACAATGGAAGAAAAAGTGTTGACTAAAATGGCAATGATGCATCAGAGATGTTTTATGCCATCACTTCTTTATCTGAAGAATACAAAACAACAGGGTCTTCTCAAAGTGGGTATACTGTTAAAGTTTAAAGGGGGAAAATATAAAAGCAAGGCTTTATTTTTTTGCCTGTGTTCCTCTGAATACAGGCAATCTCCTGTTACCATAGGTGTGTAATGGATCTTGGTAACATAATTAAAGACATAGTCACCAACCATACTAGGTAGAAACAGAAGCCAGGACTTACTCCAAAATCACAGCTAAAATTAAGCTAAAGTGACTGAGGAGAGTGGCCAGGGAAGATGACTGGTATAAGATGAAATTACCTGGTCATATTCTTGATACTTATCAGATTAGATATTCTAATTAGATGGTAGAGTATTAAGACAGCTGAAGGATCAGAGAAAGGAAAAATCCCCACTGCCTTTTAATAGTATGACACTCTGGTCTTATGGGATTCAGTCTGCAGAAGGAGATAATTACAGCTTCTTAGTCAGAAATGACATTTGATCCAATGGAGGTCTGAAACTACTCAGGCAAAGGAGACTGGGCAGGTAATGCTGATGTTCTTGCTTGGTTTTCAGTCTGTTACACTTCAACTCTGATAGTGAGCTGCTTCCTTTCCCACACAGGGTTTCATGATTTTTACCCCTCTGCACTTTGATCCATTTCCCATAATGCAAAGGACCCATTTCCCATAATGACGTCTATCTATGAACCTATATCCTTCACGCTCTTTAGAACTTACTTTCCTACTCATGTTTTCCTTCCATAAACTCTCCTAACCAGTTTTTAGACATGTGCAATTCAGACTGAGTAGAAGGCGCAGGCACAGTGTGAAAATGTTTGTTAGGATGAAAATAACAAAATGAGATGAGACACTTGGCAATGATAAGGAAGGTTGAAATAAACCATATTCTAAATCTGAATATAAGACCCTATTAAAGAATATTAAAATATTCCTATGTTACTGCCTATCTTTGCTTAGCAGTATAACTTCAGCCTCGAAACTTCCCAGCTGCCACATCTGGCCTGACATCAACTGTAGACAGACTAAGAGTTTTATATAAATATTTTTAACACAATTCCTATCTACGTCTCATTTCCTCCTGTAAGTCTGGAGAATTTTTCCTGGGAAGACATTCAGGTGATGATATCCTCAAAACAAATGTAGTTGCTAGTTCAGAACTCTTCAAAGGATAATCTTCCTTTTCCAAACAAGTAGCACAATAATTTTGATAGATATGATTATGTGGCAGTTCAGACTTCTTTTGGACCCTGCAAAGAGGTTCTGTTTTTTTGAACTGAACACCATGGATGTTTGCACGCAAACAAAACTTTGGGATGTAGCTACATTCTTCTTCATGTGCTGGTTGCAAAGAGGGAGATACTTGAAACTCTGTCTCAAAAGTTCTGAATTTATAAATTGCAAACTATAGCCAGTCACTAGTGATTATTTCTCCCCAAACAACAGAATGACAGAAAAGTAACTGTCTACATTTTAGCGATCTGAACACTAATGGATTCACTGAGCAGCAAAATATCTGTAGAAGCCAGTTAACTGCATTCTTTCTAAATCTGTGGGCAACAGACTGTGAGCTGTGAATAATCAAACTTTTGTCTTGTTTTTGTGACTGAATCCTTACAAGTGCAGTGTTCAGCTTCTGATTCTGCTGCTGTATGTGTGGGTTTTATCACACATTCTACTAAAAGTGTCAAAGTAATGCACTTAGAACCCTGTGAGGGCTTCCCTCTTCTCAAAAGGAAGCTCGTCAGGACAACACATTCTCAACTGCAAATTGAAAATAGGATCCCTGAGCCACTATGTCTGTTTTTTAAAATCAAACTGCTTGAAAAAGCAACTTCACTGGTGAAAACTGAGAAATCAACAAGCTCTCAGGCACTTAAGCTGTTAGGCAGGGTCTGTGGATCCAGGCTTTTGGACTTAGATGCCTTAATCCTATCTAAATTCTATTTTGAGTTCAGCACTTTGATATATTATGTTCCATTTAAGAAGTGACTTAAGTTTTATCTTCTCTGTTGATCTTATTTTCAACTCTTCCTGGATTTCAGCCCAAGACATCCCAATATTCAAGTTCAAAAGTACTTTAATTTCTAGATGGCTTTTCAGATGTGCACAAGGATTAGAGAGGGGGACTTTGTTGTTTATTTTTAACTTTAGCTGTTATCTACCTGCTCTGGAGTAAAGGAGCATGGAAAACACCCTTGAAATTTTTACATACTTTCAATGCCTTTCCAAATATTTTCCCTGCTGACAGGCAAGTTCATAACAGCTGGGAGAAAAAAAAAGCCCTCAAAAATCTCAAAGAACTATGGGATATGCACTCAGGCAAATGAGGATGGAAAGAGTAACTTTAATGGTACCTTGTCCTCAAATGCTGGTCAGTCAAGTGTAATTTGGCTGCTCAGACAGAGGTAAGCAGTCACAATGAAGAGATAACCTTAAAATCTAAGATCAATGATGAGTGGTGTACCTTTGGGGTCCATATTGGGACCAGTACTGTTTAGTATCTTCATCAATGACATAGACAGTGGGATTGAGCGCACTCTCAGCAAGCTTGCACACAACACCAAGCTGAGTGATGCAGTTGACACATCTGAGGGATGGAATGCCATCCAGAGGGACCTGGACAAGCTCAAGAATTGGGCCCATGTGAACCTCATGAGGCTCAACAAAGCCAAGTGCAAGGTCCTGCACCTGGGTCGGGGCAACCCTTGGTATCCATGCAGGCTGGGGGTTGAAGGGATTGAGAATAGCCCTGCAGAGAAGGACTTGGGGATACTGGTGGGTGAAAAGCTTGATGTGAGCCAGCAATGTGCCCAGAAAGCTAACTGTATCCTGGGCTGCATCAAAAGCAGCATGGCCAGCAGGTCGAGGGAGGTGATTCTGCCCCTCTACTCTCCTCTGGTGAGACCCCACCCGGAACACTGTGTCCAACTCTAGAGCCCTCTCAGTGCAGGAAAGACATGCACCTGTTGGAGCAGGTCCAGAGGAGGCCACAAAAATGATCAGAGGACTGGAACACCTCTCCTGTGAAGAAAGGCTGAGAGAGTTGGAGTTGTTCAGCCTGGAGAAGAGAAGGCTCCAGGGAGAACTTATTGCTGCCTTTCAATACTTACAAGGGGCTTATAAGAAAGGGGACAGAATTTTTAGTAGGGCCTGTTGCGATAGGACAAGGAGCAATGGTTTTAAACTAAAGGAGGGTAGATTTAGACTACATATAATAAAGAAATTTTTTATGATGAGGGTGTTGAAACACTGGAACAGGTTGCCCAGAGAGGTGGTAGATGCCCCACCCCTGGAAACATCCACGGCCAGGTTGGAGGGAACTCTGAGCAACCTGATCTGGTTGAAGATGTCCCTGCTCACTGCAGGAGGGTTGGACTAGATGACCTCTAAAGGTCCCTTCCAAACCAAACTATTCTATGATTCTATGGAATTATATCATTCAGATCCAGCTCAGGACTTCTTTGCAGCACAGGAAAATATAGTTTGTTACACTGAAATGAGCACATGAAAAGGGCAAAGGAAAGAGGCAGAAAGCAAGAGGAGACTTACTGCTCTTGTTGCCAACAGAAAATAGGATGTTTAGGGTGTGGGATTTTTGTTGGGTTTTCTGTTTTGTTTTTGAGGGGGATGCTTCCCTTCCACTCCCCCAGCAGTTAATGCCTCTCCTTCCATCCTGACTGCTACTCCTAATGTCATCAGCAGGAAGCCTGGCATTGTTTGACAGAGACCTCCACAAAGTAGACAACTGGTCCATTGTTGCTTTTCTACCCTTTTGCAGTTTGGTCTTCCTAGCAGGTATTTTGCACAGTCTACCTCTGAAAGCCAACAATCACTAATGATCCCTGGCAACAGTACAATGACACTCACCGGCAATCAGTGTATGGCAACAACCATCTATCACTGCAACTTATTCCCAGAATGTCCCCACAAACTGATCATTTGTGAATCAGTTTCAAGCAATTACTGAGCACAGTCCAACAATAAGTCATGGATGAATCATCGCATGCCACCAGAAATTAACTGCTGTTTGTTATTCATTATTAATTACTGACACCAATTGTTCATAGCCACTACTAGTCACCAGGAATCACGATTATATAGCACTAAAGATCATTTGCTTTGCCACTGTATTTAATTCCAAAAGCTGTTTTATATAGATTAGTCCATCAAGTTTAGTACATCACACGTGTTACTTATTCCTAACATGTAAGGACAGAATACTGCTATAGCCAAAGAATGTCCAAAGGCACTCTATGCTTTTCCACTCAATGCAGTATCCCAAATCCTTAAGTTTCTTCAGAATGTCATTTGCAACTTGTACATTTGATATCCGTTTCCAAGTATAAATTGCAAAAAAAAAAAAAACCCAAACAGGAAAAGCATTAAATATCAAGACAGACAGTTCTAGCAAGCAGCTGCACTTCAGAACAATATTCACTAGTTGCTCTTTAGGCCTTTATTTGTTTATAATCTTGTAAGTCATTGGTGTGCAAGATAACAACAAAAGGCTCTGGAAATTGTCAATGTAGGTAAGACCGTTCTAAACATTAATGACAGTGCTGTGTAAACACTGGAGAAATGTATCAGGGTAAATTAAAAAAGCATTGGTATGGAAAAATGAATGGCAGTTATAAATATTGCATGGGATTATTCAACTAGAGCAGAATGCCACTTTCTAGTTCACAGTAAATCAGATTCTTTAAGACATGCAAGGAATACCTAAACTATTGGATGGATGAGCATAAGGATTTCTCACCTAAATATTCTTGCAATACCATTCACCCTCCTGAATAAAGGAAATCTGTCAGAAAATTAATAACCTACCATGTTCTATCTGACGTTTATGGATGTAACCAGGTACGATTCTTCTCTGTACAGGGTCACCATTGCCTCCAATTAGACAGACAAAATTATTCCTCTTTTTGAAATGTAGATCCTACTCCTATTATGTCCTGCTTGACATAATCTCTTCTGATGACTGACACACATTATGTACATGTGTATTAGAACACCACCTCTTGCTAATGACATATATTTATTCTTACAGATTTAATGCAAAAACAGCTATGCAGGATACTGGCAACAATCAAATTCTTATCCCCATGGAGACATCACCCTGCAGCTTAACAAAATGAAAAAATTAAAAAAAAAGGCCTTGAGATGTAACAGAGACTCCCTCCTCCCTACCCTTCTCTTCAAATCATTGGTCAACTTCCTTTCATCTCTGTTCAGAGTCTGTAAACATGTGGATGTAGAAAGTGATCTAGAACTGTATTTCCAATAAGAAGGGGGAAACATACTGTCCCTGAGGGGGGAGTCCCTCAGAGGGAATGCATCACCCAGGAGAGGGCATTTGGTGACTCCAAACTGACCCAAATTTTTTGTCCTCAGAGATTCTCAAAAAATACTTTCACATGGTAAGGGGTGAAAAACCAAAATCACAGATGCAAGTCCTGCAGTAGTGCATGATTAAAGGCTTATTAAGGTCAGTAACTTAGAATTAAATTCACATAGTTTTAATCCAATACTGTGGTACATCTCAGGCTTACATAATATTCAGTTTAGGTTTCTCAAAATGTCAGACATATTGGCAGCACCATAAAGGCAATGCAAGGAGATCAGGGTTCATGAGTACTGATTCATTGTGACCTCATAATCTGCAATGTTCAAATCACAGTAGGCAAGATTTTTTGACTTCACAAACTTCTATCTAGTTCTAACTTTGTCACACACTAGACTATAACCAGAGCTGGAGCATATGGCTGCAGAAAAGTTGAGAAGCACTAATCAGAAATTTTCTTTTAAATAAAACATTAGAAAGTAGTAAACATCACCTTTGTTTCTGGCTTAAATCACGTCACCAAAACTGGTTGTGCAGCACATGACATTTCACATTCTGTGGTTTGGGAAAATAAATAGTAAAATACCAAAGCAGTGTTTTCATCTGTCTGCAGCAGAATCACTCACACTTCATTGTACAGGGCTATCTGAAGCAGCTCTGTATACATGGCACAGAGTTAACTTCTGTGTCAAATTAAAAATGTGCATTTTTTTATGCCAGATTCCTAGTTGGTACATCAGGCATTTTTTGATCTGTGCAAACTTTTATGTGAGGCACTGCCTGAATTATGCTATTTATACCAAATGGTAAAAAACATTGTTTCATTCATCTCAACAATGACTGAAACAGAACAGTGTGATAAAGCTGTGGAGACAAAATAAAATACGTCCAATAACAGCAGTGAAGCTACCAGCTTCCAATTTTTCCTTTTTCTTTTTCTTTCAACAGAACACCGTTAGAACCTTTGTAAGTGCTACCTTGAGTATTTTTGACTAATTAAGCCATTTCATCCATGTGCTGCTTCTATATTACAAACAGAACTTTGGAAGGTAAATATAATTTGCAGCACCACAATGACTCAGTTCTACATGCTAAGGGGAAAATATGATAAACCATTGATTAATTCTCAGTAAAATTTATGAACTTTCCACAGTTTATTATTGAGTACTGAATTACATCTGCACAAGTAAAGATACAAATGGTAGATGAAAACTGAAAACAAACAAGTAGTCTCCTTAAAGGTTAGTCCAGTTAGCAAATAAGATGGAATGAAGCTACCAGTTTCAGTTGCCTTTCTCCATATTAAAAGTGTTTGCAAAAAATTCTTCCTTAAGGTAGAGAAAAAATTCATATTTCTGCACCTCACACTCTATACATGTCCCAAGTCTATTTTCCCTTAGAAGCAGAGTTTCACAACCAGACCAGAGGGTCTTAAATTACTGTGCTAGTCTAATCTCACATATGTCACATGTACAAATTCATACAGCAGGCCTTCCCTGATCATAGCATTGGCTTTTGGACAAATAAAATTGTTAAGAGCTTTTCACGTGTACTGAGAGATTCTCTAGAATCGATTAACAGCAAATCCCTTACTACTTGCTTCAAATCATCTCTAGTCAAATAAATATTCCCTTGGTAATAATTCAACATCCCCTTGCTGTTATTTGTACTCACATGTACTTCGACCCTATAGACAAAACACAATATTATTTGCTAGCTGGTCATTTTCCCATTTTATACTCCAAAGAATGTATTTTCTAACAGGTACTACATATTTTGTCTGAAAACAAAATATATCTGGCTTAGGATATATTTGCACAGCCAAGATACAGTACAAGAAATTTCAGTCTAAAAAAAACTTAGGTAATAATTAAGGCTACCCTCATGAGTATAAATTAATCAGTCTTAAGCCACTTCCCATAAGAGGTTAGAGAATATTCATTCATACAGCTAGGTAGCAGAAGTATCTGGTCAGGAGGTTATATCCAAAGATCAAAAGAGGAAGAACAAACCATGACAAAACTCATAGCTTCTAATCAACGTTAGCCATCAGTACATTTAAATTTAAGTTTAGTATCAAAGTGTGGTATAGGATAGCAATATGTTAGTGCACTATGATTTGGTTATGAAACATCATGAGACCAATACCGCAGTGCAATGCCAACCTGTCACACTGTGATAAATCTGCATAGCTCCATACATTGACAAAGTGTCATTCAGCTTTTCAGGGTTCAGCCTTGATAGCTCATACTAAAGAGGCTATGCAAGGTCGGAATCAGTAATCAAAACATGCTATCTTTTTTTGTGAGTCCATGCATCAAAAACCAGTGGCACAGTATTCTGCATTGTTGTGGTTTAGCCCCAGTCAGCAACTAA
>WEKW01002452.1:7952-28074 GCA_013389905.1 Sula dactylatra
CGGCAGATGTCCAACTTCATACTCCTTTGGAACTAGCAATTGACTCAGAAAGTAAATGTTTTTAAAGTACTTCACACTGTATTATTTTCTCTCTTACACCACCTTTTCTTTGCTCTTACACTTGTTCCTCTGGCTTGTTCCTTGAAAGAAGACTCGTCTAGTGGAAATTTGTCAAATACTTTATAACAAGTCCAAATAATCAGGTCATACATCCTGCTGTTGTTTACCTTCATTGTAAATTCTTGAAAGGGAAACCTAGTGTTAAGCAAGAGCCCCTGGGGGGCTTATTGCCCTTTCCTTTTATTGGTTGAATATTAGGACTGGGAAAGCCACACCTGGATCATCAGGAAAAAAATGATTGCATGACCTATTGGCTGGAATTGGTATTCTGTGTAGCATCTTACCTAGGGATCTCATCCAGTAGTATTAAAAAATGGATGTAAAAATAGCAAGCTTTCCTTTCACCAAGCATTTTGATATTAATAGCATTTGACTGGCATAAAGGAGTCACTGATAATTTACTTGAACATGCTTGTAAAGAAAAAGACCTTTATAGCAGTTCAAATGTAGTATTATTTTTTATGAGAAATCATTTAATGCACCACTCCTATTAGAACCTAGATTTTTACTTCAGTCTTGGTTGAATGTTAAAAGTTTCTTTGAAACTCACTTATTTGACTTTTTTATAATTGGAAAAGGTAATTATTGCCTGTTTAACTAAAACAATTTTAAGAGATCTTATTACTTTTTGTTTCTCCCTCTTTTTTTTTCCCCCAGAGGGCAAAATATATACATACAATACATACAATACAATATACATACAATACATACTTACTGTATATGTATACATATATACATGCATACTTTAATTTAAAAAAAAGGTCTAGGTAGCTGCACTTGCCACCATCTGCCAGATCCTGTAATGGAAGTAGCGTAATGCCATAGTGAACGTGCTGGCAATGTTAGAACTAAATCAAATTTATTGTTAGCCTTGCTAATGCTAGGAAACACTGCAAATCTCATCTTCAAACTTCTCTTAGAACCTCCAGACCTAAAAGTTTTCAATAGCTGCCAAACTTCTTTACTTCTTAGAGTCAAACCTCAACATTTTCTCATTTGGCACTTGCTCATTTCAGATTAAGTGCATGTATCTAGGGACAAGGCCAAGTTCAGCTGGGGTAAAATCCTGTTTTGTTCCCACAAGGACCTTGCAAAGAAAGGAGGCATATCTGTCCCTAGAATTGTTAACAGTTTTAATTTAGCCCTTTCAGGCTTTTTATTTTCTTTGGGGAGTCATTTATAAGACTGAATGAGAGTGTCAATGCATGGAATAGAAGAAAAATTATTACTGCCTTCAGATCTGCTTATTTGTATGCATTTTTAGGAAGTTGTTTCTTCAGATACAGGACTCTACCTATGAAATAATTGTTAAATTTCCCTTAAAGACTTTTTCCCCTGATCATGCCCCTTTGCTTTTCTCATTTGCTTGCTTGCTTGGAGTGGAGTGACCAAAGGTGATGGTGAGGTGATGTTCTACACTAGTTTATACTTAGGATTTGTTCTTTCTCACTTGCTAGTCTGTAGTCCACCAGAAAATACTGATTTGGCATGCAGATATAGAAAAGTTTCTGAGGTGTCATTCCACGAAAGTGTCAGCAAGTGTTTTCCTGCACTCTGCAGATTTAGGTATATTGCTTGTAGTGTCTCTGGGACACCAAAATTTATCATCTTTATTTTTGAGTGAAAAGTATGAAACTTCTTTTCAATATAATTAAAAGGTAATTTCCTTATTCTTTTAATTTTATTTGAGTTTGCAGGGTTAGGATTGGGTTTATGATTAATACTATCTTTGAAGGCAGTGTCTAATGAAAATTTTCAGTAGACAAGGATAAAGCCACGGTTACTAACTTCAGAATGGGATTTATTCTATGAAGAGGTGATGCCAGAAAGGCTGTGGTAGTGACTCTCTTGGATGAACACTAGATGACAGAACAAACAGAATATTACATGCATGTATTTGCTGCCCAGAAGATAAATTTTAGCTTCTTTTCCTTAGAAAAGAGTGATCATAAATTCTCCTTTGCAATACACAAACAGGAAGGCCCTGTTTCTGGACAAAGAAATAAATAAAAAGTAATAACTGTGGTAATTAAAGTTTCTATTATGTAGCATATGTTCCAGATTTTGGTAAAATTAAATAGTTGTATAATAGCCCATTTTGCTTTTAATGTGTGCAAAATACCGCATAAGTGTTAGTGTATTAAATATTAAATGTGTGCTGTGCAATAGCTTGAGAAAAAACTATCAATGTTCTGATTGTATTTGAATTCTGCTTCTGATCATATTGATCACTAATCTTGTTAAAACCTTGACCATCAGCAAATGCCCTAAAAACAATTAAAAAACCACAACAAAATTATTTGGGAAAAATTTTTAGTACTAGCTTTCATTAGAAATCTTTAAGAAAAATCACAATTTATTGTCCTTTTTACATTTTTTTTTAAAGTAAGCTTCATAATGTGTCTGGAGAACAGAGCTCTGAAATGAACCCAGAGAGGTGGTAGAATCTCCATCCTTGAAGGCATTCAGAAGTCAGCTGGACATGGCCCTGGGCAACCTGTTCTAGGTGATCCTGCTTCAGCAGATGGTTGCACAAGATGACCTCTAGAGGTCCCTTCCAACCTCAGCCATTCTGTGATTCTGTGAAATGGAAATCAGAAAACCATTTTCTATTCACTGTTTGTCATTGATCTTAGATGGGTTTTAGCACATGCCAACCCTTCTTCCTCATCTATTTCCTGTTAGAGAGTACTGGAAGACAGTATGCATTATTCAATGCCCACATTATTTAAATACCATTTACTGAAATGGAGCCAAGATCTTTCTGGGGCATCCATGTGTTGCTGTGGCACAAACTGTAATAACCAACTGCTTTATATGTGAAGCAGACACGTGTTGCTATTTGATGTGATCTTCTGCCCTGCTTTTGGTGAGTTCCAGAGAATAATATCTATTAGGAATTAATAAACAGATTCTTCCCAGTTAGGAAATGGCAACAGCTAGATAAGCTCAAATTTTTGAAGGCTGAGCTACGAATTATTTCAGTGTTTTATATTTTTGAAAGGAAGAGTGGTGTCCCAGGAAAAATGAAAGTTGGCCAAGTAGCCTACTAACTAGTTAATTTGGATGGGATTGTCAGCTCAGGACTGTGCTGTGGCATTATACAACGTTGTTAAAAGACAGGACAGATGTTTTAAATGCTATGATAATATAGTGACTGTGCTCCTGAGTAATGTATAAGACGTGGATGAGGAGTTGTCAGTAGGGCTTTAATTGTTTTTGTTGTGTTTGAGGGATTTTTTTTTCTTTTCTCTTTTCTTTGGTGGGGATGGGGGATTTAGGGGGAAGATGAGAGTTCCAGAGAGAAGTTTGAGGGAACTGGTAGGCCAAAAGTTGGTATAAATAACCTCACAAGACTTCCCTTTCCCCCCAAAATAGAACTGTTCTGTATAACACATGCCATTTATGATTTTTAACTCAAAAATACAAGCAAACTGCTGCACTTGTCAAGGGTTACTACAGTCACTACACAGCATCACTACTGTCCAGCAAAACTTTATTCTAAATTATATGATACTTCTTGTTGATCTGGCTTTTTCTTCTTTCAGGAAACAGTTGGGGTTTTTTACCATTTCCACATTTGTGAAACTTACTGCTAAGTTTTCTGAGTCACTGTGTTTTGTATCCATGCATTCTGCCTGCTAATGATTTTAGTAATCAGCTCCTTTCCCCTGCGGCTTCATTTATTTCACTACAGATCTGACCTTAAAATAAATCTGGGATTAAAACCTTCATTTTATTTCACAATTCAGGAACAGATAGTTGTAGGTTCGTTGGACTACTTACAAAAGAAATCTGGATTTCACCTGGCAATAGTGAAGCAAATGTCACTAGGAAGCCTAGGGACAGGAAAGAGCAATCGTCTCCCCATTTCTTTGGCTCCAGGACTCTCAATAGCACGTTTTTAGCTAGTATGAAGGAAAGCAGTAAAGAAATCTTTGAATGATTTTTTCTTTCTGCTGTCTCTTTTTATTAGGTACCTTAAATAATTATTGTGTGTTAGCTGTCAGGAAAGAAAGGTTATTGTGGCTAAGCAATAAAGAGAATCAGGATTTGAGTAGCTCCACACTTCTGACAGAAACAGACATGTTTGTTAGTGACAGCAGGGACTGGGATAGACTGGCAGCATGCTGCGAGATCTCTGATTAAGTCTGTAGTTACAATGTGATGTGGCAGCTTAAGGATAAAAGATGAAACTCTCTTTGATTATTTCCAATGAAAAGAAAGATTTATGGGATGCCAGATTTTTTTTGCCTATTCTCTACAAATTTTTATGACTCAGAAACAAAATGCAGAAGCCTTTACACAATTTGCAAGTAATTCCTCATCATCTGGTAAATGGTATTTTTGCCTGAGAAGGAACTGAAGAATCTATCCTGACTAAAAGTTAGTCTTGCCTTATTACCTAAATATTTCAGGATGTACCCAACAAAGTTCCTTGTAAGGTAAGTGCTGCAGGTCATGTTTCCTCTAAGGACAGATTCCTTCACTGTGGGATTTTTTAATGCCATTGTTGAACCTCAGTCCCCCCCATGGTAGCTTGATGAGTTGCCATTGGACTGGTAGGAGAGCAAATTTCTTAATTCTTCTACCATCCTGCAAAAAAGCCCCTAATGGGTCTAAGGAACTTTCATTTGCTTTGCAGTCAAAAAAAATGACAAATTAATGACAACACACAGAGGAGCATTTCATCACTGAAGACTTCACAGCCTCAGGAAGCTGATTTGCCTGTCAAATGTAAGAAAAAGAAGTCTAACATCCTCTAAACACATAATAATTAGCAAGTTCTCACATTTTACACCTGAATTGCTGTAAAAAATACAGAAAGTGGCCTAAAAAGAGCTTAAAAAAATCACTCTTTTCTCTGTTAATTTGGAAATGCCCTGTAATGAAGTTACTGGCAAATGAGTCTATGAAGTGTCAAGAATATATATACACAGAGAAGCAATGAATATCCATTACAGGAGGATTTATATTCATTCCTGCTGTGACAAGGTGGCTGTGCTGTAAAATCAAATGAAAAATAGACATTAACATGTGTGATCCACATTTGTTATCACATGCCACTTCTGGAGCCTGTGGGCAGCATGTGTCCTTTCAGGTACAGATCAATCCTACAGTTCTCAGCTGTCCACACCTAACAGGACTCAGTGGTCTTTTTATCCCCCATGCTGCTCTGTTGCAGGGTGATGGAGTTGCATTGCATGGGAAGCTTGATCCTACTCCTCCTTGGAGCCAATAGCAGGTTTAGAAAATATTTTTCTTCTCAGACTTCCAACTTCTTCTTGTGAAAATACACTATGGACAGCAAGGGAATTGGCAGAGCTGTACTTTTAGGACTGCACAGTAATGTACAAGGACAGAAATGCAGGACACGGGGTAATGGCATTTTTGTTGGTCTAGTGAAAAGTTTCAGATATATTGGTCTAATTATAGTTAAATACCACATGCGAGTGGGAAGTCATTTAAATTCCCTAAGCCAGATGGTCTAATTCATCTCTCATTTAAAGCACTTTGATTTGAAAAATTTGAAAGGGTCTAATGCTCAATTTTATCACATTTAGCTCTATAGAAAGGTCGGAGAGCAATGTATTTCACACTCAGGATTTTACAATCTGGGTGTATGAAGTGAGAACTTAACCACAAAGAACTGCCAGCATCTTGCTGTTATAGTAATAAGCCGGACATGCTTTCCTACTTGTGCGCTTTTAGCTCTAGATGAAAACCACTAGGAAAGCAAAATCTCCTTAGCCACCCTCTTTCCACTACATGTAGATTTGTACTTTTTTTCTCCCTGCAACCTAAAGCGGGTACGGATACTGCAGTGGTCCTGATTAGTTTGGTTTTCTCTTTTCAAAACAAAGAAGAAAGCCTCAGTAAGTCAAACCTGATGCTTAGCTGAACTCTTGAAACTGGTTAACTGACCTTCTCTAATGATTATGGGAGGTCTGAAATGGATTATCTCTGAACATCTACCAGACATTCACTTGCTGAGGAGCTGGACATTTTCCCCTTAGCATGTTAACTGGCTCTTCCTCCAATTGTTTTGTAGTGAATGAAGTTTGAAACCCAGGGAGACTAAGGGATTAATCTATAGGTTGAGGCTTGGTTTCCTAAAATGTGTTGTCATGTACAAACGTGTTTATCTGGAATAAACACCATCAGGGAAAAAGGATTTTTTGTTCTCTATAGTTACAAGGATTTGGAAAGGTTTACTGAGGCCATCAGCAAAGAAATTGCTTGAAACGGGTTTTCTGTGGTCATCTATTTACATTAGTTTAACGTGAAGCCTTCAATTCATTTTATACAGGTAATAAACACACAATAAAAAATGATCATTAGTTACTCTGACCTCCTCCATTTCCAGTCAGAGGTAACGTATTACCTGAAAGAAATTGTGTATATGTGTATACATGTATATACGTGTTCTGAAGAAAGAAAAATCCTGGATGTTTCATGCATTTTTTTTGTTCAGTTACTTAGGCTCAAACTTTGGTACTGAGTATTTGCATGAATCTGAATCCCTTGCTTCTCAGTTAGTTTTCAAAGTGGAGTCATTGTGCACCTTTAAATTTTGTGCAATTTTGGCAAATTTATAAACATGTAGGGAAAATTATACTGGAAATTTTTTCAAAAGAATTACCTGAACTTGGCATTTTGGGCTGACCACGTAATAATTTCTTTGACGGTCTCAATAAAAAGTTTCTAAACTTTTTTTCTAGTGGACAGTCAATACTCCACACTCAGATTTACTGTGGAGTTCAAGAAGAGTGCTGCTTTTTGCTTAACTTTCTCCTGTGACTGATTTGCTAGGTAGCTGCATTCATAACACTCTGCTGTCTCAGCTTGACAGGCTTAGCACCTTTTTCTCTTCCTCTGAACTTCCTTAACTGCCATTCTGGCGTATTTCAGGCTTAGATACTTATAACTCATTTTAAAGGCAAACTTATAATGATGTACTGGGAAAAATACTTCTCAGCACAATTGTCAGAGCTGGTGGTCGAAAGAATGTATGGAACTTTTTAGTAACGGGAAAGATGGCATCAATCTGAATGGGGCTGGCGGGGATAAGAATGAATTTTGCCAAGTGAGTTCTGTCCTAGTATTCAGAAGCTGTTTCCCCTGGATCCATATTTTAAGTCATTGATTTGTTACTGATAAGAATTACTTACTAGTGATGGTCCTGGTCCTCAAGGGCTTTGCCCTGTCTCATATTATACTTTTTCCTGGTGCATATGTGAGCATTGTTTACCTGGGAGACATACAGGAAAACACAGAGGAATACATGGGTATGTCAAACTGAAACCTTAGTGTTATTGTGGTTCTTGCCATTACAGGTTAGAGTATTGTTGATGCTAATTATTTAAAACTGTAGAGAAATGAAGCATATCAAAGGATTTGCCAGGCTGCCTTTAACATTGTGAGCTGTTGCAGATGCCATCCGAGGGGTGAATGATAGGAACCTCTAGCATTGTTTTGCCAGCTTTAGTGACTTACTTAAGAAGCACAGAAAAGCATTTAGACAGTGGCTGTCTCTTTTGTTGCTGTCATATTACCTTTCTAGTTATGTTCTCGTCTAGACATATTAAAGGAAAGCAGAATAAACACAGATGTGATTGAAATCTCTATCTACACCATAAAAGATGCATGAACACTTCAAGCTTGGTCTGTAACTCTGTGTGTGGCCAGTGATTAAGTTACTTGGTGCTCTTCTCAACAAGCTCTTGCTAAAAGGTCTTGATGAGCCTTCTTGTAAACAGGCCAAGCCAGCAAGCATGGGGGAAAACTCACTCATTCACCAACACTAATGGAAAAAACAGAAAATAGTGGCTTTCACTTTTGTGCCAAGTCAGAACAGTCCAACTTGTGCTGAGTCTCCACACCGTGGAGGGTTTAATCTGCTGCTTCTAGCTTGCTAGTTTCTTAGTATGTTAAAACCTTCTGGGTTTATATGGGAAGAAAAAAAAAAAAAAGGATTTTTCTTACCGAAGTCTATTAGGCATGTCTTTCAACCTTGTTTTTGAGACCAGTGGGTATAGCACATCACTGATTTTGCACATATACTGGGCCGAATGACAGTTTTTCTGAATTTGGTAGGGAAACACCACAATCTATGGCAGCTGCAGACTTCCTAACATTTAAATGCATATGTTTATATGCATTCACCTAAAAGAAATTCTGCTTGTGTGCCCCAGGATAGTCCTTGCCTTTGGGCACAGGTCAGTAGTGGTGGACAATCAGCACATCCTCAAGGAGCACTCCAGGTCTGAACTAAACTTGTCATGTAGGTCCACTTCAGCTCTTCTTTGTTTCCATTAATATATTGTCTGACAAAGTACCTCAAAGTAGCTTCAGAAGTGTCTGTGTGCACAGGAAGTTGGTATTTTTTTCCCTAAATAGAGATGAAATACTCTATAATGGTTACTGGATTGTGCTATTCATTCCCCATCTATCTGCCTCAGATGAGATCTCAGCTGAAGCAAAAACACAAAACAAGGACTTGTGTGTGAGAGTGTCTGAAGAAGGAGCATACTTTCCTTTTGGTTATTTTTTTTTAATATTTGGTAGCACAGGCACACAAGCTGTAAAGAATTGACAGTAGTGGCTGCAGAGTAGGGTGTTTGCTGAAGTTATTGATACTGAAGATATATTCATCTTCTGAAGTTCAATAACACTTCTTAAATAAGATCAGTTTGAAGAATCCTTCACTGCAGAAAATGATTTATCTGTGCGCAGTCTGAAGTGAAACAGGTTCAAGTTTACATATAACCCAGAATGAAAAAGAAATTATTATATATTTGGGCTCATGCCAGTAGGTGGACACTTTGAAAGTCAGACATGTGCCTGAAAGTGAGAGTTATTAGGAATTTCTGGAAAGCACTCCCTTTTTTTGGCATGCCAAAGACTTGTTTTGTGGTCAGCAGCTGACATCTGTTTCTATGTACTGGTATATTATAAGTAGCTTTTCCTGCTTTCATCTAAAGATTAGAAGATAACGCTCTAGGGCCAAATCTTATCCTAACTTAAACCACTGAAGTTAATGAGCAAAACTCTTCTCTCTCACATTAGTACACCTGCTGCCCTGAAGTGTGTTTTAATGATGGAACTTATAAAACCACAGAATATGTTACTGGTCTGTGTTTTTTCTTTTCTCTCAGCAGCACAGATGCAGCTTCAGGAAAATCAGCAAAGGTGGTCCCTGAGGGTTATACAGGGTGTAAAGCCAGCAGAGGATTTTGTCTCTGAAGTTGCCATAACACATTTGAACTAACCTTCAGACAACTCACCTTCTCATCGTACCTTTTTTTTTTAATGTAGCAGGTATAAAAAAAGCGGTAGCTAATTCATACAGAAACAGATAGACACAGGTAAAGACAATGTTTTGGAGGACCTGCATTTACACAACTGAAATTTAAAAAAAAAAAAAATACATAGAAAACTGTCACTAGTAGGAGGGATCTTCAAAGAAAAACAGTAGCATAGAATGAAAGCCCATAGCCCATAACTGGAAGATCGGACAAACAATCCACAAACTACATCGATTATACTGGGGAAAGACAGAGTGGGCCAGTGAGTATCACTTTATCCAGTGATAAAGGCTGACCTGGAAACCAGAAGTTTCAGCTCCCTGCTTTGTCACAGGACCTATCAATTAGAGAAATTTTTAGTGTGACAATACTCACATTTCTACATGTCTGATCCATGGAACAGAATTTTGAGGGGAAATATGAGAGTTTCTGGGGACGTTTAGGTGTTTTATGTTTAAAGTCTTATGAACAGAGACTAAAGAAGTTCCTGTTTTCTGGATTCAGCCCCAGGCTAAACCATGAGATAGATACTGATTTACTCAATCTGTTGGTTGAGGAGCATTGCAAAATTACTTGATACACCTGGGAATAACAAAATGGTATAGAGAAGAAGTAAATGAGTGTTTTTTTCAGGACTGTAGCTGTTGACATAGATTCTGCTCCAGTCCCACAGTGTCTTCTGTGTGGATCTGTTCATTCATCTCACTATGGCTCATTTATTCATCTGTATAAAGACACTAAATATTTTGTTTTCTTTGAACCTTTAGAGACAAAGAGCACATTCTTGAAAGATTCAATGCTCAAAAGGAATTGTAGCGTTATCTATATGAGTTGATAATAAACCGTTTGCAAAAGTTTAAGAAAACAGACTTGTAAACTTTAGACATCTAATAACATTCTTACTAAAGGAAAAAAATTTGAACCAATATTTCAGAAGGATAATGTCATAACCTGATTATAGGCCTGTCAGTCAAATATTGATTTCTGTGGACGGGAATGTGGGGAATCTTGTGACTGATAATGGTGAATCTGTTAATAAAGCATTCATAATTTCTGATGAGATTACAAATTAGTTTGTAGAGATTATAGAAGTATATTTGCTATAGACTCAAACTGATAGGCATCTATTATTTTACCTTCCATTCTTTGTTATTGGGGATGCATATCAACTGGGGGGTTTTTTGTGTGTGTGCTTTGTTGGGGTTTTTTTGCCAATACCACCGAAATTCTGCAAATGACACAAAGACTGGTGAAGCAATAAATACAGAAGAAGTCAGTTCAGAGTCCCATGGTTAGCTTGACCTAAACTTTCTGTAAGAATCTTAACACATGCAACAGTTCAGCTGTGTATCTGGGAAGGAAGTAAGGAAGACCATCATGTACAGTATAGGCTTTTCTCTCTTAGGCAGAAGTCTTTCTGAAAAGGCCTTGTGAAGAATAATTAGCAGCTCGCAAGATCAGAGTGTGATGTTTTGGCCAAACACCCCATGGATGTAGATGTCATTTTACAAATAGTGGAATATTGAGTAGGATGACTATGGCAATGTGTCTAGGGTATACAGCCATGAGCTTCAGGACATTGTGGGGCCTTGCTGTACTGTCAACCTAAGTGATCTGTAGGATGAATGAATCTGGATCCCCCCCATAACGTGCCATCAGTGCTTGCGACGACTCACAAGTTGAGAAGGATCTCACTTCCCAAGTTTGCCAGTGGGGAACACCCGTGTTAAGTTCTGTAAATAATAAGTTAAAACTGTAAGGACTGATGACCAGAAGCTCAAGCAATATGAACTCTGTCTTGCTTAATGTTGTATAATGTTAACAGCAAGAAGAGGTAGCTGCTGAAACAGTTTGCCATGAAGGAGTCCCTCCACACAGCTGCTGCAGTCGAGGCAGGCTGCTATCTGCTTGAGCAGCTCAGTTCAGCTAGAGGATTCAGACTTGAGGCAGAAACCTGAGGAAATTCCAACTTCTGTGTTTTTCAGGTCAGTTTAAAGGACTGTGCAGATCCCTTTGGACTTAAAAATCTGTTAACCTGAGTTCTGCTCAGTTTTTTTTAACATAACACACTTGCCTGTTGTTAGGAAACAACAAAAACCCCAATAGATGGAACAATGGATTCAGACAATAATAAACCGACAAAATCAGGAAATACAAACATGCATACAGTACAATATTTAATATTTTTTCCTACGAAAGATAAGTACAAATACTTTTATGCAGTCATCACATCCAGTTTGGTAATAGCCTACAAAATACATGTGTAGTGATGAGACCTGTTAAGCATAAGGTTGACAAATTAGGCAAAATTCCTGTGGCTACCACTGGAATATATCTGTAAAATGTCTATGACAGTTTTCTGTGCCATGACTTACAACCAGTAGATATGGAGCACTAGATAGAAACTAGCATATGTATGTTGAGGACCAAGGCTGCAATAATAGGCACAATTTTCATGGTCCCCACACTGTAAGGATGCTGTAAATCCAAAGTTAGATGCAGCACTTTTTCTAAATTACTATTGTACCCTGATGTATTGTCGTGGTTTAGCCCCAGTCAGCAACTAAGCCCCACACAGCCGCTCGCTCACTCCCCCACCCCTGTGGGATGGGGAGAGAATCGGAAGAGCAAAAGCAAGAAAGCTCATGGGTTGAGATAAGAACAGTTTAATAATTAAAATAAGATAGTAATCATAGTAATGGTAACGATAACAATAATGATTATGATGATAGTAATAATAATAATAATGATATAATAAAAAAGAAAATAACAAGAGAGAGGAATGAAACCTGGGGAAAAGAGGAAAAAGAAAAAAAAAAACAGAAGTGCTGCAACGTCTCACCACCCGCTGACCGACGCCACTAGTCCCTGAGCCGCGATCGCTGCTTCCCTCAGGCAACTCCCCCCAGTTCATATACTGGGCATGACGTCACATGATATGGAATACCCTTTGGCCAATTCAGATCAGCTCTCTTGGTTGTATCCCCTCCCCTCCCGGCTTCTTGTGCACCTGGCAGAGCATGGGAAGCTGGAAAAGTCCTTGACTAGTGTAAGCACTGCCAAGCAACAACTAAAACATCAGTGTGTTATCAATGTTATTTCCATACTAAGTCCAAAAAGCAGCACTACACCAGCTACAGGGAAGAAAATTAACTATCCCAGCTAAAACCATGACATATATCATGGTATAAAAAACTGACCTTGATCATGAATCAGCTTCAGTCAGTGAAATATATGGTCTGTTCATGGCTGTGCCTACCTGGTCAGCTGCTCTGTCCCAGGATTTCTGCCTTGGAAGTTACAGGTGGACTGGCGGCTCCTGGGTTGGTTTTCTTGAGGATTTTGTTGTTGTTCCTAATTAAAATGAGGAGGAGTAGAAGAAGCAGCAAGGAGAAGGAGCCCACAAAGAATACTTTGTATTAGCCCATATGCAGAATTCTCAGATCTCTGCTCAGTGCTCATCACAGCATCACATACAGGGAACACCAGGTACCACAGAAACTGTCAAATACATTTGCATATACCTTAGAGATGTTAAGCTGTTTAGGCAAGGTGGTCTGCCCTGAGAGCTCCAAGAAGCTGTGATGAGATTGTGCCTTTGTTAGGTACAAATAATTCCTATGCTCTCATGTAGATCGTGTTGTCACTGCTACTTAAACCAAGAAACACTTTATCTCTCGCTATTTGATTTACAAAAGAAACATAGTCTCAGATGAATTCTGGATGCACAAATTAGTCTAGTTTATGCCCTGATGGTATGGATTATTTTTTTTATAAAATATTATCAGGATTTTTTTACTGCATCTGAATAAGAGAAGGAATGGTTGGTATAGAAAAATGAAAGGCGTTTTTGCTTACCTGCTCTTAGGTATGAAAGCATTCATATGAGGGAGGCAAGGAGAAAGAGAAGAAAAGAAAACCTGTGGGCTTAGAATCTTGGTTTATTACTGTTTTTAAAACATCTGCCCAATATGTGGCTTTTCTAAAATATTTATTATTCAACTTACGGCTTTCAAAATAATACACCCAACACACTGGTTATGGAAAGGGCTAGGTACTGAGAATGTTACCTTCTGTGTACTAGTAATGACCGAAGAGACTAAGTTAACACAGCCTAAATCCAGAGAAACAAAGTAAACTAAAACCTGTGAAGCACAGAATAATGAACTTATGGGGAAAAGGCAATTAACACTGAAAAGCTGAAACAGATTCAGAAGACAACTGGACTATTTTCTTTAGAAGAGGAGCACTAAAAGAGTCTGGTAACATAGAAGTGAGTGAATGTAAACATAAATGGAAAAATAGCAATCATTTTTAGCCAGATGTTTCTTCTTGCCCCCCGCCCCCCAAAAAAAAAAACCAAAAGCAATCTGCAATGTAGTACATGCTTCGGGTAAGAAATGGTGGGGAGAGAAGGAAAAAAATGACTTGTAAACATCTTACATTTGTGTTGCAGTTTATAATATGCCTCCTGTCATACTTTAAACGTAGAATCAATTGTCCCTGCAGGCTGAAGTCAGCTGCTGCACTTCTCTAGCAAAGTCAGCCTACCTTTCTTCAACTAGATGAGGCATGTAATTGGTGATGGGTTTTATCACCAACCATGGAACTTACACATTTGAGAATAGACCCCAAATTTTATTTATATTACTGGCTCAAGGCAGGATAGTGTCTGAATGTCAAATCAAGGAGTTTCCTATGTTAGTTTGCACATTTTTAACCTTTTGTATACAGGCATAAAAAGAAAGGGGACTCTGACTCAAAAGGAGGCAAGAAGCAGCTGTGGTTTCTGTGTCTGGATTGTGAACAACCTGGTTAAGGATCTGCTCATTCAAAGTAAATCCAAATGCATGACAAACTCAACTCCTTTTACAGGGGTTTGTTCATACCACTACTGCTGCACCCCTTTGGGATTTATATCTTTCAAATATTTACAATACCATATTACACACTCTTGGGAGCATTGCCAAGTCCTACCTTGGCAACTTGAGAGCCAGCTTTTCTCCACTTCTACCCTTCACGCTGTTTCTTAATAATCATGTAGGTTACTCTTCTCTTCCATTTACTCAATATTTTTCCTGTATATACATGCCTGGAAATGAAGCATGGTATTCCTGCTACCCTTACAGCTAAGGCACACTTCTTTTGGCTAATGTGAGTGGGATTTTTGCATCTTCAGTCTAAAATTCTTTCAACTACAAGTTACTTTTCAACATTTGCATTTAGTATCTGTGTCACTTCTATGGAATATGTTTTTCTGATTTATCTAAAGATTAAGTAGCCAGTATTTTTCTAAAATTTAATTTACTGGGTGATTTTCCATAGTTTAGTTCTTTTGTTTTGTTTCTTTTTTTAATGTTTTGTATCCCCTTCTATTTTGGCTTAAACTTTATATTTCATTCTGTGCCATTTACTTCCTTATTGTAATGATTAATGAAGATGGAAACCATCACAATACCTTATATTGATTCCCATAAACTGTTCTCCTTTCCTGTCTAGATTAACCAGCTCATGATATAGCCTTTCTGCTTGTGAATCTATCAAGTGAAAGACTTTTGTTGAAGTGAAAGCCTTTTATTACCAAGTCAGTCTATTAATGTCAGTCTGTTTACTAAGGAAATGGAATACCTTGAGATGGTGAAAGAGAAAAAGAAGGAAACATACTCTGTAGGTACTTAACACACTTCCTGTAGGGTAGGTTGGATGGGTTTTCTTTTATAGTTTGTGTCCATAATTTTTTGTTTTAATAAGTCCAATGAGATGACAAGGATGAGGATGTGTCCATAATTGGCTGTCAGGGAAAGAAATTGGTTTCTGGTTAGCAGCTAATGTTTTGGTGACTCAAGCATGATGAAAAACTAACTAGAGGGTTACAGAACTAGAAAGTTCTTCTGTTTTCATCACTTCATATACTGAATTATTGTGATCTATTGCTGACACTATTTCCCTAACCCTATATCACTTTATTTTCCTGGGAACAGTTAAAATTTTTCAGATAGTTTTTGAAATAGGCCTTTCTTTTGGATTTCCACCGACCTTCAATGCTACACTGTCCAACCACTTCATAAAGTGTTGGAAAGTAGCCACAAAGCTGAAGGAGAATTGAGGCAGAGAAAAAGATTATATAAGGTCATAAAATGTTCATAGTAAAATGAAAGTAAACCATCTCCATTCGTCCTCAGCTGAGGGTTATCCTACTTTCCCTAGGAAAATGTATCATGTCAAAATTTCTGTGAAACCTAAGAAAGGTTTCCTGTGGTGTTTCTGACACCACATTTCTGGCAAAGCAGTGTAAGCTACAGCAAGTACTCTGACACACAGTACCTGGTTTCAGGTATTTCACTATCCCCCTGCCTTTCCTCCAATTTTACTTGTTAGTCTGATAAAAATACAGTTTCCTTTCCTACAGGAAAAATGGTGGAAGAGTCAGTGATACCCACTTCTCACTATGCTTTCCACCTGACTGCTTCTTTACTGCCAACAATGTGCCTTTGTTTTAAAACAAGGAAGCCAGTTTCTTTGTTAAAAGTTGTTCTTCCTTGGTTAAGAAATGCAGTTTTAGTAGAACAAATACAGTTCTAGCTGAGAAAAATTTACTAAAATGCCCTGAAGAATGCACCGGTTTTAATATTGAAACACCCCATTGTGACAGGGAGACTGGAGTAATCTCTAGATGATTCTTTTATTTTCTGGACACAGTTGTAATTTGTCCTAAAAGAACTGTAGAAAAAAATGTGTGTCTGCGCTCGAGTGTATTTTTGTATGCATATGTAAGATGAAAATCTTGTGTTATTGAAGACAAAAGGAGTTTTGTCTCGTCACCTAGAGAAAAGACTCAGGACCTGAAAAACCTAGTTTGTCCTTAGGGGTCTTGTATCACAACAGTTCGTCAAGACTGAAATCCATATTAAGAGGCTGATCTGCATAAGCACGTTAACATATTTTGATGATGTATTTTTGACTTGGTTAAGCTGTGAATTCTGTGGTGCCCGAGGATTTGGAAATAATCTTTCTTTCTGTTATCTCTTTTACCAATGGATGATCTATTTCTCTATATGATTTAGCTGTGTATGACAATTTTTCTCCCTATTCTATTCTTGCTGCTTTTGAGCGTTTAAAGCTGGTAAGCAAGAGAGGTGACTTCTAGCCTATTGGGTGGCTGACCTTTCTGGCAAAGCAAACGGAGGCTTTATAACAGATTTTACATGTCTGCATTTTGAACTATGGTAACATAGCTCAAAATAATGTGTGATAGATACAGTGTACTGCAAAGGGTAAGGTTATGTTTCAGTCTATACTAGCAACATTGATAATCGCATTATCCTCTGTAAATTTGTATTTCTGTTGACATTTTGCCATTTGAAACTTTATTCATTTCCCTGTGGTGTTTTACATTTGTTTTATAAATGGCATATGCACAAAGCTATGCCATGGTCTAGAAGAAGGAGAAAAAAAAAATCTAATATTAAGCCCTAAAGGCATCTGTTCAGTAACCTGTATCTGAGAGTAAGGCAACCATGCTGCCATCTGTTATATTTTCTGTATGATGGCTGTTGCCCTCGTTGTAGGTTATTGCAGGTCTCAAAGGGCTACATTCACTTTGCCTTTGAGCCATTTTCTAGAAAATAAAAAATATCTTGCATTTTCTCCTGTCACTGCACAAACTGTATTGTAAAGATTGCTTCAATTACTAGATCACTTATGTTATTTTTAAGCAGAATTGATTTTGTTTTAGTGTTGTATAGATGAAAGTGAGCTCTCTAAAAGGTTTTTAAAGTGCTATGTTGTTGTACTTTGAAGTACCTGAATGCCTTGCATGACTTTGCATAATGGTGTGACATTATTTACTATTTATTTCACATATTTAGTCAGAAAATAACTCTTCTGAGAAACCATCTGCCATCTCTGTACAACAAAAGGAAGATGTTCCTTAGAGTTGAATGTTACAAAACAAAAATATAAAACTACATGGATAGCAGGGGTTTTTTTCAATCTAGTTCCAGCTACTAATATGTCACGATCTTTGTCAGAGTAAGTCAGATGTTTTATGAAGAAAAAAGTGGCTCTCTTCAGTCACTGTGCTCATGGCTCTGCTAAGTGTGAAAGGTGCAATACACTGCTGTGATCCTTCTCAGACAGTAATTTAATTTCTTTGCCAAAACTAACAAACAGGAAAGAAAAAGCCCCCACCTTTTCACCTGCCAATATTTGGATTTAAACTGTGGATTTTCTCAGCAAAAGAATTTTCCTCACTTTTCTGAGTGCAAGGAAAAAATATTTCATGGCTCTGTGAGGATGAAACACTTGTTTTTGAGGAAAGAATGAGTTCAGAATTTTCAGAGCCCTTTCATGACCCCTAGTTCATGAAAGGACAAATGAATGGCAAGTGTCCTCTCCCAACCTCCTTTCCTTGTTTATTTTATTGTTAAGAGAACAAAATGACATTTTCTTCAACATGAAAAATTTATTAAAGCCAATAGATAATTTTGGGGAAAAAAATATTCCTAGATTAAATAATAACATTGAAAGAGACCAGGGTGGGGGTATTTGTAGTCCTTCATTTAAATTCCTTCCAGGAAAATCTATTCTGTTAACATATGAATGTTTTGGAAGGTGCAATTGTAAATTCAGTACTTACAACTCAGTGCTGTTGAGAGAGTAGGAGGGATGAGGAACAGCAGACCTTTTCATCCAGCCAGACTACAACGGCAATCTCCTGAGCCAGCCCCTCTGTTGTTTAACACTAAGTGAATTCCTATAACAATGGCAACAGTTTGAAGCATAATATTATGAAAGCCCTCAATGCATCATTTAGAATCTTTTAATATCATTTAACAGCTGAAAACAAAGACAACAGTCGGCATCCTATCAGGCAGTAGGTGTTTGGCAGAATATCTTTAGAAATAAAACTAGCAAATACTTTTTGAATTGCAGCTTTCTAACAAGTAATGTAGGCCATCTCCTTGCATATTTTACCTTACGATATCCTGCATGAAGAAATCAGTTGTAAATATGCTAGTGTATTACTATGTAAATATGAAAGCAATTGCAGCAGAATCTGGCATTTCTTTAACCAAGATATGCAGTTCCTTTGAGGTGAGCAATAGATTAGATTAACCAGTGTCTCATTTCAGATAGAACCCTTATCTCTCTCCATTTCATCTGTTGAAAATGCTTTCCTGTAATTTAAAATGGTATTTCAGGGTTCAGTTCAGTGATGATTTATGTATCCTGAAAAGCAAAGGAAGAAGACAAACCTGTTTGGAGGGGGGAATGGAAGCAGAGGATCCTGCTGCAGGGCTTGGAAAAGGGGAAGGGAGGTGGGAGCACTTGTCTGAGATGGACCAGCCACCTATGTGTTACGTGTTCCTGTGAACGTACTAAATGAGAAATATGAATGATTTGGCCTCGAATTAAGTGTAGCTTTGAGTTAGAGTGGATTTAGAGACTGATGTCTTCTGAGCCAAAATGAGACAAACCTATGCTAATGTAGATATATTGAAAAAAATAGATAAGAAAGTCAATCACTTGAACAAATGAAGTACTCTGAGACATTTCCCTGTATTTTGCTATGCACAATGGTAGATTTAGATTCCAGTTCCACCTTAGCAAATGACTCAAGTGAATCTTAGTGTATCAAACTTTTCTTTATAGCATCTGTATATTTTTACTTTTTGGTGGAAAGATAAAAGGCAATAAACAGATAACCATTTCTCCCTGTGGTGGTGCAATATGCATATTTTGAACTTTAACCACCTTCAGCTTCAGGAATGATTATCAGGTAACTGTTCCTCCTTCAGACACACAGCATGAGGACAGCGACAGTTCAGAAAACAGCAGCCAGTTCCATATCTGATTGTCTTTGCTTTTTATTCTCCATGGCAATAGCTTCTCAGTGTGGCATTGATGAATATGAAGAGAACTATGTGAATGAGTGTAATTATTCTTTTCATTACTTCATTAGTGCTGGTCTGTAACTTAGGTAAAGTTTGTCCAAGACTAGGAAATATGTGATTAAATGAAACTGGCAATGTTTTCTACATGCAATGCAAAATCTGGTTTAGAAATGATAGAAAACACTTATTAAATAACTCAGTCAATCTCCTCAAAGTGGACATTTTGCAGAAAGCTGTCATGAGAAAAGGAGGCAGAAGATACCTAGAGCAGCATATTGTATTGCTCCAAGTAGTTTTTTTCATATTCCAGAAGCAAAGGTAAGGCAGGCTGGCATAAAAAAACCTGACCTCGATCACTTTATCAATGCACAGGATTACAAAATGGAATTGAATGTGAGTAAGAGATGGTAGTGGGTAGAAGAGAAACAGCTTCTTTTAGACAGTGTTACTTAATCAAGGTTGGGGGTTTTTTTGTTTGGGGTTTGGTTTTTTTTTTCCTTATCCAAGTTACCGAATCTGTCTTGGTATCAGGTAAGGAATCTAGACTCAGGGGGCAGTCTTTGGAAAGATGAAGAAAAATGCAGTGGTGACTAAGTTTCTATTTTTATAAGGGCTTTTGCAGTCTTTTGCCTATTGATCACTGAGGCTATGGCTTAAAAAGAAAAAATAAAGATGTGATTTTAAAGAGGAAAGGGAAAGGGGAAGGGAAAGGGAAAGGGAGGAAGGGGAAAGGGAAAGAGAGGAAGGGGAAAGGGAAAGGGAGGAAGGGGAAAGGAAAGGGAGGAAGGGGAAAGGAAA